>OY720458.1:2920200-3520200 GCA_963082715.1 Harpalus rubripes | reverse complement strand
GACAAAGAATAATTAGTTAAGAGAGATAATAGCTCATCCAGTTAAGTTTTAATCAGTCAGTGCTGGAGCAGGAATGAGACATCTAACTCCCTTGACGTCACAAGCAAATATTAAAACAATAATCCACTTGTTGAGAGTGTTCTCGTGGCCTTCAAGCAGTTTGTTGCTTGGGCTTCACAGCTAGCAAAAACTAAAACAGCTGTTTGTACCGCGTTGTGCTGAGTGGAGGCAGAACAGTCTTTCACTAGTAAAATGTGCTGCAGTGTGGTGTAAAATAATGTTCACTACGATTTATTTTCAACAAATTTATTCTGTACACGTGATGTGTAGTTACAAAAGTGAATTTACTAGTTTTTAGTGATAAACTTCAATTATCTTAGATAAATTTGATTTATAATCAATTGTAGAAGCTCTTACGATATTTTAATTCGATTTAAAAGTCTGTGTAGTTTTCTTTAAAAATGTCAGAAAAACATGGGAAAGGGAATGGAGATGCTGGAAATGCGCTCTTGGAGGAAAAAGAAGAAAACAAGATTAAGAAAATGGATAACAATGGACCGAATGGGCAGCAAAGACCGGGAAACGGTAGAGGTACTTTTTGTAATTTATGTTAAAAGTTAATTTAGTTTTTAAGTTGTTTTTATATGTAATTAGATATATATTTTTTTATCAACAAGTTTCGTATTACTCTCGCTCATATTTGATTAGAAACATGATGAAATTGCTGCGTAAATTTCTAATAGAAAATTTAAAATCCAAACGTATTTTTGAATTTTCAATAATATTTACTTATCTACTCATTTAAAGTTACTCAGTAAGTTCAAAGTCTAGTTCCCTCGAACCATGAAAATTATCATACAATTCAATATTTAAAGAAATCGGTTTCGATTATTTAAAAAACGTAGTTATTTTTCTACTATTATTTTACGAGATAAAATTCCCGATCGCACATGTTTTAACTTTATCGGCTTATGGTTTTATCGTAAGATAAAATCTAATTCAGATTTATAATACAATATTTACAATATAATTATTAAATTAGCTGAGTGTGTATTACATGCGCAACACGTTTTGCTTCAGTAAGCGTACACCTCTTTTTGTAATTTGATACAAATTGATAGGTAACATTTAATATAAATTCTAATTACAACCCAAGTGAACGATGCGTAGTATATGGGTATAATTTATTACTTTTATGATTAAAACGACCTTACTCGTGATAAGATCAATAAATATTGTGTAAACAAAAAAATCAAATTTTGTTCAATGATTTTTCGGAATAATTACGTAATACGTAAAGTTTCCATGATAAAATTCTCAGTACATAACAATAAGGAAAATATGTGTCATAATTTATTAAAAAAAAAAATTCGTATAAACAATCAAAATGTAAAAAAATAAACATTCTAAGTATAATTAGTCATTATTTTAACAGTCGTTGATCTAGAAGTCTTTTGCATCAATTTCTACAAAAAATAAATGGTTAGTATTTCGGTGGTTAAGCAATCTTCAAAATGGCACATACAAATTTCACTATCCTGTAAAAAACATAGGCCGTGCGTATTTTCAGCACTCCAGAGAATCCATTCTGGCTGATTGAAGTCAATTACAGAATACGGAACCATTTGCTTATATTCTCGATCCGCACTTAAAAATGGTTGTGTCTCCTGTTGGAAAATTTCTTGATTTTGCATTTTGTTTGCGGATGGATTCATTTGCATAACCAATGGCTGTGTCTCCTGTTGGAATATACCTGGATTTTGCAATTTGTGTGCTAAAGGATTCATTTGAATAAAAAATGGTCGTGTCTGCTGTTGGAAAATTTCTCGTGTCTGCAGTTTTATTGCGAAAGGATTCATTGGCAATAAAAATGGTTGTGTCTGCTGTTGGAAGATTTCTCGAATGTGCAATACGTTTGCGAAAGGATTCATTAAAAATGGTTGTGTTGCCTGTTGGAATCTTTCTCGGATCTGCAATTTGTTTACGACAGGGTTCATATGTATTAAAAATGGTTGCGTAGCGTGTTGGAATATTTCTCGTGTGTACAGCTGATTTGGATAAGGATTGATTTGTATATATTTTTGACACGAGCATAAATATGGTGGTTCCTGTTGGAATACATCTCGCTCCTGGAATTGTTCTCGGCGAGGTTCTCGGTTACGCGGCATGCGTATAAAATGACTACTGTATATCTTTGGTCCTCTCGCGAAATAGCCATTTGTTTTATTGCAGAAATTATAACCAGTGCGCCAATATGTTACTAGAAATAATAAAAATATATTACTATATACCCCTGTTGTTTTCAATTTGATACGAGTGGACCCAAAAAAGTTTTGCCGATCTCAGTAGGCATGGAAAACTTCAGATTTATAAAACAAAATATAAAAAATCGGGTACCGCGCGTTAATACGATTTTTCGCAAAAGTAGGAATTCACTTTACAGAAATTTCGGAACGTTCAAATATAGGGATATTGAGGGTGGTGTATGTGACCAAATTTTTATTTTTACATAATATAATACTAGACAAAAAAATAAAATACCCGTATTTTTTTACATCGATTAATATTCGTACTTTACGAGAAATAGTATATTACATTACAAGTCATGAAAATGTTTCATTGCAGACGAAGAGGCTCCGAGTCAAGCAAAGACATTTTTATTACGCGTAATGTATTCTATTTTTTTTTAAATCGGCAATTATAGAAGCTTAAAATTATAAAAAAAATAGGTTTGCATAAATCATCAGAGCTGTGACAAATTTTAGAAAACGTTGTCATGACAAGTAAACAAAGTGACAAATTTTATTATTATAAAAATTTGACGCGTTGTGTTTGCTTTCTTGCTACCGGTAATTTTCTTTTTGAAAACGATGTCTCAATGCGAACATGATTTTGATGGTGAAGATGAAGTACCAATGGACATAACTGAAGCTGCGAACGCCGCTGTGGCAGATTTACTACCAAAAAAATCCAAACAGGTACGAAAAGGAGTACGATAGATTCAAAAAGTGGTGCAGCATTAGAAAAGTGAATCAAATTAGTACAGACAGTGGAAAGTAAAAATGACTAGTCATGGAAATCTTACTTTCAAGACTCAAATTACTCCGGAAATGAGGATTTTCATGCCGATTTTAAAAAAATAATTATTAAAAATTTGAGGAAGGGATTTGTGACGTGACAATGGTAGAAGCGCGAAAAAAGACGGTTAGACTGGAAGCGAAAGAGATAGTTATAACCAGATGTGACCATGCCACACCTACCACAATATAAACGCGACGCTGATAGGCTGATTTATAATTGTCTCTTTCCTTCCTGCAGTCTATCTGTCTTCGTCCACGGTTCTAACATACTTACGGCATATATCCCTTCTCCAAAACATTAAATTATTAATAACGATATTATTACAAATTAATATTTAGTTTTTATTATTATAATGAGAAGCTACAGTGGTTAGTTTTTATATTTTATGACATATATATTGAAATTCAAATATGGGCACATACCCCATTAGACGTTAGAATTTTAAATGTATGAGCTTAGAAGACAATGACTACGTTTATCTCGACAATTCAAGTGACCAAGCGGCCGAATTGGGTTTCCAAATACTTTGAAAGATTTGGCTCCCTCTGATTACCATTTATTCTTTGGGAAAAGCAAAACTTTTCTCGGTCCCCTCGTATCTCTGACAATACGCACAATATAAAGCAACACAAATTTGGACTTTACTTTGTAGTTTTATTTTCAAATATATTCATCAATAAATTTGGAGTTCGATTTGTTTAGATCACCAAATTTACTTACAGAAAGAGCAAAGTTTGGAAAGTTTTAAAGTAATTAACAAAATTTTCTTCATTCACAATAATCACAAACAAACAAACAAACAAATATATTTGTTAGTGATCAACATGTTAACGGCATTCCTTTAGTAGAAAATACGTCATATAGAAATTTTTCATACAATGGACATGATAATGCACAGACTAACTTCCCAGAAAAATAATTTCTAACCTTGTATAAAGTAAATATAATTAAAAGGATTATGAATTTCGATAATCTTATTTTTTAGAAACTGTTTTTAGGAAAAGTAATTTGGTAATTCAACATTTTTCCTTTATACTTACCTGAACCCGTTACCAAATCGACGTATTTGGTTCCTCTGACAAATCTAGGGCTATAGTCCTGTTTTCTGTACATTCTGTAAAATTAGTTAGGTATTGAAAATCCTTCAACAAATATAATATACTGATTTGATTTGTTCTGTGTTTATGCTGTTCGAATCTGAAATAAAAAAAATATTGCATTAGTAGTTATCTTAGGACGTGGCTAAAGTCCCGAACGCGGGACCGTGTTCAAAAAATTAAAATCCCGAAGAGGCGTGGCGGACCAATAAAACACGATGAGGTGTGGTTTAGTACTAGAAACGTTTTTTGTGTAAATATATCTTTGATGCAATATGTACATTTCCACAATTTAAGAAAAATATCAAAATAAATAAAATAGTAAATAGATTTCAAAAAAAACTTTAATAAAACCGGAACGCTGGACCGTGTTCAAAAAATTAAAATCCCGAAGAGGCGTGGTGGACCAATAAAACACGATGAGGTGTGGTTTAGTACTAGAAACGTTTTTTGTGTAAATATATCTTTGATGCAATATGTACATTTCCACAATTTAAGAAAAATATCAAAATAAATAAAATAGTAAATAGATTTCAAAAAAAACTTTAATAAAACCGGAACGCTGGACCGTGTTCAAAAAATTAAAATCCCGAAGAGGCGTGGTGGACCAATAAAACACGATGAGGTGTGGTTTAGTACTAGAAACGTTTTTTGTGTAAATATATCTTTGATGCAATATATACATTTCCACAATTTAAGAAAGATATCAAAATAAATAAAATAGTAAATAGATTTCAAAATAGTATATTAAAGAACATGTTTTATAAGACATGTTTTTTTCGCACGCGTCAAAATTTAGAAAATGTGCGTTAGCGAGTTTTCTAATTGACAAGTGCGAAAGAAAGTCTTATAAAATGAGTTCTTTATACTATTTTTTATATTTTGCGCCTTCTACAATAACATTTACTTACTCAATTTGTGATTATATTTGTAACCATTTGTACATTTTCATGTAAATAATCTTCCCTAAATAAAAAAATAATAATAATAATTTCGACATTATATTATTAAAATGAATTGTCAATTAACTAAAAATAAATTAGGTAAAAATGGGTTAAAGAAACGTCATCTAGTACCAACCGTCTAAAACAAAAAATTGCGGATCGAAATGACTTCATTATGAACGCAAAATATAAAAAAAAACTTTAATAAAACAGGAACGCGGGACCGTGTTCAAAAAATTAAAATCCCGAAGAGGCGTGGCGGACCAATAAAACACGATGAGGTGTGGTTTAGTACTAGAAACGTTTTTTGTGTAAATATATCTTTGATGCAATATATACATTTCCACAATTTAAGAAAAATATCAAAATAAATAAAATAGTAAATAGATTTCAAAATAGTATATTAAAGAACATGTTTTATAAGACATGTTTTTTTCGGACGCGTCAAAATTTAGAAAACGAGCGTTAGCGAGTTTTCTAATTGACAAGTGCGAAAGAAAGTCTTATAAAAAGAGTTCTTTATACTATTTTTTATATTTCAAAAAAAACTTTAATAAAACCGGAAGTATCGAAAATAAGTGCCGAAACGCCGTTCCGGTGCGTTACAATACAAAAATAGCTCTGAAAGCAAACATACAAATCTTAAAAACATGTTATAATAATTTCTTGTTTCAATACAAATATAAGATCCGCCTCAAATGAGATATAATTTATTATATTCTTATCGTACAAAACAGTAATTGTATACATGTTCATAAAAGTATTTTGCTTCGTGTGCGTACACAATCTTTTTTAATAAAAAAAAATACAATTACAATGACACAAAAATATAGCTTTTGCAAATAAGTCACATTTTCATAAACATAATTTTGTTTTTTTTTTGTATCTTTGGCAATAACATTTGTATGTTTTGACTTTAATATTCCCATTGATTTGTATTACCTTTAAATTTTAAATGATTTTATGTGAAATGTGTCCTTCGGTAAAAACATGTAATAAAACTTACAAATCATTTTGACAAGAGTTTCAAAACAAAAACACATGTTATAAACTAAAGTATACTCTTATTTACATAAGATATTATTATCATTGTTCTATTGATTGCATACTATTTTGTACGAAAGTATTATTTAATATGTGCATTTTTTTTAGTTGTGCAAAGATCCGTTATTATTTCAAGTTCGTTTAATAATTATTTTTATACATCAAGTATACTTTCTATATAGTCAATAAAGAATAGATAAGCCTTCACTAGTATTTTTATTGCAAAATAAGTAAATATTTTTACTTGTTTATGCAGAATTTTTTAAACTTATGTCGGTCATTGAAAAGATACTTAAAAAGTATTTACTTCAATTTACTTTTAGGGTCAACCAGATTATTGTTTGTACATAAAAGACAACATTGAAAACAACACGTGTATTTGATTAATGCAGCTGTGAAGCTTCTTGTTTCTTTATTGTTTATATTGGCGTTATTGTTTTCCTAAATCTCAATTGTATGCACCACGTCAAATATGCGATAATTTGCAACTTGAAGGTCTATGGAAAATTTATGGATTTTTTTAACGCATAACAAATAACAAACAAAATATTTCACTTTCCTGAGTTTGAAAGTATGGTTTTGAAAACGATATTAATCGCTTAATAGTGAAATGGCAGACTATTAAAAAGATACCGAGAATTTTTTTTTATCAGTGCACATGGGCGTATATCATTACTCATTACCATTAGTAATATTTAAAATTGTTGACGGCAATGTATTATCGCGTTTTTTTAAAAAAAACTGGACATAGAAAATAAAATAAATAAATATATCATCACCACTTATTACCCATTGCTGGGTGTGCCAATTTGCTTTGTACACAGATATCGGTAATGATGTCACCTCATGGGCACTCAGTTCTGGCGTGGAGAGTGCACCACAAGGGTCAATTTTGTGCCATTTAAAATTCGACATAGGGAGTTGTCAAAGTTATCAAAGTGCATGTCATCTTTTAAAATGAGGTGTAAGCGACCCAGCAAATATTAGAAAAATCTGTAATACAGGGTGAGTATGGGAAGACGCCCCCCCCTTTAACTTTTTTTTATTATAAGTAATAGAAAGAAATGGATCATAGAAAAGTTTTATTATTTTAAATATACTATTTGATGTAGATATTTTTATAAAGTATATTTTATTAAAATATAAAATGCCATTTTTCCTCTTTTCAACGATGTATTAGTTTTTATTAATGTATTTGACAAAATTCGAGAAAAATAAGATAATTTGAGACGTATTAGAAATAATTTTAATCAAATATTGTAGGTGGCTGTGAAAAAACTGAATTTAAAAAACACGTTAAACAAGTAACAATTAAATGTTTATTTTATTTTGTTGTTGTGTTTTGTTTATTTTCATAGAACCACCTAGATTTTTTGAATAAAAATTATTTCCCATATTTAGTAAAAACTAATACATTGTTGAAAAAAAATTGCCGTTTATATTTTAATAAAATAGTTATAGGTTGCTATTTAAAAAATAGAAGTTGATAGTCGTATCTTGTAAACCTGACTTTATAAAAGATATCTACATCTGCCATCAAATAGTATATTTAAAATAATAAAACTTTTATATGAGCCATTTTTTTCTATTATAATAAAAAAGTTTAAGGGGGGGGGCGTCTTCTCAGACTCACTCTGTATACATGATGCGTCAATGCACAGCATTAAAAGAAAATCAGAACAAGTAAGGTAATTAATAATAAGAAACATTAAATTATATGATAAAAAGAATTTCTCAAATTGACAGTTTGATGACTTTGACAACTCCCTATGTCCAGTTTTAAAAAAATCTGATAATGCATTGCTGTCAATCATTTTAAATGTAACTATGGTAATGATATACGCCCATGTCCACTGATAAAAAAAAACTTTCGGTATGATGTATTACGTTTATAGGAGAAAAATTTCCACGAATAATAAAAACACATGTGTTTTCCATGGACTGTATATTAATATTATCAATATATCATATTTACATTTCATTCTTATCGTATTGATAATGAAAAAACTATTTTGCTCAATAAAAACGTAATAACAATGTGTAAATAGGCGCAACATAAAAATACAACAATACATTATTTTTATTTCCAATTAGAATCTAAATAAAGCTACGCATGCGCTTGATTCGGAAGTACCGATTATTTTACAGTATAGATTCCGCATATGTAGAGAACAAAGGCAAGCTAGTTTTTCCGAATTTTATTTCTATTGGTTTCTTAAAATTTTGAAACTAATATGTGTCGTTCATTGCTTAATAATTTGGCACCGAATTTATAACACGTGCCCCTTTAAATTACATTCTTTTCAAATGTGACTAACGAAATATTAGCTTATTCAACTGATCGCAATGCGGTATTTTTGATAAAATGTACAGAAATTTAAATCTAAGATAGGTAGTTATCCCAATTAATTAAATAAGGTTCATTGTTTGGGTGTTAACATCTATACTGTTTTTTGAAAATTGTTCTGTGTGATTTTATGTTAATGTTTTGTTTTGTTAGCAGGTTCAGAAGTGACCAAGAAAAGTAATGAAAAGGTGATGAAGAAAGTGATAGTAAAAGACCAAAATGATCAAACCGAATGGGAGCTTGTCCCCCCAGACGGAGGGTGGGGCTGGTTAATTTTATTCGGGTCTATGTTGGTCAACATTCTCGTGCCTGGAACGATTAAGTCTTTCGGAGTTTTATTTGTGGAGTTCGTAGAGGCGTTCGAAGCCTCTCCTGCAACAGCAGCATGGATTCCTGCTCTGTGTTATTTCCTCTACAGTTCCTTAGGTGATTTCCACGTAAACCAAATTTCAATATGGATAAACATTATAAAATATATTGTGTTGTAGGTCCTCTGTCCAGTATTTTATCTGTGAAATATTCATATCGAACTGTCACATTAATAGGCGGCACTTTTGCTGCAGTAGGTATGATTCTAAGCTACTGGGCCCAATCGATAGGCTATCTTTATATAAGGTATAGACATCTACATCTCGTAAGTAGAGTTTTTTTTCTAATTATATTACAATATACTAGTTTCTGAATGCAGAATTTGAAAATAATGCTTTGTAATATAATTAGTCTACAGGCTGATGGCGATTACGGGTGAACATGATTTAAGAATGGAATTTTGTTTTTGTATTTTTTATTATAGTTCTAGATTCTTCACAATTTTAAAAAGAAATTTAAAAATTTCTGATAATTCGTAGCAGTAGCCATGACATTTGTTTTTTTTCCTTGTTTTCATATAGTATATTTTATATTTTGCGTTCATAATGAAGTCATTACGATACGCAATTGCGTATAGGGCACGGAAGATCACGTGACCTATCATATGTTTTGTCCCTTTCTCACTTCAGACTCGATCTTCAGCTCTGTCCCATGCTAACTTCAGACTGTACTTTCGACACATTGCGCATGCGTCAGTTTGAATAGCTATCACATTTCTAGCAAGACATCAAATGAGAATAAAATGAAGACAATGAGAATCAAATAGCTTTTTATTGAATTCTTCAATAATATAATATAATGGAAGATAACAATGTGATCATATGTATATTCATAAGTATTACGATCAGGATGCTCTTAGTATTCATTCTTGCTTAAAAAGCAAATATTACCAACAGTAATTGACAATTTATAAATTTAGGGCTTCATCATCCACCTACTATCAAATCTGAGTAATCGATTATATGTCAGCAAGTGATATTCTCAGAAACATATACGGCCACGAGCCACACATGTAACCTACCTACCACACCTACCCTACCTATACAAATTGTCACTTGTTACTTATGTTCAAATATTATTAGGTTTTAAATATTACCTAGATAATCGGTGCTTGGGATAGATAACAGTTTTATATTCTAGTCCGACGACAAACTTGCACCCAACAACGCAGTGGCATCGTTTGAAAAAGAATGACAACACTCACAAACAACAGAAAATAACAATAAAAGAAATAACAAATAGAAACAAATAATAAAACACTACAATGAATAACAATAACACAATCAATCGCTATATGCACAAGAACCGCCAAATAACAAAATGGCAACAAATTCCACGCTTGTGCCAACTCATTCTTAAAATTTACCGCTAGAAAAATATGACAGCTATTCAAACTGACGCAAGCGCACTGCGTCGAAAGTGCAGTCTGAAGTTAGCATGGGACAGAGCTGAATATCGAGTCTGAAGTGAGAAAGGGACAAAACATATGATAGTCACGTGATCTTCCGTGCCCTATAGGAGAGCAGGAAGTTGCATAAAACTAAAATCCCATGTTTAATTACTATGTTCACCCCTAACCACCACCAGCCGGTGTAAAAATGTAATATTAAGATGATTTCATATGATGAGTAAAATTGTTTTCAGTTACGGAGTGCTGGTGGGTGCGGGAGCAGGCCTATCATTTCCGCCCACGGTTTACATAGTGATAAGCTATTTCGTTCGGCTTAGAGGTGTAGCAAACGGACTGTGCATCTCAGGCTCAGCACTTGGATCAATCATTTTACCACCGCTATTACGACACCTACTCGAAACATATGGTTACAGGTGACTACTCCCGCAGTCATATTTCAATTACCTAAGCGTTTTGTTGCCTTGCCACCCTACTTGGACGGTAGTCGGTGGTCCTCCTTTCAATAACGGCTGTTTTCTAGAGGGGCTGTTCTAATCATGGGAGGAATAACTCTCAATGTTTGGGTAGGAGCTATGTTCTATCATCCTGTAGAGCAGCACATGAAACGAGTTCCCAAAAAAATCAAGGACGAAGACGATGAAGATGACGATGAAGAAGAGCCACTCAATGACGAGAAAAGTAAATTTATCATCGCCGACGAGCAAAATGGTTCGATTGTCAGGCTAAGCCACCCGCTGGAAGAAAGCGAAGAAAACAACGAAATTCCTCCTCTTTCTAACGACAAATCATTCATTCGTAGCGCGTCCAGCGCAGCAGTTCAAAACTATAAGAATCCTGTCAGCCCTGTTCCTGCACGGGAAAGAAAAATCAGCATGCCAACTGGAAAAGAAATACCTCGAAATAAATCGCACACTGTTTTAAAAAGCCAAATACATAGTACACCCTCGCTATATGCTGTTCCTAAGACTGGTAACAGAAGTCTCGACATGTATTCCCAAGGTCGCCTACCGACTTCCAGACAAAGAACTACTTCTACGCGATTACCTCGAAGAAGTCCTTCCACGAGCTCATTTCAATATGTGAGCACACCATATCACGGCAGCACTTTGTCAGCGTTACACCCCGAAGAATTCGCGTCGTCGTTAACCCTCCGATCTTTAAGTTTAAACCCGGTTAGCACTTGTTGTAAAGGTGCAAGCGAAAAGGAATCCGTTCAAGAGAAAAACAAGTATTTTGACATAAGTTTACTTAAAGATCCTCTATATCTTGTGATTTTAATATCTAACTCTACCAATGCAATTAGCTATACGAATTTTATAATATTTTTACCTGCGTACGCACAAGCTCTAGATTTTGATAAGAACATGGCTGCTTTTTTGATCTCTATAGTCTCGGCTTTGGACTTAGTGGGTAGAATCGGTGGTTCTGCTCTATCAGATACGGGTTTACTCCCAAAGACTTGGTATTTCGTTGGTGGTTTACTTATATCCGGAATTGCTCTCGCGTTTTTGCCTTTAGCAAGCGGGCACGGGTATGGAATCTTATCATGTTTCTGCGGAGTGTTCGGTTTGGCCTCAGGCGTGTATGTGGGAGTTACCGCTGTCATTATGGCAGATATGCTTGGAACCGAACGCCTCACGTCATCCTATGGAATATCTTTGTTTGTAAACGGTATTTTACAATTGGCTGGGCCACCACTTTGTGGTGCGTGGTTGCAGCAATCCATCGGAGATAGTGAGGAAAATTTGGCTGTGAATTATAATTCTCTTTTAAGTATACTTGGAATTGTTCTTGTCGTAGGAGCGGCTATTTGGGGAGTTGTTCCCTTTCTTAAGAAACGCGAAGATCCTAACGTTCAAGAAGAATTACTTTCATAATTACGAGTTCTGTAGCATGGATTCGGATTCCATAATAGATAATTTTATTTCTTTAGTTCAATTAGCTTTATTTTTATTGTTATCAGCCGACAATACTTAATTATACATTTTAATCATTTGAGGTTAATTATAGTATTAATTATTGTATCTTACATTTTATACATATATCAGTTTAAATTATTATAAATCGAGCTATTACGGACATGTTTATATATCATTCTATGCACTTGGCTGTATTGTATGTATAAATAATTTAACTTTCTATTTCATACTTTTTTTTTCTTTGCTATTTCATTCAAATAGATTAATGAGATATTATACGTAAATTAATTATTTTTGTATTAAACATAATATTATACTTGTATACATTTATTTCACCAATTCTATAAGTTTTATCATCTAACGGATATACATATATGTCGAAAATATTTTAAAATAATAAAATACTTTTTACTCTTTACCTAATAATTATATACGTAATATTAACAATTCCTGAATAGTTTATAGCCATTCTCAGTAGCGTAGTCAGGGGTGGGAATTTAGGGATTAAACGCCTAAGTCGCGTTCTTTTTACCAATTTTTACATGAGATCTTAGTTCATCTCAGCTCACCTCAGTTGCCTCGATAATTTTGACCGTTCTTTTTATCCTAACAGAGATGAAATAAAGTGAGACCGAAGTGAGACGAGTTCCACCCCCCCCCCCCCCTCCCGATTCTTAGTCACCTCTGGAGGTTGTGCTTGTTGACTTTTTAATCTTAGATGAATGGTGGGGATAAATGTTTTGCTGTCCCGGGCACATACAATTAGTTTGGTTATTATGATTATTTGTTTATTCCTTTAATAAGTACTATTATTGTTTGAAGAATAAATAAATATGCAGACAATTCCATGGAAAAAAATAACGCAAATAGACGCCATGGAATTTAAAATCATGTGGAAGTTATAGTACTATATAATTTAGAATGTATCACACTATATGTTATTATGTAACCAACAGAATAATAGAAGCTTAAATAATGACCACTCATAATGAGCGATTCAAAATAATACCTGAAAATATCGTGGTTGACCGTTGAAAAGTATCAGACATCCAGCGGACATCAGTCGTTCAAGTTACCAACAAAATTTGTCTTTTGTCGTTCTTTTTACTTCATAAAAATCTCACTTGATCTCAGCTCGGTTCATGTCAAATTCATCTCATTTTGAGATGAGATGAGTAAAATGATAAAAAGAACGCGACTATTGTATCCGACCCCTCCCTTAATTTTTTTTCTACGTCTATGTCCATCCCATAGGAGTTTTGAAAAATCAAAAGACGAAGGTCATCTGTTCTGATTATTGAAATAGTTTAATGATGAGAAATTACGTTTTAGTAAAACATATTTTACAAATAATGCAAATATTATTTATATTTTGTTATAAAAATTATTTATTAACACATTATAATACAAACAAAAAGTAAAACAACATTAAAAATATTTTACATCTGTAAAGTTTGAATACTAACGCAGAATATTTATAAAAAGTGATGCACTCAAACAAATTTGTAAATTAAAAAAAATATTTATATTATCAAGGTTTCCACATAACCGAACTCATTTTCCGATTAATTTCTGCTAATATAACCGAACACTGAACCTGTTTCTCCGGAGAAAGATGATTTATTAAATCATCTTCTTCCTCGTCTTCTTTTTTCAGCTTTCTTTTCTTAGTTCTAGTAGATGTTGAATCTCGTTTTGGATCATCATCATTGTCACATTCACTACTACGGGTTTTTGTCTATAAAATGTATGTTTCTTAGAAGTTAGTAATCTCAAATCGTTTTGATTTACCTTTTTTAACTGTTTATCATATTCAAGTGCGTCATAATAATTTGGTTTCTCTCTTCGAACTCTTTGAGTTCTTCGTCTAATGTCTTCTCCTGGGGAAGGTACGCGAGTGGTTCGACGAGCATTAAAGAACGAATGTCCACAGGGACAAGCTTTACAAGCTACAGGAACCTACCAATACGATTATTTAAAAAATATTTGTAAATATATTGAAATTTATCTTACTTGCTGATCACATTTAGGGCATCCTTTTGCAATCATTTTATTCTTTTTCATATTCTACTATACCTTTTCATAATAATTAACTGCATTATTGCAAATTTATTGTTGTACTTCCTCAGTTATAAACATGTTTATTTTATGTAAAATAAACCGTACACTATACACAATCATTCACTTTGTTTGTATCACAGCAAATGTCAGTTTGGCTATTCATTGTGAACAAACGTAGCACAGTTCGTCATTTGTACGATGCGGCAACAATATTTAGACGCTAACATAAAAATTTACAAATATTTTGACGATTTTATCAAATTTATTTCATATTATTCATGTGTTTTTTTCGCAAGCGATAAGAAAATAAAGAAAATATATGAGTCAGCTGTTTAAATTCATATAAATGCGACGTACTAAACGTATTAGGTTTGTTCACATTGTTCAGTATTGTTGCACAACTGCTGCACAGTGCGCATGTACCATTAATGTGTCACAAAGAAAAATATATAAAGCGGAGAGAATATGTTATACGTTTTAAATAGAATCTGAATAAATGTTTTAAGTAATTTTTAATTGATCCATATATTTTATTTTTTAATTAAAAATATGTGGCATCATTTGCAATCAGGAAGTTCTCCAGTTGATTGGTGTGAAGGAAATTATATGATATCATCAAACATAGCTGAATTTGTAAACACGGTAATTATATTTGTTATTATTACTATCTAAATATATGAATTTTTATGTTTTCTAGTTCAGCAATGTCCTTTTTTTCCTATTTCCGCCTGTGTTAATGCATCTTTTTAAAGAATATGGTAAATTTGTAAATCCTGCTATACACATGATATGGTTCCTTCTAATATTAGTAGGACTATGTTCAGCATATTTTCATGCAACTTTAAGTCTAATTGGACAATTATTAGATGAAGTAGCTATTTTATGGCTGTTTATGGCAGCTTTTTGTATGTTCTTTCCACGAAGATATTTTCCATATTTTTTACACAATAACCGGTAAGAATATGCAAAATATTTTATATAAACAATTAATTAAATTATTTTTCAGAATTGTTTTGTCTGCTTTTGTATTTTTTCCATCAATGATTGCCACAGGTTTAAGCATCATTAATCCAGTGGTAAATGCTTTTGCTCTTATGACACTTGGACTTCCGACTATTGTCTTATTGGTTTATGAATTAAATAGGCAAGTAACAATTAAATAAACATAGCTTTTAATATAAAGGTGATAGCTCTATAAAAAAATTACATGAATTAATTGTATACAGGTGTTAAAAAAAGTTTGTTTTTTTTGGTATATACATTTTGATGCGCTGATTCTCAATCAAAAAGAATTTTTCCAAAATTCGGTTTTTTTTTTATATTTATGTAATTCATTAGAGGTTTCCAAGTCTTTTAAAAAAATACTTATTGGACATCAATTTTCATCATGTATAAGTAATATTAAGGTAAATATTAATTAGATAAATATGTTTTTTAAAATTGCCAAAGCGCAATTCATAGTAAGACATATGTTCAAAGTTATAGATCATTTAAATCATTCAGTTATAATAAACAATAACACAAGTTTAAATTCAAAAACTGTCATCAAAGTTTAAATTATTGAACACAGTTGGCAGCACATGTCAAATCCTTCCACACAGACTCAGATTTATGGTATTTGGCGCCCCTCATATTTATAAGCGAAGCAATTTGGCGTTATGGACCTTTTACATCAAAAGAGAGAGATAGACAAAAATGTAGTGCGCAGTAGGTTGTTTGCGCTTTGAGGAGGCCAGTTACATTTCAAATAAAATTACAAATGGCCAAGAACGTAACTTTCTTAAATTAATTCACACAAAGCGTTTGTGGTAAATATTTTAAAACAAGAGAAAGAGGAGATGAGAATCAGAAAAAGTGTTTTTTTGTTCCGCAAGATGCCACATAAAGTGACAGATAATTGCGTAGTTGCCAGTTTGATATTAGGAAAGTAATAAACAAAAATAAAATGTTGTTTTTTCTTTTAAATATATTTTTTTAAATAAATAAATATATCATCACGGCATATTACCCATTGCTGGGTGTGCCAATCCGCTTTGTATGCAGATATCGGTAATGATGATGACATATTTGTACTGTGCGGGCGTTTACCAGGCGTCACCTCACGGGCACTCATTGCTGGGGTGGAGAGTGCACCACAGGGGTCAATTTTATGCCATTTAAAATTCGAAAATATTTGGCGTCGGTCGGGATCGAACCCGGTTCCCCAGATTCGCGACCAGACACTCAGACAAAATTATTTAAGTTTTTGTTTTGTTTAAATAATTTTTTATCGAAAATAAATGCTTATTCTTTTAATCATTTTACTTGACAACATGGTGCTCCTCATCTCTAATTCGTAAGAATGCAATAAAAATGTAAAAGGTCCATTTGCGCTCTCAAAAATTTTCCGGTGCAGGTGCCTGCTTTAGGAGGTTTGTTTTTAATTTGCCCCCAAATACTCATAAAATACAGGGTAAAAACTTTGCAGTGACAGATATGGTTTTGAAATGCGCTCGATTGAAAAATCAATATAGCGATTTTGCGCAGTAGATCAAAGAGTAAAAAATCAATAATATTGATCACGCGCGGGGGTTTAAATTGAAATTTTGAAGAGCGATAGGTAAAAAATCAATAAAATCTATTATACACAGTAGATTGAATTGAAATATTAAAAAAAATAAACTGGTAACTCTGGTATTTTCTTCGCGTATAACTTGATTGTATGTAAATAGATTTTTGTAAGGTCGCTTATATTATTTTTTATATTTTGCGTTCATAATGAAGTCATTTCGATACGCAATTTTTTGTTTTAGACGGTTGGTACTAGATGACGTTTCTTTAACCCATTTTTACCTAATTTATTTTTAGTTAATTGACAATTCATTTTAATAATATAATGTCAAATTGTTATTATTTTTTTTTTATTTAGGGAAGATTATTTACATGAAAATGTACAAATGGTTACAAATATAATCACAAATTGAGTAAGTAAATGTTATTGTAGAAGGCGCAAAATATAAAAAATAGTATAAAGAACTCATTTTATAAAACTTTCTTTCGCACTTGTCAATTAAAAAACTCGCTAACGCTCGTTTTCTAAATTTTGACGCGTGCGAAAAACACATATCTTATAAAACACGTTCTTTAGCGAAAGTACAAAATACATATTAAAAAAATGAAAAAAAAAAACTTGGAGACCCTGTTCGTAATTATTTTTATAAAAATTTCGTGGCTACCAGTGGCACTAAAAATGTTTACTTCAAGAATTAAATAAATAAGAATTAATTTTTGGAAAAATTCGTTTTTATTGAGAATCAGCACATTGAAATGAACATACCCCTAAAAAATTAACCTTTTTTTAAGACCCTGTATATTTTTTGTTTTTAGAGTAAAATGTCAAAGAGTGTATCGTTTGGGCGTGAGATGCACTGTAGTATGGCTACTCGCTGTTATCTGCTGGGTCAACGATCGGTTATGGTGCGACGCATGG
Organism: Harpalus rubripes; assembly: GCA_963082715.1. Classification (NCBI taxonomy): domain Eukaryota; kingdom Metazoa; phylum Arthropoda; class Insecta; order Coleoptera; family Carabidae; genus Harpalus; species Harpalus rubripes. Next base: position 3,502,458 of record OY720458.1, on the reverse strand, counting down.
TCATCCATTAATTTCCCGTATCTACATGGTCTTTGGCATATTTTCATCTTTATTGCGTCTTACACTGCTTGTGTGTTATTCGCGTACTTCTCCGTAAAAGAGGAAATGCCTGATCGAAAACCAGTGCTTAGGTACTGGCCGCGAAATAATTTCGAATTTGGAATCCCGTATGTGTCTGTGAATTGCTATACCAAAACTAAATATATTCACAAACATGATATTTGAAGAGAATTGTTGATAGTTTTTGTAAGGCTGTGTAACTGAGACTGATGGGAAAATAAGTACCTAAGTGACAAATCTTTTATTATGAATGCAAAACTTCCTAAAAAATTGTTTTCCAAAATAAATTTTATATTTAGATATTGATCTTCGGTTGATATCATTTTTTTTAAATAAATTTTTCTATACATATAGACTAGTAATAAAATTCGTTTTACTTCAAAAGTCTTTTCAAAATCAATTAAAATAGACTTATTTCATTACATTTTCCCTAAGTTTCGAGTGATAAATTGATATTATATAATGTAGATCTATACGATTTAGGGTGTACCTATTTTTTTTCTTTACATTGATAATAATCATATACCATATTATTTAAAGGCTTGTCAGTATTATATTTTACTTTAAAATATTTTTACTTATACAGGAGGGGCCTAGAAACTTCTTTTTTTGAAGGCGAATAAAATAAAGAATATTGCTGATACATAAAATTTATTTTTGAATAATGAGCAACCGATTTCTGAAGGTCCGTTTTACACGTTCCAACATTCGGGCTACTTCCGGCCGATTCTTCAGCTGAAGCAGGGTTGTAGGGCGGTGTTTGTAAACCTCTACTTTGAGCTTCAGCTGAAGAATCGACAGGAAATAGCCCGAATGTTGGAACGTATAGAGTGGAGTTTCAGATGGCTGAACGGTGACCACCATCTTCAAGATATTTTGTTTAAAACTGCAGCAATACTTTTTATTTTATTCGCCTGCGTAAAAAGGAAGTTTCCATGCCCGACCTGTAGACTAGCAATATGAAAAAAATATGTACTAATATTTCGAAATATTGCAATTTTTGCCAAAGTATTTGTAGTATTATAACTATATCCATCCTAATAAATATGATACCAATGTACTCGTATTTTATATCATTGAATACATATGATAATATTTTAGATTTAAGCTTAAACTGGCTGTTAACAGCAACAAAAATATGCGTTTCTCCTGTTTAAAAATATCTTATTATTTTCTACTTTATTGACATAAATATGTCCCAGACGCAACGCAAAAAAGAAAATAGAGATATGCTTCAACAGTGATAATTTCTGTAGTATTTGTAAAACATTTTGTGTAACCAAAATTATGAATAAATATATTTACAAGTATTAAACATGTGAAACAATTTGAAATTACCTTACTCAATAAATTAATTAAAGAGTAGGAAGAAAAGAGTAAGTCATACGGTTTAAAAATAATCTGGCCAAGTTTCCAAAAATACTTCCGTATATATTTATAGGCTGGCAATCGCATTGTCTGCGTCTTATTCTCAATTTGAACTTCTCGGAGCAACCACGTGCAAGTGCAAAAATTTATCATGTGTACAAATTTCTTATTAGCCGATATTGTTTTCTCGCCGGAATTGCCACCCGTAAATTGGAAAAATGGTATGTTTAAATATATAATATGAAAAACTAATACTTCGAACTATTTTTTATAACTTTGATAAATACTAATAATTGTCGAATTAAGAATTGAAAGAAAATGTTAAATAACAATAAGGAACGCAAAAATTTTGAATACTGAGTAACATTTAGATTAGCAGCGCTAGACCGGCAAAAGCGAGTGTTCCAAGAATTAATTTGACATTTCCAATAAATGACAGATTGAAAGCGCATTGTGTGCATTTTAGAGTCGTATAGTCTTATTAGAAAACGGTAAACAATAATAATTATTACATATTAATATTTATTTAATATTATTGAATAAATAGTTATATTAATATGAAAATAATGTATAAACAAATTCCTAACCTCTTTCCTGGTTTTGCAACAACAAATTTTCTTTTTTATAACAAACTAATATCAAAAAAAATTATCATTTATACGTTATCACTTTACACCTAGTACATTTTTAATGTAATTTTATTTTAAAAATAGATAAATTAACATACAAAGTTAAAGATTTAAAAATAATTAAAACAGTACTACATTTACAGCGAAGTGCATGAACTCAAGGTAAAAACATATAATCCGACTTGGTACTAAATATAGAGCAGTATGCTGAATCAACGTGCGTAGAAAGCATTAGTAGATAACATTAAAATCTTTCATATTTGATTAGTTTTCTGGGAAATTTAAAACTTGTTGCGTTGAATAAATATATTAATATTGATCATGCTCATGAATTTAAATATGTCCTTGCTCAAGTACGGATCTTGTCAAACGTTTACAAGATTATTTCCTACACGTGGAAATGTTTATTCATTAATTAGTAATTTCAGAAATTCATCATTTACTCATAAAATACAAAATACTCCCCGTAAGTAAATGAAATTGAAACATTTATCATGAAACAAATGACTTAATTAACCTAATAGAGTACTTTTAGATAAAGATCAATTACCTTCAGCAAATTAATACTAATATTGACATAACGATTTTAATTACTTCTTGCGCGTATTTAAGATGCACGTTTTGTGAATTTCTTTCATAGTTGTTTTGTTTCAGGGGTATTTACAATGTCGAACAATTCGGTACGCCCGCTTGTCTTATGTGGGCCATCGGGCTCTGGAAAGAGCTCTTTATTGCAAAGATTGCTTACACAATATCCGAATAGATTTGGATTTTGCGTGAGCCACACAACAAGAAAACCACGTCCTGGCGAAGAAAATGGAGTACATTATCATTTTACAGACAAAGATTCAATGGAAAAGGCCATAGACAATGGAGAATTCATAGAACATGCCAAATACAGTGGAAATTTGTATGGTACAAGGTAGGATATTTTTGTATTGTTATGTACTATTTATATACAGGTTATTTATAATTTAGCGATGTAAACAAGAAATTTTTATAGTGGAATTGAGAGTAAAATAACTCATAATACTTTTTTTCTACAGTCTATATACAAAGTAGCCATTTGCGCTCTCTTTTGTCAACGCAAAATGTCACTTTGCCGCTCTAGAGCGACAAAGTAGAAAAAACGCTCGCTCCTCAAATTTCTAACTATACAATGTTGAGAAATGTTACTTGGCTACATTCTTAATGGAAACGTTTAGTCAGGAATTAATGACACTGTAGTTACACATACCCACTTAACAAGTCAATCTGACATATAACTGCTCTGTCGGTATGTTACATAACCAAACAATATGCCGCACTGCTGTGAAAATAAAATAGGGCATTCATTTACAAAAACGAAAGTATAAAATGCTTAGATTAGATTGAAGCAATAGCTCAAGAAGAATGGAAAATACCGATAAGTAAAAATAAATAAAAAATAAATTTTTGTTATGGTGGAGGACCCCATTGTGGCGACTGTAGAAAAAATCTTGTGTGTGTTTCGAGCGCAAATGGACATTGTCGATTTCGAGAAAATGCCTCGCTCCTGCCTCTCAATCGACAATGTACAATTTTGCGCTCTTAATACACAAATAGCTATTAAACAAATTTGTATTATTGTGTTCGTGAATTTATTTACAATTACAAATTTAAAACCTTTATTTTTTATATTCGTTATATTGAATATATTCAATCATTTTTTATTTAACTAAACTTGAAATTATAACGAATGTCTCATTTACATAATTTTGTTTACAACTAAAATCTAGTATTTATAATTTATTTAATGATTGTAAACATATGGAACTACGGCCTCGGCCCTTCTTAGAAAAAATATATTAATCGGTCTAACCAAAACAATATAAAGTACCTGTGGTATAAATTTTACCTGACGCTACTGCGCCACTACTATTGTGCGCATGGGCAGCTGCACTTCTTACAGCCAATCCGTGGGGAGAATTTACAATCAAAACAGTACCTTCTCGGAAGATCATTTTTACCCCTGCATATCCAAATTCGGGAAATGTACAGTTTAACAAATATTTTTGCGTGTTTAATATTTAAAAATACATATTTACAGTTAAATTTAACAATATATTTAATAATAATATGTTGAATTTAAAATTATGACGCCGAATATATTTCAAATTTTCGAAAAACACAAAAATGATGAAATTTTATTGTATTTAATAAAACACATTATAAAACCAATGATATTCAAATCAATTAAAATTATTTAATAAAGTACTTACATTTTCGAAGACAGACGACTTATCACTGCTCTGCTCTCTGCTGGTCGGTATTATATGCAATACTTGGGGCGAGAATATTGTGACTACTAAAACAGAAACAGTATTGTCAATAATATGTTAGAAATTAAAATAAAACATTAAAAAAAAACGAAATTGATTACATTACAATCGGATTATTTAAATATTATTAGTATTTAATAGAATACCTACATCTACAAAAGTAAAAAATTATTGCTGCAGTAATACTGAGCGGTGTTATATGCAATAATGAACGACAAAAATTTGCGTCTACTCACACCAAATGGTATTGCTACTCTGCACAGACGGATTGCCAGAGGAGTGGTGGGATTAGTTTTGTTTAAATTCCAGCTATCTGATTGGTCACAAAAGGGCTTTATTAAACTATAAAAGATTTATCCACAAAATGTTGAAAATATTTACCCATACCTTTCAAAATATTATAGAACTTCTATATAAATTACATTACTGCAAGCTTTGTAACTATGTAATTTAAAAAATATATCGTATTATTATTAATAATAATAATTTAAAAAATAATAATAAAATAACTGTGATGCGTAAAGTACAATTTACACATGAAAAATATATGAATAATATTCTTCGAAAGTGTGGATTCAAACTTGAATGTTTAATTTTCATTACAGCAAGAGTTCAGTCCGAGAAGTATTAAATGAAGGAAAAATTTGTATATTAGATATAGAAATACAGGGTGCACAACAAGTAAAGGATACAGATTTGAATCCTTTGATGATCTTTATACAACCACCGTCGCTCACAGAATTGGAAAAAAGATTGCGCGCCAGAAATACAGAAACAGAAGAAAGTTTATTAAAACGTTTAACAACAGCCAAGATTGAAATGGAATATGGTAAATTTTTGTTTGAAACTAATTATTAACAGTTTTTTTTAACCAAGAAATATTTTACATTTGCTGCATTTACACTCAATTTATTTTTTAAATATAGTTTTAAAGTAATTACATATAAAACTGTTAGATTTAGGCTATAAAAATAAAGTATTATTTAGGTTAAATTATTATATTAAAACAAGGTATTTATAAGTAGAAAATTTTAATATTAATAGATAATGCGTGAAATGCACCAAGAGTGTGCTACAAAAAGTCGCTTCTTCTCTAAAATTAAATATGCTAATATATTTTTGTTTTACAGGTTTGACACCAAATAATTTCCATCATATCATTATTAACGATAATTTAGATCGTGCATACACAGAATTGGAAAAGTATATAGTAGACAATTTCAAAGTTGTTGAAGGTAAGGCCCCACTTTGACGAAAATATTTATTTTATTATTTACAAAATTTTAAATCATAGAAAATACCAAAAATCTAAGTAGTTCAAAATCCATGAATATATTTATTAACTTTATTATTTTCTTACAGAAAATTCTCAATAAGTACTTCACTCGATTGAACTATAGATTTAAGTTTTGGTACATTAGTATTTTTGTATGAAAAATTCTTTTCCAGAACTGGATTTGCTTTTTTATGAACATTTTCAATACAGCATTTTTATATGTTTGATAGGTGTATTTATACTTGAGAGAAAAGTAGTATATTACGTTAAACTTTTTATATTGATTTAAATCAGTTTTCAGTTTTTTTAAATAAAAAGTTGCTTAAATAATGTAATATACAGTGTAGAATCATTTGAATGTTTAGGAGTATATAATAATTGTTCCTTTAGCCATTATTAATCTGTAGTAAACTATTAATTTTCATAAGTTATTTATTAAAAACATCGTTTTATATATACCAAATGTTAACTATTAATTGATATTAATAATTATAAATAGCGTTTCAATAACTAGAACAAGATTGTGAGATAAATATCAATAACTAAGGTTTCTAGAAAGTACAAAACTAAAACTAGACCTTTTTATTAACAAAAATTCCTAAATAATGATTTTTTTGTTTCCATTAGAGGAGATATTCAGGTACCATTTGTAAATAGTACGTGTATAGAAATGCTAAAAGTTTATAATTTGTAGTCTCTCAAATTCTGTGTCATAAAAAAGTAGAATGATTGAAAACGATGTTTTAGAAATATATTTACAGAGATAAATGTAGTTATTACGTTCCATTAATATTTGTTATATATTTTGTAAAATTGTTATATTGTAGTGAATGAAAATATGTTACTTATATAACGTTATTTTGCGTAATAAATGTATGTAAAATAAATATGTATAAATAGACAGTCCAACATCAGCCCATGTTATTTAAAAAGAAAATATAATATCAGCTAGCAAATGAAATTAAAAATCCTCACTTCAGATCTCTGCCTAAATGATAATCTATCGAGAAGAATAAAATCTAAGTTGTAATATTTAAATATATTGTAATATTTGTCAATAAAATGAATCAAACATATTTAATTTCAAATGTATTATTTCAAATTGGCGCTCTTTTGTCTAGCGTAGTACTCTTCGGCCAATCATAGCCGTTCGCAGTAATTCAACTGTTATCAACAAACAATGACCAGAAAAGTTTTAGTGTTAAGTGACAGTGAATAATTAGTGAAAAAATATGCAAAAATTTCGTAAGTACATTATTAATTTATATATAAACACTTTTAGAAAAGTATAGCGGTCATTTTGACAAAATTTATGCGTCAAGCTAAATAAAATACTTCATTATTTATAAATGATTTTCGTGACAACAATGGAAATTTTATGTAAGTATTTTATTATATTTTTGTACATTGTTAGTAACAAATATTGCATGAAATAGTTAAAATATATTATTTTCTAACAGTCTTTTATAATTTTGTTTTGATTTGATATAAAATATGTCTTTTATGTATGTATATATGGGACGCCCATGAATGTTGCGTGTACGAAAAACGTGTGATATTACATTTTAATTTAATATACATATACAATATAATACTAATTTCGTCTGTAAAAGTTATATTGCAGATACAAAATCATTTGCCGTTTCTTCCGTAACGAGGAGACATGGAAATGTTATCATTCATGGCTGTGCAAGAAAATATTGTTTCGCCTGTAAGCAATATGTATAATAACAACAATGGCGTAATATTGTAAGTAATTTTTAATATTTTTGCATGTATGAAATTGTTGAATTAGATCATATTCTAACGATTTTTTAAATAATTTAACTGTTCTGTGCTGATATTGTGTCTGGCTGTGAATATGTGGCACGCCAAAGAAAGTACAAAAAAATATTGGTTATCGAGTGAATGTTTGTGTGAGTGGGACGCCCATGAATGATAGAATGTATCGCGGTTCCTCATTGATAGGCCCTAATAGTTTATAAGTTAATAAATGGTCGCAATTTTGTATTAATTCCATTCGTATAAGTTACAGATATGAAATCACTCGCCGCTTTTTCTAGAGCAGGGAGACATGTAAAAAATTATCAGGTATAATCGATAAATTTAATATGGTGGTAAGAATTTACTTTGTAAAATTTTTCGAGTCGCGAATTCTTTTTATTAAGCCCCTATTAACAAATAAGTTAATAAATAAGTAAGATTATATTTTAATTTTATTTGCGTGAGTCTGTTGCAGATACAAAATCATTGTAAATGCGGCTGTTCAACGAGAAATACCCGAAGGTTTCTACACCCTAGTGCAGTGCACCGCAAACAGCAGTTGGTAATCCGAGTAGTAAGTTTTAAATTTGTAAAGATTTTTCGAGTCGCGATCCTCTTTGTTAGGCACCTTTAGTTTATAAATTAATAAATAGTCAATATTTGAATGTAATTCTTTTTGTTTGAGTCTGTTACAGATATGGAATGTTTTGTTGTTTGGTGTAGAAAAAATAATCGAAGTTACAAGACCATAAGAAGGCAGTGGTGTGTCTTGAAGAGTAATCCAAAAAAATATTGGGTATCGTGTGAATGTTTGTGTGAGTGGGACGCCCATGAATGATAGAATGTATCGCGGCTCTTCTTTGATGAGCCCTAATAGTTTATAAGTTAATAAATGGTCGTAATATTGTACTAATTCTATTTGTATAAGTTGCAGATATGAAATCACTCGCCGCTTCTTCTAGAGCAGGGAGACATGTAAAAAATCATCAGGTATAATCGGTAAATTTAATATGGTGGTAAGAATTTAGTTTATAACATATTTCGAGTCGCGAATTCTTTTTATTAAGCCCCTATTAACAAATAAGTTAATAAATAAGTAAGATTCCATTTTAATTTTATTTGTGTGAGTCTGTTGCAGATACAAAATCATTGTAAATGCGGCTGTTCAACGAGAAATACCCGAAGGTTTCTACACCCTAGTGCAGTGCACTGCAAACAGCAGTTGGTAATCCAAGTAGTAAGTTTTAAATTTGTAAGGATTTTTCGAGTCGCGATCCTCTTTGTTAGGCTCCTTTAGTTTATAAATTAATAAATGGTCAATATTTGAATGTAATTATTTTTGTTTGAGTCTGTTAAAGATATGGAATGTTTTGTCGTTTGGAGTAGAAAAAATAATCGAAGTTACAAGACCATAAGAAGGCAGTGGTGTGTCTTGAAGAGTAATCCAAAAAATATTAGGTATCGTGTGAATGTTTGTGTGAGTGGGACGCCCATGAATGATAGAATGTATCGCGGTTCCTCATTGATAGGCCCTAATAGTTTATAAGTTAATAAATGGTCGTAATATTGTACTAATTTCATTTGTATAAGTTGCAGATATGAAATCACTCGCCGCTTCTTCTAGAACAAGGAGACATGTAAAAAATCTTCAGGTATAATCGGTAAATTTTAATGGTGGTAAGAATTTAGTTTATAACATATTTCGAGTCGCGGTCCCCTTAGTTCAGTCCCTATTTACAAATTAATTCATAGTTAAAATATGATTCTAATTTATTTCGTGTGAGTCTGTTGCAGATACAAACTCATTTTGGATGGATACGGTAGTTCTACGAGAAATAGCCGGACATTTCTACATCCTACTACGGTACAAACGGTACTTGGTATTCCGAGTAGTAAGTTTAGTTTTTAATAATTTTCTAGTCGCGGTCCACTTTGTTAGGCTTCTTTAGTTTATAAATTAATAAATAGTCAATATTTGAATGTAATTCTGTTTGTTTGAGTCTGTTACAGATATAGAATGACTTATCGTTGCTGTAGACAAAATAATCGTAGATACAAGACCATAAGAAGTCACTGAAGTCAGTGGTGTATATTGAAGAATATTCCAAAAAATATTAGGTATTGTGTGACTGTGTGTGTATGGGACGCCCAATGAATGTTGAGCATGTGTCGTAGTTCCTTTTTGATACGCCTTAATAGTTAGTTAATAAATAGTTCAAATTTTATTCTAAATCCACTTGTATAAGTCTGTTACAGATACAAAATCACTTGTAACTTCATCCAGTGTCCGGAGCAGAAAAAAGACATGGGAATGATCTCCAGGTAAAACTTGTAAACTCAATTCGGTGCTAAGACATTAATTTATTAAATATTTTCAGTCGTGGCCATCAGAAGATCCTGGAGATGCAACATCCGCTTCGTCGAGATCTGCTATAGACATATTTAGTGCATAAGATATATATATTGTAATTTATATTTAGCTGTAAGATGTATTGTAACTTATTATTGTAAGAGAAAAAGATTTTTCCGAGTGTTTTAGTCATCCCAAAGCCGCTCCGCTATCCACCAAGCTAATATGGTAAATCGTTATGATAAATTTGGTAAGAAAAATGAAGTACAATTTTTCGTTCTTTTGGCTCATAATTTTTTTTTCAAAATTTTGTTGTTAAACCGTTTTTTTGGTTTATAAATTTTTTTCTAATATTTCTTGACTAATTTCCACATTAAATTTTGCTGTTAAATCGCTCAAAAAGCCAAAAAAGCGAATTAAAAAATTTGGAAATTTTTATCCTTAAGCCTGATTTATAGATTGCATAGAATAGAATGGAATAGAATAGAACAGAATAGCACAAGGAATAGAAATATAAATCAATGTAAATGCATGGAACCATTTATACTTGCACAGAATGGAATAGAATAGAATGGAATAGAATAGGATATAACCAAATTTTATTTCTTATTCTATTCTATTCCATTCGGCTTGCTCCGATACTATTCGTGTGACTTCGTTGCGTTTATCCCGCCCCCCTAACAAAAAACTTCTGTAAACAACTGTTTTTCTGCAGAAATGCCATATTTTATATTAATAGCAAACAGTGACATTATTTACTCGCTTAAAAATTACCAATAAATAGTTAATTTAGTGTAAAAGTGTAACAAAAGTGACGTAATTCTATTCCAAACTATTCTATTCTATGCAATCTATAAATGGCCTTAAAATTTCTATTCCTATTCTATTCCATACTTTATTCTATTCTATTCCATTCTATTCTGTGCAATCTATAAATCAGGCTTTAAGGTGGGGCCACGCCGATTTTTTTTTCGTTCTGGCAGAAAAAATTTATTTTCTCGCTTCCTATTGACTTTTTTGCGACAAACTATACACTAATAGATTGCTTTAAGTCTCCTCTACAATTTGAGTATAAATTGAATGCATAATTTCCACTTTTAACGAAATCGTTTTTATCCGAACCGAAAGTTGGTACTGTCATATTTATAGGTTAACGCACGTATCACTGGCATAGATTGCGCGCGTCAGTGTTTACAAATTTCTTCAATAGTTTTCATGTTAAACCTGTCAATAAGAAGGAAAAATGCGTGATTTTTAGTGAAAATAATTCACTGTACAAGTGCTCAAAATCTAAGTAAAATAGTAAGAAATATACAATAACTTTAAGTAAGTTTTATTAACAATAAATTGTTTACAGTTATTCCACAACACCGAACAAAATAATTGTACAAAATAAATATATTTATAAAACATGATATTCAAATCGAATACAATTATATATAGAAGATATCCTAATCCATATGTTATGCTGTAGATGGTAGATATTTTTTTACTGGGCATAGATAGAAGATACTAGAATATCTTGTTCGTGGAATAATATGTAACCTAGAGATCATAATTTAACGTAGTTGTTATTTAGTTCAACAGTATAGACCATGATTTTAATCTTTTAAATTTAGGCAGAAATTCTGAATTCTGCAAGAAATAAACATACTACGGGCATCTATCGGATATACGGTATACTGTGCACATTTTTATTTTGAAAATGTTTTATATTTCAATTTCAGTCAGTTGACGTTATCGCTCCAAGAATGGATTCAGGACTATAATGTTTTCCATACATTTTATGAGCTTTGGTATCCTTCCTTTCCACACCCATTAATTAAATTACGCGCCAAGAAATAGTTACAGCTATCACAAATTTGTTTGACAGCGCCGAACTGTCAGTAAAGTGCGGTGTGTACGATTACGATACTGCTAGGTAGTGAAATCAAAATTTTGTAAATAAAAGATAAGGAAAACAGCAGTGATGAAGATAAATATGATAATTTAGGTAATATATACTTATTCTACACAATATTTAATTTGTAATCATACATTACCGTCAGTTTTGTTTTTACAGAAAATATTTTGGTACAATAGACAATAGATTTAAAATGGGTATTATAATAAAATTAATAGTACAAGGCGTAATCGCATCTTTAATTAGACTATGGTTAGTAACATCTGAATATAAGAAACTGATAGCGGATCGTGTAGAAATATCCACTCCTTTGAATTCTTGGAAGAGAGGTTAGTTTTTCATATACAAAACTGTATATTTTATTTACACGTAATTTTTTAGTTACCGAAGGTGTACACCTCCTCATTGAACATGCTAATCCGTACGAAGGCGATCTCATTCATGAGCCTCCACTAAATTTACATATTTACAAATATTTCATACAGTTTTCTCAGGATTATCTGCATTGTGTGTTTATTTTATGTGATATTATAACCGCTAGTTTCTTGTATATGACTGCCAATAAGTATCTAAATCTGGCATACAAACAACAACGCAAGATGTTAAAAGAAAACAAGGAATATGTAGAGAAACTACGAAGAGAAAACGATAGAGAAGGTGATGGTGACAAAGAAACTGATGAATCTTTCGACAATGATAAATTATTTTTGAGTAATTCTACTGTAACATTACCACCAACTTATGTTTTTGCAGCATATTTGTTCAATCCATACGTAATTTTTAATTGTGTAGCTATGACTACAACAGTTTTCAGTAATTTATATCTTGCAGTCTATTTATGCCTTCTCGTTCATAGTAAGTAATTCAAATTATAAACATTTTAGATATAATGCTCTTGGTTGCCGAGATTTCAATATTAATACATCCGTCAGTACATTATATAAAATCAAATCAGTCTCTTATTAGCTATTAAGAATAAATTATTGGTACCACATCTACGAAACTATTAATTTGACTGTAAATATGACATAAGACAAACTTAATCTTTACATTTTTTTAATATAATGAAGTATTCTAATGTAGTTAATTTTTTTTCAATGTAACATTGTGGATTTTCTTTTAATTTATTTTGGCGCTAAAAAGGTGTCACGTGGTTTGTGACGTACGAGTGACTGTTAACATCTCTAAAAATTTTGTCCATATAATCGTCGTGTTAACAGGAAGCGGATTTTCTGCCATTTATGCGTTGTCTATACCGTGTGTCTATCTTAAAGGTGTACATAGGAGATTAACATGGGAAATCAGTTTTTTGGAATTTCCTGCTCGCCTAATAATTTTAAACAAAATCGCGTCAAATAAAAGTTTTAGGGCACAAAATTCTGCATCTATATCAATAAACAGAATTACCTTTACCTGCTTTGTAACGACAGAAATTAAATATGAAAATGTTGAAAATTACGTTGAAAATATCGACAGCCATGGAATTAGACAAAAAAGAAATAAATGCGTGACGTTTGATCTGTCACAACGTTAGTTAACTTAACTAATTTGATTTTGTCTCTAGTTTTATTGTCTGAAATTATTAAAAAATGAATTTTATACTAATGAAGAGCGTGTTTTCATAATTGCTAAATTCGTGACAAAACTTGAAAAGATTGCTAATGTTTCGTCAAAAAATACACGTTAGCCGCGTAATCAGAATATAGGACGAGCAGGAAAACGTGCGTTACTGGAAGAAAGAGTGTTAGGAATAAGTGTAGACCCCTTCTGTAGTACTAGATTTATTGTAAATGAGTTGGGAATACATCACAGCAGCATACATAATTTTGTTACGCAATATAGAATTTTTAATAAATTCATATTATTTAAACAAAACTGTATTTTTTAAATTTATTTATTAATCCAGTATAATATTTCTATTATTCTCATAATTAACTATGTTTTTTCAAATCAAATTGTCAGAAACTTCAAACAGGTTATTTACTTACGTTGTGACAGATAAACGTCACGCATTTATTTATTTTATGTTCAATTCCATGGCTGTCGATATTTTCAACGTAATTTTCCACATTTTCATATTTAATTTCTGTCGTTACAAAGCACTAAAGGTAATTCTGTTTATTGATTTAGATGCAGAATTATATGCCCTAAAACTTTTATTTGACGCGTTTTTGCTTAAAATAATTAGGTGAGCAGGAAATTCCAAAAAACCGATTTCCCATGCTAATCTTCTATGTACACCTTTAAAACAGACACACGGTATATTTCTTAAATGTCACATCCGGTAAAATTCAAATTTTCAAATAATATAGGCTTTCACTGCCGGCGTCTATGACAGGTTGTTTTTTTTTTCGGGTTGCTAATCCGTGGTCTAATGTGTATAGCCTTATTTTTATAATGTTGATGTTTCAGAACGATTGTTTTTATGTTGCTTCGTCCTTGCAATATCTGCTAGTCAAACTTTGTATTCAGTTACAATGATTTTTCCAATTCTTCTTAACTTGAATGACAATGGAAAAGGTCGGAAAGTTCAAGTTTTCTCGTACATTTTATTATTTTTATCATTATTAACATCGTTTCAATATGCATGCTATTTACTTAGCGGAGATTGGAGCTACATAGAAAATACGTACGGCTTCATGTAAGTTCAATTAATTTAATTATAAAACATTGTATCATTTAATTTATTTCAGATTACTAATACCGGACTTGCAGCCAAATATTGGTTTATTCTGGTATTTCTTCACCGAAATGTTTGAACATTTTCGTGCTTTGTTTATATCAGCATTCCAAATAAATGTAGCATTTTTATACCTCATTCCACTGTCTATTAGATTTAGAAAAGATCCAGTTTTATTGGCATGTAGTTTGATTATTTTAACTGCAATTTTCAAATCTTACCCTAGTTTAGGAGATATTGGATTTTGTCTATCTCTTATTCCCATTTGGACCTATTTATTCAGCTGTAAGTTACCTATGTAAAATTACAAATTATACAAAATATTCTATTGTTATTCTTTTACAGATCTTCAGCAAGGTTTTATCGTTACATGCAATTTTTTAGTAACTACAGTATTAGGTCCGATTGTCTGGCATTTGTGGATTTATTCAAGATCGGCTAACGCAAATTTCTACTTCGGAGTTACTTTGTCATTTGCAACTGCACAAATTTTTCTTATTACAGATCTGTTATTTGCGTATATTAAAACAGATTTTTGGTTGAAAAATAGCCATGTGAGAAATATGGAATCTGATACTGCGAGGCTAGCATTAGAATAATATGTATATAACAGGATAAATGTGTTATGAGAAATAATCCTGTAAATAAATGTGAGAGTTGTTGTAATAATGATATTGTTTTTTTCGAACCAATTAAATAATCATTTTTTTTTCGTTTTTTATGGATAGTCAAAGTGTTTTGTTCAAGAACATGAACCGATATGTATATTTAGTTAATGTAAAATGGAATAAACGACTGATGATGTTGATGGGAGGAAAAATAGCAGGAATGCAGTCTAAATTTCTTTATTATTTAGTCTGAGGCCAACGTTTCGCTGCCACTTACAGCTTCATCAGGGCAAAAGACTAATGCGTTATTTATTATTTTTTAATGCCTTAGTCTTTTGCCCTGATGAAACTGTAAGTGGCAGCGAAACGTTGGCCTCAGTCTAAATAATAAAGAAATTTAGACTGCATTCCTGCTATTTTTCCTCCTATATTTAGTTAAGATTCAGAAAATAAATGTCTATCAGGTTTAGTGAAAATTTCTGTTCCAGCCGAATTTAAAACGATTTAAATTCAGTTTGGGTTTATTGACCTTGAGAAATAAAACTTCGGTTCTGGTTCAGGTTAATCAAAAATTCGGGTTTTTGGTTTAGTTTAGTTTCAGGTCCCTGCATTTTTTTTGTAAAATGTGAAAATTGTTTTTCTTTTTAATAGTATTTGAGGTTCTTCTTGTAGATGGCGCTAGGCTAGAACGAACATTTTTACATATATTCTTTAATTTTTTTAATGATATGAACAATATTTCTAATCTTTCTTAATTATTTAGTTTATCTGTAACATGAATTATAAAATATTTATCTTTATTCGGTCCATTTTTTGTATTTGCGTATGTTACTATGTTTATGGTGCTTTTCTTTTTAGCTTTTTTAGTGACAAGTCGCAATTACCTTTGATCATCAAATATCCCAAAAAAACGAATATCAACAGTGTTGTGTGTTAGTTAAATGTCGGTTAGAAATTTTGATATAGGTATGTAGAAATATATGACGAAATAATTGTTTTCTAAATAAGGATTTTGGATAAAAATATGTGCAAAAGTAGTATGCAAGTACTTTTATGGTGATTTGTTTATGTTATAGCGGGAAATATCTTTACGAAAATATCAATTGGTTAAGTGGTAAGAAATTGTAAATCCCAAATTAAATAATTGTAAACCATAATGCAGAACAATTATTATATCCTTATAGCAATGCAACGGATACAAAATTAAAATATTGTACAATTAATGTTATCATAAGGCATTACAAAATATAATATAAACAATGTCAAGGGATCCAATATCTAGATTCTAGACTAATATTTACTCTTAATCAGGGGTGATTAAGCTATGACTAAAATAACAAATTCAGTTGTTTTTTAATTATTCCAATGTACCCATGGTAACTAATTGTTAGTGTGACTAAATTTTAGGTAAATACCATTCATTAAGATTATACAAAGCATAATTAATTTTGCATATTTATGGTCCTATGGTCGTATTCTGTACAAAATTGTTGGTCTACAGGTCTGTAATTCTGTAAAAAAACAAAAACCCATCTATTTTTGTTGATTAATATAAAATTATACATAAGACAGCCAGTTTCGTTGCGATTTAGTTTATCATTTACAGATTTAAACTTACAGTTTTGTACAGAATGCCGCCATAAACTAAATAATACAAATTTTCTGATTTTGGTGTGAAGAACATTTTATTAAATATTTGTTATTTTTTCAGTCCTAAAATGGAATCAAATCTTGTATATATGTTTTCAACTGAGACTAACTGCGATGTAGACACTGCGTTTGAATATCTCCAATCAAATTTATGGGATTTACATGCAGCCATAGAATCATGGAAGGCAGCTAATAATAATAAGGAAGACAAGTTTGAAAAAAATGAGAGAGGCGAAGGTATAGTAAATAATATTTATTTGTGATTCGTAAAAATGAAGAAAGATTTTGTGAAATATTCATGGGATTTGAACACCTTCCTAAAGCTCTGGGTTTAAAGTGACCTGAAGTCCCGCTTTTTGGCGGGACAGTCCCGTTTTAGTAATCTGTCTCACTGCCCTCTTAATATTAAAAATTTCCCGCTTTTTCGTTTTGAAAAGTGTTTAAGTATATTTTTCCATGCATAAGTATTAAAGTTAATTTCTAAATTGAAAGAAAAGTATCATATTTTGCTTATCAATGTGGACATTATTCTCCTAGAAGAGTATTTATTATTTTGATATCTAATGAAATTTAATGCTTTATTATACAGTTCTCCGGATTAAATTAAATTATAATTATTGACAGAAATTCTCAACACACTGTCAACAAATTTTGCTGTCATGTATAACAATGGACCTTTTCAATTTAACGGCTACCTCTTTCTATCGCTGCAAATAGTAAGAAAATGGTGCGAACAACTGCCAGTTGGGCTGTCAAACGAAACGTCAAAAATATTGCAGTTATTAAAATACCTGTATTCTCAGTGAAAATTTGCATCGTTAGACATTTTAACTTCATTAAAAGCGTTTGTAACTTATTTCGATAAGATTTTTTAAAGTTATCTGAGATATTCTGACATTTTACGTCTAAATATTTTAGAAACAAACGCCATAGATCTCAGTTGTTCTTACTATGCGCAGATCCCCATTGCGCACATCTTCTATCTCTTTAAATTGAAAAGGTCCATTCGATGGATATTCAATTTTAAACTACTGAAATGTGACAATAAAATTTCAAAATAATTTTTTAATGTGTGGGGAAAAAATAATATATGTATAGACCTCAGAAGAAAATGTTTTTTTTCTTTTTTTAATAAAAAATACATATTTAAATGGAGGGGGTGGGGTAGTTAAGGGTTGCGTCCGCTTTGGCCCTTAAAATATTTGGTCACTTTACCTGATTTTAAATCCCAATGAGGCCCATGAATTTTTCACAAAATCTTTCGTCGTCAATTAACATTTCCTTGATCATTATGTTCTGTTTCTACGAATTAAATAAATAAATAAATTGCTGGGTGTGCCAATCCGCTTTGTATGCAGATATCGGTAATGATGATGACATATTTGTACCGTGCGGGCGTTTACCAGGCGTCACGTCACGGGCACTCATTGCTGGCGTGGAGAGTGCACCACAGGGGTCAATTTTGTGCCATTTAAAATTCGAAATATTTGGCGTCGGTCGGGATCGAATCCGGTTCCCCAAATTCGCGACCAGACACGCAGCCACGAGACCCCATAAATAAATAATATTTTATTTGTATGTTTCCTAATATTAATGATTTCGTTGCAGTTAAAAAATTATCCAGAGGCATATCAAGAGCTACTGATAACGTTAATTTGGTTAATCGAGCTCGGAGTGAATTTGCTGAAAAGTTTACCCCTGCATTTTTTCCTAAATCAAACTGGATGCACATGGATACACCCGGTTTTTCATTTACGTTGCCAGACTTTACCATATATGGTGATGAGTTCCGTAAATTTTTAGAAAAAGATTTAATTGAAAATTCAACATTAGTATCATTAGAACAATCAGGGCGATTGAATTGGTGGGTAGACAGTGGAAATATTCAGGGCCCGTTTCAAAAACTATGGCCGCTATCAACAACCGGAGATGGCAACTGTTTGTTACATGCAGCGTCTTTGGCAATCTGGGGCTTCCATGACCGTTTACTAACTCTTCGTAAGGCGTTACATAGTTTTCTGGAAACGGGTAAATTCATTACGGCTCTGTACCGTCGTTGGAGATGGCAACAAACTAAATTGAACGAACAATCAGGGTTTGACTATTCTGAAGCAGAATGGTTAAAGGAATGGAAAAATATAGTGTCTATGGCATCTGTTGAACCTCGTAAGAATGGTAATGGGGCTACTGATCGTTCCGTTGGAGGAGTTAATTTACCACCGACTGCTTCTGCAAGTACCTACGAAAGTTTGGAAGAAATTCATGTATTAGTATTAGCGCATATTCTTCGCCGTCCAATTATCGTTGTAGCTGATACAATGCTTCGTGATATGAACAATGAACCATTTGCCCCTATACCATTTGGAGGTATTTATCTTCCTATGGAAATCCAACCCAAAGACTGCCATCGATCACCATTATTATTAACATACGATATGGCACACTTTTCTGCTTTAGTAGCGATGGAAAGTGCGGACAAAGAAAGCCTTGAAAAATTATTTGCATGTGTACCATTAGTAGATTCTGAAGGAGTATTGTTACCAGTTCAATTTTGTGTGGATCCAGGTATTCATTTTAACTGGTGTTTAAAATACGAACAATCATTCATAAACAGTTTAATTCCTACCGAAAAGGAACAAATTGCTTTATTAAAAAGGTATTTAGATGTTGTTGATCTATCAGAAAACGACACCGTTAGTCCAGAAATAGATTCAGAAGATGAAATTGAGAAAAGATTCGTAGAAGTTACAGATCTTGGTGATGGAGAAACAACACTATTTGGTAGTAAAAATCGCGCTGCGAAACAATTACAGTCAGTGGCTCGTCAGTTTGGAAGTATTGGCAAATCAATGAGCAAAAAATTGCGAAAAAATTTCGGTTCCATTACAAAAACCGCAACAAAACCAAAAAAGAACGACAGCCGTAGAATGTTGTGTGCAGAGATGCATCACACACGTCATGCATATCAGGATGATATGATAAAGAATTATTTAATACATGCACAAAAGCGTTTTCTTTCCACACAAAAAGACAAAGTTGATATAAATACTGATGTGAAACTTCAGGAACAGGCATTATTAGAAGGCCCGCTGAAATGTATTAATGCCAATTGCGATTCTTACGGCACGGTACTTACTAGTTATATGTGCGAAAAATGTTTCGAGACACAAAGAAATGAGGAACTTTTAACTATCAATTCAGATTCAAGATTTGGAACAGGTCGTTCGAAATTTTACCGAGATTCAGATATAGAAAGTTACGATGCAATAAAGAACATCCCTATTTCAAAATCTAATATAAATCCTAACCGTACCTTATACTTGTCGAAGAGTACATTCTATTATGATAATGACGAAGATAAAATTGACCAAACTCCTGCCAATAAAACTAAATCTAGTATTAAAACTATTCAAGTTTCTTCCACATCTGCTAACGAAGCAGAAAGTAATAATAATGCAAACACAACCATAAAAGTTCCCCCACCGCCATCGCCTGAAGTACGGCATATTTCTAAATTTGATTTTGGAAATATAAATGAAAGTGTTAATCGTAATTTTATATCTGAAAATTCCTCAAATAATCTAAAATTATCTAACGCAGACTTGGCGGAATATAATTGCGTTTCACCATCGGATATAATTTTGCGTAACCAAAACGGCCTAGAAAACTTTAAAAATCATAGCAATACATATACAATTTATCCAGAAGACGGAAAATATAAGCAACATATCGATAGCTCGAATGCAGTATATCATACTGTAAACGATTTAAACGAGAATAAAGATTTTGTTCAAGAAATTATACATGACTGCGATAGAGACCCCAATAATTTAAAGGAATATCATTTTAGTCCTGCGAAAATTAAGGAAAACCATTGTAATCTACCTTATAGCGTTATTTTAGAACGTTGTAAGTCCAACAATTGCCCAAACGCTGCATCGGCTCATACGAATTTCTATTGTGCTGCGTGCAATAAGAAGAGGCTCGCAGGGTTATCATCATAAGTTTTTTCGTGTATTTTTTCGTTTGTTTATATAATTAACATGACATTTTAAATTAATAGTGTCGAAATTAACAGACTAAGAATATCTGTCTCTCTATCGAAGTAATCCGGTTTAATTTTGTTTTGATTTTTGTTACCAGTATTTTTTACTTAGATATATTCCGTTCGCTCTAGTCTGACAACTGGATTTTCGCTGCTCCACAAATTGAAATCGAAAAATTTGTAAGATAAGCACGAAATCAGTTCTGTCCAGTGATAATAGAATTATATATATTTTTTTTTGTATGCTATAAGTGCCTGAGTTTAAATTGTGCCTTGTCAAGCAAAGCAGTTGCTAAATAATTTGCTTACATGTGGCTAAAACTTGAGTGCGTTTTTGAAAAAAAGTTAGGTGCCAAAAGTAATTTTTATTACTTCAACTTTTTAGTATATCTACAAATCAAAATACAAATATGGCACTGTTATTATGCTTTTCAATTATTTATTGGGTTCAAGTTTACATATTTTAATGTTGTTAATTTTTGTGATATATTTATGTTAAATACTCGAATTTGGAGAATCCATATTAAATTTGTTCGTTTACTTTATATAGAAAGATAATTTATCATACTAGAACTTTACTAGCTACTGACTGTATTAGACTTAGTAAATGCGTAATGTGAACCTGTGCTGTGTCATGAAAAGTGTATTATGTTTAAGATTTTTATATATTGATATACAATATTGCATCTTCGTTAAAAAGCAATAGGTATTTATTTTATAGTAAGTTGATGCATATTGTATTACCGAATATATATGAGCGAGTAAAGTTTTAGTATATTTATACATAGGAACAAATGAAATTATGTATAATTCACAGTGATTTTTTTTTTCTAAATTTAGTGTAGTAATAATAACTAATAATCGTTGCAGCTTTATTTTTATACAAGTATAAAATATTTAATACCGTATTTTATAAATCTTTAACATTGTAAATAAAGATATGTTATTTATGTAAAATGAAAAGTTTAATAAATTTGAGTTGAACACTTTAAAAAAATGGTTTTTAAAATATTGATTTGTTGTTGAAGTGTAAACCGCCGATATTTAAACATGAAAGAAAATAATAGTGAAGTTGGCCAAACAAAATGGTGTCTTTGTAGCCTTTGTAAGTATGCGTGCTTTATATATGCACTTGACGCCTTTAGTTATGCTTGGTTCATATGTTCATTTTTGTTAATTGTGAAATGTTAGTTTTACAGTGGTAATTTATTTATTTTAAATGTAACTTATTATTTCATAAAGTTTCTTTGAAAATTAAACAACTGGAGCAACTATTATTGTATATATTTGTATTTGTGTGTTTTTAAATACAAGAAAATTTGTGTAGGAAGCAGTAGTGCTAAGCAGCAACATTTTTACTGTTACTGAAATCCATCAAATATGCACCAAGTAACAATATAATAATTGAAATGTGTTTACATCTCGTTACTTGCCGATTTTGTATATAAACTGTTGTATAATCTGACATGAAGTGTTCCGAACTGGAGAGAGTAACATTAATATATAAAGAAGTTATAATAAAGACTGAAAGACTAATGTGTAAGTGTGTAATTTTTCTTCGTGTGTTTTGAAAGAAGTTTCTAACCAGTGAAATGAGTCATCTGTCACCGTTTCGGTTGTCAGCACCCAACCTAAATTCTGAGTTGTCAACAACAAGTTCAAATCCGAAGAAACGAAGAAAGAACACACAAAATGCAATACAATCACAAACAACAATGCAAGATCTATTGCCACCTCCATTATCTGGGTATGGTGACACGATAGTAGCATCAAATCCATTCGATGATTGCCCCAGTACAATGAGTTCCGTAAGTATGGTTCGGAATCCGTCGAATATGGGGTTAGGTCCGCCTGTTCCAGGACCAGGTCCTGGGCCAGGGCCAAACGGAATGGGAGGAGGTGGCATGCCACATATGAACATGTGCAGGCCTATGGGGGCCATGAGTTCACCTTTGGGAATGGGATCACCAATGATGCATAGTCCAAATGGCATGCAGAATAACCACGGGCATGGGGGACATGGCCACGGCCATGGGCATTTGTTGAGTCAGCCGATGATGATGAATGGACCTAGAATGAACCCAGGACCTCCTCCACCGGGTAGTATGGGCGGCCACATGGGAGGTCACATGAGTCATAATCATAATGGCCCACCTATGTTGAATAGTCCCAATGTAAACATGAATGTAAACGGCCCGATGGGAAGCCCTATGCATGTCAACCCTATGAACAGTCCACTTGGACCCAATATGAACGGCGCGCCAATGAATTCAGGACCTAATATGTCTAACCCCATGGGCCCAGGAGTTGGAGTAATGAGTGTAAACGGATTAAATGGACCTGGTTGTCCAGGTCCACCTCCTCCACCACCGCATGTCAGCGTAAGCCAGCAGATGAACGGCCCTATGGGGAATCCAATGGCCATTAATTCTGTTGCAGGTGGTCCAATGGGTAAGAGATATTTACTTTTACTATTTTTCATTAATCGTATCGACAAAAATGTAAATCCCAAAAAAAAGTCAAGAATTGATACAAAAGTTTTTTATACAGTGTGGGATTAAAATATGGAATACTAAAAAAAATACATCGAACTCAACCGTTTAAAAAAAAAACGCTGAAACACGTCGATTATAGTTTTTAAAAACACTAATATGTGCGAGTCACTTTCCGGCTTTCATTTGATTTTTAGTTATCACAAAAAATATAAATGGCAATATAGATTTTTAGTAGTGGACTCCGATAGTGAGTTTGCTTCCCTTTATGATCATGCAAATAAATCATAAGATGGCATAACAAAAATTCTGACAAAAATCGAGCTGAACATTTGAAAATAATTAATAATCAAGCTACCTTGATAAATTTTTCAAATTTTAAACATTTAATGATGATATTATGGTATGAAATCTAGGTATCTTGATTATTCAATATTATTAAATGTTCAACTCGATTTTTCTCAGAATTTATGATATGCAACCTTACGATTTATTTGCATGATCCTAAAGAGAAGAATAATCACTATAGGATTCCTCTACTAAAAATCTATATTGCTATTTAATTTTTGCTGATGTCGTCATAACTAAAAAACAAATGAAATCCGGAAGGTGAATCGCACATATTAATGTGTATTTCTAAAAACTAAAAACGACGTGTTTTAGCGTTTTTAAAAATACTTGTTGAGTTCGCTGTTTTTTAAATATTCCATACTTTAATCCCACACTCTATGTTTTGAGTAAAAATGTTTTTTTTTTTATAAACTTGTAGAACACGGGGTCATATACCATTTTAAAAAAAATTCTGGAAGAACAGGATGAACTAGGAATTTTAGTGCAAACGCGACTTTTACGTAATAAACGAGAGATGAATTTTTATTTTTAAAGTTCAGAATTTGGCGTGTGGCGTAACTTGATCTCACTGTTAGTTTTAGAATCTAGAGGGTACAATTTTTTTATGTTTGCATAGCTGAAATGTTTTCATATATAAACTTATACGCTATATTCATGAAGAAATTATTATTAAACATAAATAACAAATAAAATGCATTTTTATACTAATAAATTATAGAACATTGAAACAGTTTGACCATGGTTTGATAATATTGTGATACAAACTAGGGCGGTGGGTGGCGCTAGTGTTTGTCCATTGATGGTCTCACGGTGGGCGGGTGTGCAAGACGCGGAGATGATACATCATTCTAATTATAAAATTGTCTTCAATCGCTTGTAGTTTGCGAACTAATTAATATTTAAACAAAATTCTTTCACTACTACTCATTAATTTACTTATACTTTCGCATTCTTATCTAAGATTGTTAAAATTTGACTATGTTATAGTACCCCATTGTTCTACTTCTCAATCTGTAAATAGCTAAAAAGTATAACTTTTATTTTGCCTCTCTCTCACGAATTATTTATTTATTTATTATTATAGTTACAAAAAAATACTATAGAACAAAGTTGTAGGAGACCAAGGGGGACATCCCATGAGAGATGAAAATATGTTTTTAAACCAGTGGTTCTCAAGTTATAACACAAAGTTATATTTTTTCAAATGGGATCCTACATATTTTTTATTCCTATTCGATAGCGTATTTTTTTCTGAATTCAACCATGTATTAGTTTTATATCCTTATATAATAAAAATACTGAAAAAAATGAGATTGAAATTTAACAAAAAAATTATTTTTAATATTTATGTACAGTAGGCTATGGATGAAAAACAATAATAAAAGAATAAAATGGAAATCAAATAGAACATTACTTATGAAAAGTAATTAACAATTATTAATTTTTTAATTTAATTTTTTTCATTCTTGTTTTTCATCCATAGCCTACTGTACATAAATATAAAAAATAATTTTTTTGTTAAATTTCAATCTCATTTTTTTCAATATTTTTATTATGTAAGGATTTAAAACTAATACATGGTTGAATTCAGAAAAAATACGCTATCGAATAGGAATAAAAAATATGTAGGATCCTATTTGAAAAAATATAACTTTGTGTTATAACTTGAGAACCACTGGTTTAAAAAAATATTTCCATCTCTCATGGGATGTCCCCCTTGGTCTCCTACAACTTTGTTCTACAGTATTTTTTTGTAACTATAATAATAACGAAAATAATGACGGTGGTCGGTTTTCGTAAAACACCCTGTATAAACAATAATTTTGGACTTATTAAATGCAATTTTTAATTCTTAACATTTTTTGTTCTTAAATGAATAGGACGGAATTTACAGCCATGGGAAAATTGTACCATTAAAAAAGGAGACACTCCGTATACGCATAAATAAAGTTATGTTTGCAGGTCCACATGGACCTCCAATGAACAACAATTTCATGATGGGTCCTATGGGCGCATTATATCCCAAGCCGATGCCTGTAAGTGCGGGGAAAGTTTACCCAGCCGACCAGCCTATGGTCTTTAATTCACAAAATCCTAATGCACCACCAATCTACCCGTGCGGTGTCTGTCACAAGGAAGTGCACGACAATGATCAGGCCATCTTGTGCGAGAGTGGGTGCAACTTTTGGTTCCACAGAGGTTGCACCGGCTTGACGGAGGCTGCGTTCCAGCTTCTCACCGCCGAAGTGTACGCGGAGTGGGTGTGTGACAAGTGCCTGAACACCAAGAACATACCAGTCGTTAAATTTAAACCATAGTCCGTTTGTAAATAGTAAAATTATATACGTACGTGCACTAGGAAACGAAAGCAACCGCACTCACTTATGCTGGAATTCGATTCAAATCATGATGTCAAATTGTACATATTTTATCCAAAAATAGTATAATTTTGTACAACTCTTAAATCTGAATAGTGAAGTACATAAGTTGTATAAAAAATTTAATTAGTTCCTCTTACCGTTTAAGTTTTAAAAATACAACTGACAAAATTGATAGTGAATCTAAATTTTTATTAATTTACTTATTTGCAAAAAAAATGGAAACATTTTTAAAGACTGTTTGCAAAAGTCTGCTATTTAATTCAATAGACACTTACATAATTGACGTCACACGCAAGAGAGAGATAGAAGAGTACGTTCCGCGCGCTCGAATTCCACGCGGTCGAAATCCCACGGGT
Source organism: Harpalus rubripes (assembly GCA_963082715.1). Classification (NCBI taxonomy): domain Eukaryota; kingdom Metazoa; phylum Arthropoda; class Insecta; order Coleoptera; family Carabidae; genus Harpalus; species Harpalus rubripes. Next base: position 3,476,245 of record OY720458.1, on the reverse strand, counting down.
CGAAATCCCACGGGGTCGAAATCCCAGGCGGTCGAAATGTACCCTCACCACTTTGTTCGTTCTCCAGATATTCAAATATTTCCACGCCGTCGAATCCCACACGGTCAAATAAGCTTTGTTCGAGCAAACAATTTGTGACAGTTTGACGTACTATTGTACTGCGCATGCGTCCAACTCTGATAGTTCCAAATTAGTTTGAAATTTTCGTTGCTCGAACGCGCTAGTTATTTTCATCAGCGGTAGTTGTCGCTTGTTGTTGTTGACGCATTGACGCCACCTACCAGCTGTTCAGCTGTTACAAAGTTTGATGTTTGGCTGATGTCAAATTAGGACTCGAATCATGGGAGGTATTCTTAAATATTTTCTTTATTATACTACATTTGTTTTTAAACAGTACATTTATTGCAGACGAAATTGCCGACTATAAAACTTGGACGCATGATTCGACCAAAGTACTAATAGATCTGTTTACATTCTTACCTTTCACGCATATTAATTTAAAAATACTAATATTCAACACAAGGCAAGATAATAATATACATTAAAATTTTTATTATTATAACCTATTCTGTCACAAAAGTTTTCCCACGCGATTTGACGTAGAAATGCTAGTGCGCATGTCACGGATTTAAAATTTGCAAACAATCCTTAAACTCTTCTGACTGTTTCAAACTGTCAAACAGTTTCAAACCGCTGCAAGAACACCAAATTCTTAGTGTGAATTTGTGATTTACCGCTGCTCGAACGCCAAAATTCTTATGCGCATGCTTCTGATAGTTCGTGATAGTTTCTAACTGCTGCTCGAACAAAGCTTATGTTACACGATACAAATCCCTCGCTCCTATACAGCTATCTTTATCGATCGTATTGCATTCTAACAATCTATGCTTCGTGGTAGTTCCGCGTCAAAGATAATATATTAAAAAGAAATTTTGAAACATATTATTGTACAACGAACTATTTAATGAATGAAGCAGGAAAAGAATTTACCTATACATTTTAAGTAAACATGATAGTTTACTGGTTATTTAATATTATAAAATAATTAAATTTATTTTCAAGTAGACAAGTATGTGTAGATACATCAAGTTACCGTTATTGTCAAAATATGCAGAGTGGAAGAAAATATATTTGGAAATAAAAGCAATATAAGATTTATAATAGGCACAGTAATACATAATTTTACAACTGAAAAAGGAATGAACTGCTTATTCACATAATATGACAGCTAATCTAAAATGGCAAATATATCAATAATTTTACTTAAAATGTATACGTAAATTCTTTTCCTGCTTCATTCATTAAATAGTTTGTTGTATAATAATATGTTTTAATTTTTTTATATATATTATCTTTGACGCGGAACTACCACGAAGCATAGATTGTTAGAATGCAATACGATCAATAAAGAGAGCGGTACGGGAGCGAGGGATTTGTATCGTGTAACATTTCTGTAGAACGGACAAAGTAGTGGAGTACATTTCGACCGCGTGGGATTTCGACCGCGTGGAATTCGACCGCGCGGGATGCTTCGAGATAGAACATCTCTATACAAACAAACCCCTTCCCGTTGTCTTTTTCATCTGTCATTCAGGGTTATAACCTAGCTTTCTATTTCGAATTATGAGGCGCGGGAGCACACGTGACTTTGACAAGTGCTTGTAGGGCCCATCAGGGTTGCCAAGTATGCAGCTTGTGTACCTTGCCTGTGTTGCCAAATCAATTTGAGCTTAAAATTAATAAATAAAATTGTAAAACTAGTTCATTTTAATGAATATCATATTGTTTAATTTTCCGACACCTTAACTTAATTTTTAAAATAATTTTTATAAAAATAGTGGTGTTAGTGCTGCCATCTACGATACAAAGTTTTCTTCACGCGCTAAATTTGAGGAAACCATCAATTGATTGTTGAATGTCTTGTGCTTCACGTTAAATTAAGTTAAGGTGTCGGAAAATAAAACAATATGATATTCATTAAAATCAACTAGTTTTACAATTTTATTTATTAATTTTAAGCTCAAATTGATTTGGCAACACAGGCAAGGTACACAAGCTGTATACTTGGCAACCCTGATGGGCCCTACAAGCACTTGTCAAAGTCACGTGTGCTCCCGCGCCTCATTTTATAGCATTAAAAATTAATCTAAAACCAGAAGATGTGCCTAGAGCAACCAATATCCATAAAAATAATCAAATGACATTTACGACGTTTACATGGTTGATTTTGTACCATGAATGGCTGATGACAGATCTTTGTTTGTATTACCGAATCCTTAGCAACCATTACTTCTAAATGCGTAAGTGTCTATTACAGGTTTGTTAGAATTCAAGCATTGGAAAGTGAGAAATTCACAAGTTTCATTTGAAAACATGAATTTGGTTCAAATCAGTTTACTTGACCTGATCTGTGATATATGAATATTAATTCCATACTATTGTATTCTTGAAAGTGATTCGCGGCATGTTATTTGAGCTTTGAGCCGCTTGTCACTTAGTGAATATAATTTATTAAAAATCTGTTTGCTACAGTTTGCTAATTGTTAATGAAATACTCTACGATACTTGACTAGTTAAGAAATTTATTGAAGTGATATAACCATTGCTCAAAATTGAGTAAAATGCATTTAAATATTTATTTTATCGCCAAATTTTGATTTGAATATTAAAGTAAAAAAATCATTTTAACTGGACTATAATTTTGAACTCCTTTTATTTGTTGATCTATTTTATGCTGTGGTTATAACACAACTTTAGAACAAACTGAGATATTAGTGTCTTATTTAGTCTTTTATAAAACCCCTAGCCCACGTTTATACCTACTTTTAATTTACGTTATGAAACTTGTGTTGAAATGCGGATGCTAGTTTTATTTATATCTTAAGTAATGTTACATTTTTTACGTCCGCATTATTATAATATAAAATCGCTGTTTGTGATTTTCGTTTGATATTATTTGCACTTTGTTGATTTGTACGAATTACGCGTGAGATATGTTTACCGGCAGGTTTATAGGACTTTATAGTGTTATTTTTGTGACTCGAGTATAGAATATTCGAATAACATTTTCGTCTTATGACGGCGGACTCTCTAGTCACACGAAACATAAAAATACCTAATTAATTAAATTTGTAACAGCGATACAGTTTGATTTCTAACTAACCGCTTTGTTATTCCTAGTAATGCCATACCTCTAAATTTGGTATGGCCTAAGTAATGTACATATTTAAGATGCCAATATTTCATTTAGATTGTATGAATGTATATGTGCTTGAGTGTTGTACATATATTGTCTTTTATATTACATCTGTGGTAAAATTGTTTGAAAAAAAAATGAACATTGAAATTAAATTATATTTATTTGATTTAAATTTATTTTAATTTTGTATTTTAGGACATTTAAATTCTGAAAAGAGATGGTAAGTATTGCTTTACGAATTTTTCTGCTATACAATAAAATAATGACGGCAGGGCGGCGCAACATTCCACAGTGGAGGGGGACGCCTTCATGCGCATGTCTGCGTTTTCGCTTCGCCATCGGGTGCGTCATTCGCTGCTTGGTAACCGCTGTATGATTTGTTGGTACAAGTATACGTCGGATTTCCGATTCGCTCGAAATGCATCAAGTTTTGTTAAAAGCTCCGTATTTTCCAGACATGACTCCTTGCGACTTTGGTTATTTCCGAAATGGGGTATGTGACCAAATTTTTATTTTTACATAATATGATACTATGAGAAATATTCGTTTTCCGGGAATGGACTGTGTCATATTTTGAGTCAGAGCTCAACGTTTCGCCCGCAGTCATATGGGGCATCTTCAGGAGCAAGGGGGATAGTACTGTTTTAAACACGGTTACCCGACGTGTCAACCACGCTAGAGGCCGAGTTTAAGTAACAAGGAGGGAGACTCAGTTTACAAGGTTACCCGACGTGTAAACCACGCTAGAGGCCAAATAAACCAATATGATACTAGACAAAAAAATAAAATACCCGTATTTTTTACATCGCTTAATTATTCGTATTTTACGAGATACTGATTATTAAAAAATTGGGGAAGGGATTTGTGATGTGACAATGGTAGAAGCGTGAAAAAACGGTTAGACTGGGAGGGAAAGAGATAGTTATAGCCAGATATGTCCATGCCACATCCTGCCACACATACCACAACAAACGCGACGCTGATAGGTTGATTTATAACTGTCTCCTTCCCGCAGTCTATCTGTCTTTGTCCACGATTCTAACATACTTACGGCATACATCCCTTGTCCAAAACATTAAATTGTTAATAACAAGATTATTACAAATTAATGTTTAGTTTTTATTATTATAATGAGAAGCTACAGTGGTTAGTTTTTATATTTTATGACATATATATTGAAATTCGAATATGGTCACATACCCCATTAAAGAGGCCGCTGAAGGGATCCCGTTTTGAGAGTAAAGAAGAGATTGCGGAACGCGACGACGAAGCTACAGACCATTCCAAAGACGGCTTCCAGAGGTGTTTCCAGCAGTGAAAGGATCAGGCGCAAGGGGCCTACTTTGAAGGGGGATTAGGGTCCCAACCCTATCAGGTACGCAATATTTTTTTCTCAGCCGAAGATCGGATTCATTTTAGATAGGCCCCGTATGTATTTAACAGGAAAATTTTCATTTCGAATACCACAGGAGTAGCGATTTATTTTCCAAAATTTGGACTGCGTCATTTAAAAAGTACAGATTCATGTAAATAACCAAAATTTGGTTTAAATAGTTATTTATGTACCAAGTGAGTAGAATATCTTTTTAACGAAAATTTGCCGAACGCGCCGAAGGCGAGTGCGCAAATCATTCGAGTGAAAAAAAGGTATAATTTATTCACGAGTTGCATACAATTTTTTTTTACGTCTGCAATGGGAGCGTGAAAAAAAGTGCCGTAGCATTTCATTATTTCACTCCGCAGCGTTAAAAAAGTGCACTTTTTTCACTCTTTCATGTATTAAAAAAAGGCATACTTCATAAACCCACTTTAATGAAAAAAGGGTACTTGTTTTAACAGACGTAAAAAAAGTATTTTAAACAATAGTTCTGTAAATTTAAAAAAATGTATGTTATTTTTAATTATGTGTGTCTTCTGTTCCAGCTGTATCAAGCCCATGAGTCTATAGTAGCGTCCAAAGGCTTTTCTTCGTACCTGGTTAACGGAGCCGATCTGTAGGTGCGCAAGTCGACATTTTCAACTTATAAACTTAGCCATGGTAAAATATTTTATTAGAAATTTCTTGTAATCTCGCAAAACCAAAAAAATGGTATCTTCCTTCAAACATTCAGTAGTCCACCAAATACTCGTTTTTTTGCTGGGTGTGCCAATGGGGTCATTTCACATTTTCTAATTTATTTATTTTTTGAAAGAATAGGTCAAATTAAATATGTAGTTGCATGTTTTACCCCTTACAAGTCTTTAGAATCAGAGATATGATTTTTTAAAAGTTGTCTTTAATTTCAAATATTTTGCCGCTGACGTCACGGTTTGCCGGACACAACAGACGAGCTCTATCGGTTTAGTTTGGAACTATGATTTTTTGGGTTGTCTCTTGTCAGTTTGATTTTGTGAAAGCAACAGTTAGTTCCTATAAATTTTTTGTTCAATTAGTATTTTCTGCTTGGTATTCGAATGAATATATTTTTCGATGTTTTCAATGAGGTTTTATCACAGCAAGGCACGTCACAATACTTCAAAACCATATTGTTCACTAAAAACATATTTTATACAACTATTGATATTTATTTTAAAGAATATTTTATTTACATACCAACTCTGCTGTCACCTGTCACAATTTTAGGTTACAACAGCAAACGGAAACCACGTGAACCGTAAACATGTGTGTGTGAGAGAGGACTGTCTTTGTGTAAGTAACAACCCGTGACGTCACGAATTTTAGAGCGCGAAAGTTTATTAATAAATTTATGAATGAAAAGTCGCATATTTCGTGTTACTTTATATTACTATAATTATTAAATGAGACGAATTTCACGATTTTATAAAAAAAACAACAATTTTTATTTTTTGAAATGACCCCATTTGCCAATCTGCTTTGTATGCAGATATCAGTAATTATGATGACATAACATAAACAACTGCCACTAATTAAGAGTTAATTGATTACATCTTTTATACTCTGGTGCTAAAATAAACAATGTTTATGTTTGTTTTCAGGTGCTGCGAAGGGCCATACTGCACTCAGTGATAGAATTCGGTAACTACAGCACGAAGATCATAGATGATTTTTTATAAGAATAAATAAATGAGTTTTTTTCTTTATCTTTCCTATGTAATAACGAAAGAGACAGGGAAATATCCTAATTTACAAGGATTTTTCCGAATTTCCTTTTAGTATTAAGTTCTCTAGGTACGAAAATAATCATCGGTTAGGAGTCCGCCCTTTTAAAATAAAAGGCTGAGGGCTTATTATCTGACCACTGATTTCAATTATGCAGATCCATGTAAGTTTAACATCATTTGTCCGGTCTTTCTAGCTCTTTTAGTTTAGTAAATAGCACAGGCACTTCGCCATAAACTTGAAGGACAAATTGTAAACCAAATGGTTTTCATCAATTCTGTGCAAGCCAATGGAAAGCGTGGGTTCGAATCCTCCCGATACGCTATTTTAGCTATTTTAATTAACGAATTTAAGCGTCAACCCTTCGAAAAACTTTGGGGGTTCATATATACAGGGTGATTCATCGGTCTGTCCTCTCTTTATAACTCTTTTATTTTAAGTCAGATAAAAAAACTCTTCAAATATAATTTATATGATATATTATTGTCTATCTACGTACCATATGCATTTGTATACAGGGTGCTCCGTTTAAGCGCAACAATATGTAACTTTATATTTCTTAATGGAACAAGCTATACATATTTATTTATTTTGATAGTAAATTAGATTCCCTTTAAAAAAGTATTAAGTAATAAGGGGTCTAAAATTACAGTCTTATTTCCCTTGTAAATATTAAATTAATACATAATTCCCTGCCTCTTTGTCGTGCTATTTTTCCCTGCAATAAATAAGGGGTTGTTAGATAAAAAATTGTATTAGTTCAAGTAATTTTTATTGTTTATTTGTAATACATTATTGTCTTTATTATGTTCATGGCTTAAATTGTATTTATTCTTATTCTTTGTATTTTATAAATAAATATATACTTACTTTTGTCCTGAAAAATTAGAAATAGGGATGTTTAAATAATAATTTGTATAAATTTTACTTGTATTTATTGTTTATTTGAATTTTACATTGTTGTATTTCATGTAACTAACTCTAATGTTCAATATTTTATGCAGTAAAATATAAATAAAAATATAATTGTTTATTTCTTATTCCGTTCACGTATGTAGTTTTTAAAACGAGCACAAGGGTGCAGCACCTGTCAATAATCTAAAAATGTATCATGCTACTTAGGGCGTATACCTATTGGGAATTTAAAACCAGTAAATTGTGCATGGATGCTTCTTTTTTGAACTCAATGAATCGTGCATGGATGCTTTTTTTAACTTAGTGAATCGTGTATGAATTCTTCTTTTTTAAAGTCAGCAAATAGTGCTAGATCCTACCTTTTTAAATTCAAAAATATATTGCTAATAAACTTTAAAATTGATTTAAAAATGACTTATTTTCTAATCTTTAGTTTTAATTTTTATAATACACATTTTAAACACACGTAAGTATATAGTTTCTAAGAGTCCTGGGGCAGCACCTATCGGAGAACATTGCGCCTAAAATATAGGCAACCTGAAAGTAATATCTATGCACGATTAAATTTTTTTAGCGTCCATAGATGCTACCTAAAAGTAGCATCTATGCACGCTAAAAATTTTTTAATCGTGCGTAGATGCTACTTTCGGGTAGCATCTATGGACGCTAAAAAAAATTAATCGTGCATAGATATTACTTTCAGGTTGCCTATATTTTAGGCGCAATGTTCTCCGATAGGTGCTGCCCCAGGACTCTTAGTTCTTAGAAACTATATACTTACGTGTGTTTAAGATGTGTATTATAAAAATTAAAACTAAAGATTAGAAAATAAGTCATTTTTAAATCAATTTTAAAGTTTATTAGCAATATATAATTACAAATATTTTTAAAATATATACATTAACATTTTATTACAATTTTAAATATTTAACATTTCTCTTCTGCTGCCTTTGGGGTCCTTCTAGCTCACATGTTGACAATCTGCACAGAAAAATATGTAAAAATTAGAATATTAAACATAATTACAAAATAAGTGGGTAATATAAAAATACAAGACCTTTTTTTATAACAATATATACATATATGAATTTTATTTGTATTACAGCACAATGTTTGACACCATCATACATTATCAGATTTATTAACAAATTTAGTGACAATTATGAATTACAATTACAACAGTGTCAAATATGGTTTAGTTATAAATCTAAAACGTTTGTTACCCAATAAAATTACCATTATTATGGTTATATTTATTTGATAACTTAAAACTAAGCTCTTTATTTAATAAATTGTATATATATGGAGCAACCGCCCTCAAATGCCTAAATCGAATTTGAGTAAAAGATAATATTTACACATACAAAATATTTTATAAAAAAATGTTTCCTACCAGTTTTTCTATCGATGGTCGTCTATAACGTAGAAGAAGTATCTGGAGCTCAGCTATCTTTTAGAAAAACTGCTTTAGAAGATATGCAGTGTTGAAATCCAAAGCTCGAAAGCTGCATCCAAATACTTCAAGTTTCTTGACGTCTCAGACACGGCAAAGCTCCGCCTATTAAATAATAATTATTAGTTTGTGATATTCTTTATTTTAAAAACTGTGTACAGTATTTGAAACTAGTCTAAAATGTATAATGTGTAAAAATGAAAATAAAATCAGATATTTTTAAATTTTTTCTTATTTTTTATTTAAAACAATTTAAGTTTGTTATCTAATAATTATTCATAAAAAATCTTACCAAAATTCGAGGAAAAAGTAAATGATACATGAAGATGATTTCTTCTATAAAGCAAAATGGGGCCCACCATCCAATAGCGAGAGAGCTGGCTGGCTGTTCCAAATTACCAAATCTGCAGGTATATATGCTCGATTGCCAATTGCTTTCCTACCTGAAAGATAAAAAAAGATTTCTTAAATACAGCACAACTGAAGTCATATAACATATTAATACACAAAAACTATCTGCTAAAACATTTATTTTATTAAATCTATATTATCTATAGGTCTACTTACATGTTTCTCAAGTTTCGCAGCTCTAAACATTGCCAAACGTTTAGTATTTTTTTTAATTTATTGGTGTGTTTTACGTTTTGACATATTGATATGAATGCAAATTAAATCGAGCGAGTTTGGAACAGCGCTAAAATGTTTATACTAAAGTAAAATGCAAGAAATTATGACAAAAAATCAGGTTTAGCCGTTTGACATTGTACAAGGTTCGTTGTACACGACCGGCGATTTCGCTGTAGGCGCCGACCAACTGTTTGCGTTTCATTTTGGAGGGCAAACACACGGCTTCCGGCCGGCGAAAAAGCCGTTGTATTCTTTATTACATACAGGTCTATGAACATGACCGGCAATTCTAATCCTACTGTTAGGTAATAAATTACAATACGTGACGACACTCCGACAATATGAAACCCACTGAGCTTAATATTTTATATTTAGTTCAGTGATGAAACCTCACCGTTCGTGTGCAAAGTATATCCGGTTCCGACGAACTTGCCGATCGGCAGAGTCGCCGGTCGTGTGCAAAATGAATTTTGTACATAGAGACCCAAAAATCTCTTCAGAAATCCAAGACCTCTTCAGATCCAAAAATCTCTTCAGAAATTCGAATTACATCGATTCATATAGTATTGAATCGATTCAGAAACAAATCGTTCGTCCCATGAACACGCATTGCACCCTATAGATTACGCCAGTGATAAATATATCATCACGGCATATTACCCATTGCTGGGTGTGCCAATCTGCTTTGTACGCAGATATCGGTAATGATTATCATGTGTTTCAAATATACATTACATATAAATTACGTCATTAGATATAATTTTTGTCTATAAATTCATTATAAAATTAAATAAATTACTTTTCAAATTACAGCTAGGGATCCTATTTCAATAACTCCCTTTTGTATTCACAGATATACCAAATAAATTCAGTGTTTTAATAATGAAATATATCAGGAAAACATAAACCACGTGCTAAATAAACCTGCTTGTTGTCCGTCTCATCTTATTGGTCAGTGTATATGGTCGTTGGTGATTGGCCAAAAACCTGTATGGAAAATATTTTTAAATTCAAAATATTAATTTGTAAAAAAAATCATCATACACCAGTTATTAGTAAAAACAACTGTTATCAATTTATATTATATCCCTGTAAATTCTTTTTCACTTCTTGGAGAACACATAAAAAATAATATATATATATATATATATATATATATATATATATATATATATATATATATATATATATATATATATATATATATATATATATATATATATACAGGGTGTTCCCTTTAAAGCGGTTTTTTGGGCGAACTAGTAACTTTAGAAAAAAATGTTATACACAAGAAATGATCAAGAATAAGTGGCTAATTTATTAATAATAACAAACCGAAAATTCGACCAGTGGTTCTTAAATGGTATCCTATATAATTTTTTAGCCCATTAGATGGAGAATTTTTTTCTGATTTCAACGATATAAATATGGTATAGGGTTGTATAATAATTATTTCGAGAAAAATGGTATTAAAAATAATGTTATAATATTACAATAGGCTATGCAATACACAGCTATTGATACGTCCGTTGCCTAGTTACACTAGTAGTAAACCCATTTTTTATTACATTATTTCTAGTTTTTAATACCATTTTTCTCGAAATAATTGTTATACAACCCTATGCTATATTTATATCGTTGAAATCAGAAAATAATATTATATTTAAGGGGCTAAAAAATTATATAGGGTGCAATTTAAAAAAATATAATTTTGTTCTACCGTTTGAGAACCACTGGTTAAATATTAGGTTTGTTACTATTGATACATTATGCCCTTATTCTTGATCATTTGTGGTATAAAACATTTTTCTCTAAAGTTGTTAGTTCGCCCAAAAAGCGCTGGTTGTTTTAAAGGAAACAGCCTGTATATACAAACTATTTCCGATGAAAAAAGACTTTTTTGTAGTCGGGACATTGACAAAAACATAATAAACTTATTTCACTTTATTCAAGATTTAGGATTACATAGGACAAAGGAGTATGGATCCCGGATACAAAAGTGATATTTTTTGCTATAGCCTATCCAATATTGGTGTATAACTGTCACTTTGGAGGTCAAAGACATCATGTATATTATTCACATAATGTAAAATTTTGCGTTTTTTGGTTTTAGCAAATGGGGAAAGTCTATGTATAAAAAAAAACTTATTATTTTATACTTCCTTTACTAGTTTTTAAACATTTCGTGCAGTCCCTTTATAAAGTATAAACGAAATATATTATTTGTTATTATAGCCTCTATTTTTAAAGATATACATTAATCAAATACAAGGTGTTATCGGAAAGTTCCCGAACTGTGATGCCTTGTTTCAAAATAATAAGTGCGGATGGTGTGGAACAGATGGCGTTACTCTGTCAATATTTGGTGCCTTACACGAATATATTCACGATGGTACACGGAGAAGAAACTAACATGTCCAAATTTATATCAAACTCCATATCTTTATCATAACGATGTCTGTGAGCTTAGGATTGTTAGGCGACGGTTTCTTGGATGAGTTGTAGAATAGTTTGAATATTTTCTGTCGTTTAAATTTTCAACCGGTCATTCACGCAAATGCGAATTTGTAAAAATATCAATAGATGAGAACAGGCCAATATAATTATCAGCTGTCAGAAACTATAGACAAAATAATCTTAAATATTGTTAATTTTTACTTTACAATAATCAATAAATTACCTAATTACCATTTGGGAATTTTTCGATAGCACCTCGTATATGGTTCGTTTAATTTTAGTGCAGCGGCGTAACATATGTTTATCCTGGAATCGGTCCTCAGACAACTAAGAATTCCTAAAAATATATTCAATTTGTTTTTAAAAACATGTAGAATCAGTTACGCCTGTAAATTGAATACATTTCACTCATACGAGGCGGGTGATAGGTCGCTAGTTCCGACTTCTCCCGCTAGATATCTTTACTAGACACCTTTTTGGATCTGTTGCCCAAGCGACATCCTTGGGGAAACATTTGAGCGGTCAGTTTGATTTTTTTCGTAAGCGTAGTTAGGCGATTTTGCAATGGCAGACAATAAAGTTTTGTTTCCTGTTAGAGAAACTGTCGCAATGTTTTGGAGGGCGTACGGGGAGGAAAATTTGAGCCAAGTGAGACTTTACGGGTGGTATTTTCGTTTTAAAAATGGTCGAATATCAATTGAAAATAACCCTAAACTGTCAGAACTAAAAAATCCGTGTTGTGATCATGTCTGATCGTCGTAGAACAATCGATGAATTGGAGGAACTCACTGAAATACACACACAAACGAGCTTTTCTAGATACGTTTACGTTTCGAGTAAACGTACCCAGAGCACCCATTACCTTACACCCCGCAATTCGACCATCCCTTGACAATGACATCATGCTACCCAAATATACAAACTCATTCTCTTGCTCCAGTTTCACTTCATCGACCAACACATTACACACAGTCACCAATTTACTCCTTTCAAATACTAACACCTTGGATTTATCAACATTAAACTCCAGATTCATACTTCTTCCAACTACATGTATTCTCTCTATCATTCTTCTGAGTTGCTCTTCATTTTCACCCAAAACAACTACATCATCCGCATATGCTAACGCAGGCACAATACTTTCACCAATTTGTACACCATCCATTTCACTCAATGCTCTCCGTAACAACACATCCATATACAAGTTAAACAACCACGGAGACATACCACAGCCCTGTTTCACACCAACATTTATACGAAACCAATCACTCAACCTACCATCTATTCTTACAGCAGCCTCACTACCCTCATACAATACACGAATCGCTCCCAGCAAGTTTCCATTCGCGCGGTACTCCCTGAGTACACCCCACAAAGTATCTCGAAGAAGACTATCATACGCCTTTTTTAGATCAAGAAAGTCACAGAACACCTTCTTGTTCTTGTCAAGTGACTTCTCAACAATTGTACGAAGAGCAAACAATTGATGAGTTTATGCCAACGAATTTTGACTGAAAATTTGAAGATGAAACGAGACGCAGCGAAATTTGTTCCATGTGCTTTACGACGACCAGAGAGCTTACCATTTGAATGTGTGCTAGGAATTGAAAGAAGTTATAAATTGATCTAAACTTTTTGTTTCCCTAACAGAAAACAGAACTTGACGTTAACACGTTGCTTTCTAATGTCCGCAATTTCAAAATCGTTGACCATGTCAAACAGCGCTTATGAAAAAAATCAAACTGATCGTTCAGATGTTTCCCCAAAGGCCCAAGGATGATGCGTGGGCAACTGGGCCAAAAGGGTGCCTAAAAAAATATCTTAGCTGTTTTTTGGCGACGAACCGTATTCAACAAGGTTTTCAAATCGTTTTCGTACCTGACGTCATCGTTTTTTGACTCGCCAAAATGTATAGTTTTAAAACAATGACGTAATGTCGTTGTATTTGAATTTGACAAATAGAGTTATCAAATAGATGTTTATTTGTAACTAGGGTTGAAGATCAAGAAGTGCAAATTTTGTTGAAATTAATTCTATGACTATGAAAATACAATAGGGCAAATTAATTTCATGCATTTTTTAAGGGATAGTAGTGATATAGAGAGCAATTCAATAGTAAACTGGATAGATAGATATTTACTACGTTTACATGCAGTTTTGAAAATGGTTTCAGTTTTCAGTGAAAATTATGCAAAACTGTTTATATGTAGTTTTCAAAATAAGTTTAAAAATTGATTTGAAATCAGTTTCGGTGCATGCGCATTTAGCTGATGTAAGTGACAGATCCTCTTCACTCCAAATACTTCGTTTTGCTTTTATTCCAATTATTTTTTATACTTCGTACCACTACTCACTAAAACTACACAACTGTCAGTATATTTGAGGGTTAGTAACAAAAGCGACAGAAACGTTATGCTCTGTACGCATGCGCAGTATCGAAACTGAATTTTAAGTGTTTACATGAGTAGTTTTGAAACTAGTTTTCAAGTCCAACCCATGAATATTAGTTTTGGTTTGAGATAATTCAAAACCGTTTTGACACTGTATACATGGCGTTTTCAAAACTGCATGTAAATTCAGTAATTTAGAAGAAGATTTCTATTCATTATTTCGAATGAATCGAATCTGTCAAGTTTGTTTACAAGAAAACACTGAGCAAATTGTTGAGGTTAAACCTCCTCGTCCTCTCCCCCCACTTCGAAAACGTTTCAAACCACTACTGCCGACTGGTTCAAATCTATTTCAAAACGGTCGTAGTGTGACGTCATTGTTTGCACCGTTTTCATTCGAGAAAATAATAAGTTTTAAAACACTACGAACCAGCATCAAATCAGTGTGTCGCCAAAAATCAGCGCTTATTTTTGGGTATTCCCTTGTACTCGTACTAGCGTATGAATGAAATGTTAATATAATATTAAACGTGTAAAGCTCATCAAGTTGTTATTACCTGGAAAAATATGATAAATGCACTTTCTATTTACATAATGTTACAGTAAATGTACTGTAAAATTAGCACCTCTTCGAATTATCATAAAAATCTCATCATACAAATATCCAAGCCATTAAAAAATTATTAAAAATAATATCACATCACGAAATTATTCTTTTTACTCCGTAAAAAGACAGTGTTGGTACTTCCTCAAATATTTAAATACAATTAGTTGTTGTTAATAGTTAATATATCTACTCTAAACTTTGTACTTTGTATAAATAAATGAGGAAGTAAAATTAAAATTAAACATGAATTCGTGTTAAACACATTTATTAAATTTTGATTGCACATAAATGTGTCGAAATCATAACAAAAAAATTCTCAAATTTTGGTAACTTTAAATAAACAAATATCACATGGAAAAATTAACAATAATTTTGCTAATAACAAAAATATTAGACTAGTTTTCAATACTGACAAAAGCTTGACTACAAGAATTTTAGTTTATAAAAATTTGTTAAAGAACAAATTTCGGAATCACTTCCTCAGGTGTTTAGCAATTGCTGATTTTGGCTGTTCTTTCCTAGATAAAGTTCTGCTACAAAAAGAAAAATATATTCAAATCATTTACTCTTCTTATGTATTGTTTACTTACTTATCTAATTGGAAATCAGTTAACATTCTCGATGCTCGTTCGAATCTTTTTTCGAGTTCTCGTCTTGGAAACATTCTAGGTTGAAATGAAGGTGGGGGCTCGTGAACTTCTATGCGATTATTTTTCATTTCATGTTTGAAATACGCTCCGACTATGGCACGATAAACAGGAGGAATTGTTGGACTAGTATATTTTGTTATTATAGTTGCAGGTTTGTCGAGTTCTAAGTCTACTACGTTCTCTATCTGCAAAGATATATTATTTTCATTAAATTTCCTTCTTCCTCAAATGGGGATATTTCACATTTTCTGATTTATTTTTTCTTGAAAGAATACGTCAAATTAAATATGTAGATTGCTGTTGTATGTATACAACGGCTTTCATGTGGAGCGTAAATGTGTGTGTGTAAGAGAAACGTCTTTTGTGAGTATGAAGCTGTGACGTCACAAATTTAGTCCGTGTTTACGCGAAAGTTTATTAATAAATAGTAGTATATTTCAAATTATTTTATACAGGGTGAGTCTGGGAAGACGCCCCCCGCCCTTAACTTTTTTATTATAAGTAATAGAAAAAAATGGCTCATATAAAAGTTTTATTATTTTACATATACTATTTGATGGCAGATGTAGATATTTTTTATAAAGTCAGGTTTACAACTATCAACTTTTATTTTTCAAATGGCAACCTATAATTATTTTAATAAAATAGAAACCGCCATTTTTTTCTCTTTTCAACGATGTATTATTTTTTATTAATGTATTTGAAAAATGAGATAATTTAGAAATAATTTTTAAATAGGTGGCTATGTGAAAATAAACAAAACGTAACAGTGCTATACAACTTCGCAAACTAACTAATAATAATATCAATTAAATTTGATAAATTCCTAGTACTGATATGAGGATTTTCATACACAGAAGCCAAAACCATAATTTCCGTTTCTTCATTTATTATAACATTAGCTGTATTTCGTTTTGGTTTTTCAACTGAGCCTGTTTCTCGAAATCGGGTAAAAATCCTTCTCAGTGTTCTTAAACTCGGTTGCCGACGTCTAGGAAACCGCTCCTGGTAAATTATTTTTGCTCTTCTTATGATTCCAGTCGATTCACCAATTATTAGAATCATACCAATTAATTCGTTCTTCGTAAACATTTCAAAATGTTTTTTTTTTGTTTACAAAATAAGCTAAATTAAGTAACAAACAAATGTGTACTTTTTTGACATTAATTTAATTGTTTTACATTGTTATGTTTTGTTTATTTTCACATACCCACCCATAATATTTGTTTAAAAATTATTTCTAATATTTCTAAATTATCTCATTTTTCTCGAAATTTTTCAAATACATTAATAAAAAATAATACATCGTTGAAAAGAGAAAAAAATGGCGGTTTGTATTTTATTAAAATAATTATAGGTTGCCATTTGAAAAATAAAAGTTGATAGTCGTATCTTGTAAACCTGACTTTATAAAAAATATCTACATCTGCCATCAAATAGTATATGTAAAATAATAAAACTTTTATATGAGCCATTTTTTTCTATTACTTATAATAAAAAAGTTAAAGGGGGGGGGGCGTCTTCCCAGACACTCTGTATTACTAGATTTATCAAATGAGATGGATTTCATAATTTTATTTAAAAAATCAACCTTTTTTTAATTAGTCTATTTCGGGTATGTTACGTGAGATATTTTAGTCTGTGCCTTACTTACTCGATAACGAATTCCAGTGCTAGATCTAGATTCCTTCATTGCGAAATCTGTAAGTGGTCGTCTGTTTTTTGGTTTAGCTAAACACCGCGTCATATCCTGTTTGCTTGGAGGTTTAGCTAATAAAACCCAATCATCGAGATTTTCATTAAATTCTACTTGGCCGAATAACTTTACGCGAATATCCGGTGGGATGAAGTTATCCAATAAAATACATTTCAGTCTTAATTGCCTGTGAATAAAACTTTCATAACAACAACATTTTTGTTAAAGATATCGAAACATACTTTACGAGATCTTCTTGTGTAGCTTCTAGTTCACGTCTATCGCGAATATGTTCTTCTTTAACGTCTTTGATTTCTTGTTTCAAAGCCAACCAACGATTGTGGAATTTATTTAACTTGTTAGTTTTATATTCTAACTCTTGCTGGAGTGTGCTGAAGGTTTCGCGAAGACCAGATGTTGTTTCTTCTTCCATTTCTAATTGCTGTTGCATTTCTCGTTCGCGTTTCTAATTTAAAAACACAAAACGTAATTTAGATAGAAAAAAACTATCTACAAACCACCCTAAATCATCCAAATTCTGCATGAACCTACGAGGCCTGTCTAAAAAGAATCCGACCTTCAATTTTCCCCGCGCATGCCTGAATTTTCGCTTCGCCATTGGGTGCGCCATTCGCTGCTGTGTGAGGTGTTGTTCCAAGTATTTGTCGGAAGAACAAACAGTGACGAAAGAGTACTATCAAGAAGTTCTCCGGCGTCTCTGTGATGCAGTTTGACGCAAAAGACCAGAGCTCTGGACGGCGAAAAACTGGCAGTTTCATCATGACAATGCTCCAGCTCAGTCATCGCACCTGATCCAGACTTTCTTGGCGAAAAATGAAATTCGCCAAGCTCCCTACTCTCCTTGCGACTTCTAGTTGTTTCCGAAATTAAAGAAGCCACTGAAAGGGTCCCGTTTTAAGAGAAGACATAAATGCGGAACGCGAAAGTGTTTCCAGCAGTGGAAGGAACTTTGAAGGGGATTAGGGTTCCAAACTCCATCAGATACGCAATGTTTTTTTCCTAGCCGAAGGTCGTATTCTTTTTAGACAGGTCTCATAGTCTTGACCAGGGCCGGATTGGGAAGATTCAGCGGCCCGGGAAAATTCTAGCATGATCAGCCTCATCTCCATTTTTTAAAATTCATAATTATATTGCCACAAAGTAATAAATTAGTTTTGGTGTTGGATAATACCTCCTAAAAATAATATTTAAAATATAGAACATTCGGTAGTTAAGAAAATAACATTTAATTTTGTTTGAAACTTGTAGACAATATAAAATTATTAATAAATGGAGAGTGAGGAAAATTCTGAAGCAAAAAAATTATCTGATCAAACCTAGTCTTGAAAACAAAGAAAATAAAGCATTGAAAGATAACACAACCAAGATTCTACCCGCAGATAATGGAAGTGTTACAGTAATATTGGATACTAATTTATGAGATCAGAAAATAGAAGAGCTTTTGAATCAAGGAAATTATAAAAAACTTGGAAAACATTCTACTACGTCTATAGAAAACAAAGTGTACCGTGCTCTTAAGAAATATAAAAAAAAATATTTCAGTCCATATTTTAGCAAGCTTCCACACCTGTACGGGGGGCTTCCAAAAATTCATGAGAAAGATTTAAGCATCTAAGAAATCCGTCAAAAGTTCCATAAATTTTCTTACTTACAAACTATCACAATTTCTATTACCAATCATTCAGCCACTTCAAGGAAAAAGAACATCATATGTGAAGAATTCAAAACATTTTTAAAACTTGTAAGCTAAATACAATTATTACAACCACAATATCTTGTCAGCTTTGATGTAAGTTTATTTATGAGAAATTTTTAGAAATCAGCAAAACAAAGCTTGAAAAAGATATCAGCTTAAAATTAGAACCGACTTGCCTCTTGATGGTATTATGGAACTTCTGCAGTACTGCCTACAGAACTCATATTTCCAAGAAAAGGATAGATATTTATACATGGAATTTTTTGAAGAATTAACACTAGATACAGCCAATATAAGACCTAAACTTTAGCTTAGATATGTCGGTGATACTTGTTATTAGCTTCACAACAGAGAAAAAATCTCATGGAGTCCTTCCATTCTTGGATGTTTTAACAGAGAAAACGAACCATGGACTAATAACACCAGTCTACCCTACCGTAAACCAACACACCAACATTGGACAACCTTAACTATAATTCCAATCATTCAAAATCTACAAAGTAGGAAATTATCAAAACCTCATATATTCGACCTCGGACTATATTTGCAACACTAAATTTTTTTTGTCAAGAATAAAAAATAGTAAAAACAATCTAAATAAGAAAGGTTACCCGGTGAAGTAAGTTAGATGATGCTAATTTGTAATCACCGAGCGGTGGCCTCAAAAAGCCGCGGCAATCCGACCCTGGTCTTGACGCATACAACAAAAATGAGAACCACCATAGTTTCTTACCTTTCTCGCAGCAATTTCCATCATTTGTTGTTCGATTTGCAGCTGGCGTTCATTCATAGAATCGAGAATATTCTTTCCTCCCCGGACGAGTTGTTTCTCAAGATTTTTAAGTTTCTTTGCAAGTTCTTCCGTCTTCATTTTTTCTAACTCTATCGTTTTTTCTAATTCTAGTTTAAGATCTTGCGTGCTGTTACTGTCCGAGGTTTCATCATCCTCCTCAGATTCCAATGAAGATGCTTCAGATTCGCCCTTGGAACCAACCTCCTTGACTTTTCTTTCTGCAATTAAAGACTTCAACCGAGCAATTTCTTGTTGATATTCGCGTAGTTTTGCATCTTTAGGATCCTCATTCTTGACGGGTTTGTTGTTAATAGCTTTGGCACGGTGTGCATACCTCAACGTTGTTAAAGTTTCTTCGTAATTTGAACTCGCCGGGCCGATATTTGCGATCATGATGGTTTTCGAGTTACCTCCTAAGGAATCTTGAAGTAATCTAGTTAACTTAGAATCACGGTATGGAATGTGGGGCGAACATTCAGCTAACGCTGATATCACATTGCCTAGCGAAGACAGAGCTTTGTTTATCTTACTCGCTTCTTTTAAGCGTTCGGCAGTTGCTCCAGTCTTTGATTGACGCTCACTGCCTGCGAGATCTACTAGATTTAGTTTTCCTACACGAACTAAATTCGTTTCGGTATTGCACATTTCGATAGAAATCTGGAATATTGCGTGTGATCGGGAACTGTGATCGTTCATATGCGTATAACCAACTGTGCGATTTTTATTTCCCATTGACATGACTTTCATCATGTCTTCAGCACTTTTGCAGTTGATTGTGTGTAAATTAGGTACGTGGACACCTTGTCCTTCGATTTCTCTTAACTCTAAAGCTTTTGCGTGCTTTGTTTTCAATAAGTCTCTGAAGTAAACATATAATTAGAACAAGAATAACAAAAAATCGATTAGTATTACCGAATTTCTTCCATGTAAATTTCTAAGTAATTTGCACTAACAAGAAACTGGGTATTAGTTGTTCGATTTATATGGGTCCAAATTTGTTCAAACGCTTTGGGAATCATTCCTTGTAACTCTGGATTGCCTCTGACTCCTTCCATCGTATGTGTTTTACCCGTACCCGTTTGCCCATACGCAAAAACACATCCGTTGAATCCTTCCAGGACTGATGAAACCAAAGGCCTAACTGTTTCATCGTATAAAATTTGTTGGGTGGAACTAAATGGACAAATTGAAATCAGTATTAACAAAAGTTATATACTACTAACTTTATAGTTTAAATCAGTGTGCGAATTAACGGGGGGGATATTAAAATTCCCCTCAGAGTTGACTTTTCATCCAGAGGTTATTCTAAGGATTTTTTCCACTGCACAAGAAAATAAATCCTTGTATATTCTATTCCCTTTAAGCCATTCAGCAGATGTCGCTCGCATCAACGCTAATTTTAAGTAGCCCAAATTACACTGGATTAACATGTCTCTTGTCTCCAATTTCAGCCGATCAGAGAGGTTAAAAATATTCCCTATTCTCTACAATAATGAATGGCTTAAATGGAACAGAGTACAGGTTTATAATATTTTGGTGAAAGATCTTTGTTTAATTCAATTGAAGTTGGATTATAACGAAATACTTGAACATCCACAAATAGAAAAGTTGTGGAAACTGACGCTTCCACAGTTAGTTCTTAACTATTTCTTCGGAATAGATTCCGAAAATGCGGTTTTGTATATTTATTACGACATGCCTTCTCTGTTAGAGTGAGATCCCCAGAAAGCCACAATGATAAGCGTGAGCACAGAGTCAAGGCAACCTCTAATGGTATTTTTGCTGAGGCCAATGCCAATGATGAGGATAAGACAAGCGAAGAGTCTGAGGGAAATGCTAGTACAATTTTAGTGCTTATACAGGATGCTTCTAAATCTGTCACTAATTTTAAGGGTATATAGTACTGACTAATATGTTTAGTTCATGTTTTTTTTTAAAAAAATATTTGGTTTATTCGAAATAAATGAAAAATAACTGCACAGATTTTAATTTCCCACTGCACAATTTGCTTTTCCTACTGCACATTTTGTGTCCAACTGCACGTTAGAATAACCTCTGTTTTCATCTACTACTCGTTAGTTTCAGCTAAAGTAAATAAACTGCTGTCGTGTTAAGTTATTCACCTCTAGTTATGATTTTACGAAATCGAAGTTGTGATGCTTCAGCATCATCACGCGAAAAGGCAAAATATCAAGGTCTTTTGAAAAAGATGTTGGATTGGAGATTTGTCATGTCAATTAAACAAGTATCACTCTATCTTCAAAACAGAAATTCAAATGCAATATCAGCTTCTTCTGAAATAAAAGTATCTATAAACGTTTTAATTTCTATGAAGGAAACTTCTGGCGTACACTTAAAAGCTGCTCAAGAACAATATGAGAAGTCAGGAATGTAAAAGAACAGATTATTAATGCACTATCCAATAGAGATCAAGAAAACTTAAAAATTCTCTCAAAACAATTTTTGCAAGGATTAATTGATAACATTAGTTCAAAATTTTCAAATGCAAATCAATTTTTTAAAGATAGTGAAGTTTTAAATCAAGTTTGGTGGTGGCCGAAACAGGAAGAGGAGTTGATTTTGTTTGGAGATAGTGCCATTGCATCGCTTTGTAAAAGTTTGAAACTAAGATCATCACCGATCCCAAAAACTATAAAGGAATTTCGTATATACAGAGTGATTCATCGGTCTGTCCTCTCTTTATAACTCCTTTATTTTAAGTCAGACAGAAAAACTCTTCAAATATAATTTATATGATATAGTATTATCTATCTACGTACCATATCCATGTGTATACAGGCTGCTCCATTTAAGCGCAACAATATGTTACTTTATATTTCTTAATAGAACACCCTATATTTATTTATTTATTTATTTTGATAGTAAATTCGATTCCTTTTAAAAAAGTATTAAGTAATAAGGGGTCTAAAATTATAAATTAAGAAGTTATTTACCTTTATTCGTTGAATGAATCATGTTATTATTAACAAAGTAAGCTATGGATAATTGCAATTGTTTCAAATTTAAACAAACAAGTTGTCCAAATACTCTTAGTTTATCATTGTTGATGTTGATGTGAAAATGAATAATACAAATTTTAGTAAAGATGAGATGGGTAATATAATATTTATAATAGAAGAATCTATTGAAGTTGGAGTACAAGTTTTCGAGCATTTATTATAATTTTGCATTATTTAGTCTGTCACTAAATTTTAATAGCTTCTTTGGAATTAGTGTAATGTTTAAAATAAGTATTAATAAAAAAAGGATCAAAATTTTGTTTTATATGGTTTTTTCCACTCTGAACTACTATTTTTTATGAACGTAAATAACTTCTTAATTTATAATTTTAGACCCCTTATTACTTAATACTTTTTTAAAGGGAATCTAATTTACTATCAAAATAAATAAATAAATATAGGATGTTCCATTAAGAAATATAAAGTTACATACTGTTGCGCTTAAACGGAGCACCCTGTATACAAATGCATATGGTACGTAGATAGACAATAATATATCATATAAATTATATTTGAAGAGTTTTTCTATCTGACTTAAAATAAAAGATTTATAAACAGAGGACAGAACGATGAATCACCCTGTATAAAGAAATTAAGAAAGAAGAATTTATTGGTGATTCTTTAAAGGAATTAATCAAAGAATTATAGTCGTTCCTGTATCTTCAGATGAATGTGAGCGTGGTTTTATTGTTATGAACATTACTCTTACAAAATTACGGAATAAAATGAGCATCGTAACATTGCTGCAGTTATGTTTATTGCTATAAATGGTCCATACTCGAAAGATTTTTCAGCCGATCATTTTGCAGCAGAATGGTTAAAATCAGGCTAACATTCAGCCAGCGATATAACTCATAGACAAGAATCACATGACAATTCTTCAGAAGCAAGTAAGCTTTTTCTAAGTAAATTTATAACGATAATGTGTATCGTATGTGTATTAATATAATATAACTTTTGTTCATTTATTTCTGGCTTTGTCCCTCCCTCAACAAAATGTTTAATTCGCACACTGGTTTAAATACTATGGATATAAAAAGTTGTAAAACAACACTTACAACCAGTCGTAGACTGAATCATAGGTGAACATTTTCTTGTTTTCTCGAGCATTGTCTTTGGGGTTCGTAATATCGATAACCCCTCTAGAAGGCCAGACATCCACCACTCGTACATTATCTGCCGCGTTTTCTTTTTCACTCATGGGCCGACATCTCACAACAACTTGCACTGACTCATTTCTTGACGATTTACGAACTCTCTGCAATAACATATCAAACACCAAACTTAACCACTTTCATTCAACATTAAACTACTGTAACTAACCTTTATTTTCGGCTTCTCCATTTATTCTTCGGATGATCACAACTGAATAAAGTACAAAGTTTTGTTTATTTGATGAAAAATCATGGAAATAATTGTTTACATGAGACAATTGAAAAGTTATGTCAAAAAATGGAATTATTGATTGTTTCGGAAAACAGCGCCAACACAGGAAACAGCGATTGCGCATTCGACAGCGGCAGCACCCAACACGATGGATGATATCATCGTTTGTAGGTTTTGGTGGGTGCGTCGACGTAAATTTTAAATTTGAAAGTGCACGTTTATGACTTCAAATATGTTACTTCATACTTAATTTAAAATTTTAATTGAAATTGATTAATGTAGTACACATTTCACAATGACAAGAATTATAAAAAATGTATTGTACACAATTGTACATTAAAAAATGAAACCAGGTTAAGTTTGGTTAACAAAATACCTGTATTTTCTAATCAAAATACGTAAAACATCAAGAATATTTATTTTAAAATGATTAACTACAAATTTTTGATGTTTATGTTCTTGAAATTGTATACGTTTAAAATAGAGGTTATTAATGTTGAATTGAATTGAATTAATGATATACTATGAAATTTAATTACTTAATATTAGTTAGATCTGATATATGCTTAATTAATTACACTTACCATATGAAAACAGCAGTAACTTTATTATTCTTTGCACAACACTCGACAACAAAAACTTGACTATCTGTCTAATTTTGAAGTTACTTTTCAAGGTGCGCTGTCAGCTTCTGCAGAAACAATTGGTGGAATAAACATCTGAAATAAATGTGTAAAAGTCATTATCATTATATATGATAAATATTAATAAAAGTTATGTATTAAATAAATAAATCATTAAATTTTCAGACTTAAATATATCATTAACTTGTATTAATTACAATTTTATATATTGTCATTATAGTTTATTATGAATATTTTCGCGGACAACCTTGGAAAAAATTTAAATATATTTTATTTGTTACCTTGACATCAAATCTGAGAATTAAATAATTCACATTTTTACATTAAAAACATTATAATACTTTATGGGGCATTCTAGTAAAGTAAAATTTACATCTAAAACTGTTTTAATATTAAATTACTCTACAAAAAAAAGAAATATAAAAAAATGTTTATAACTATTTATTTCATGTTTTTTTTTCGTAATATAGTGCAAAAACTTGTGACGTAGATTTCCCAGATAACATTTCACAAAATTTTTGAACACAACTGTACTGTAAGCTAATTCCTGTGTTTGATTTTTTAAAATTCGTTATATTTTCATCGTTCAATGAAAAATACTTTCAAATTTTACACTTGATTTCTTTTTTTAATAGACACAAGTGCAATTTGCACATAGCGCATCTAGCGGCATTGCTTACAAGTAATGGTTGCTATGGTTACGGTAATACAAACAAAGAACTGTCATCAACAGATCACAACAATGTAAACGGGAGGGGGTTTGTTTGTATCGAGATATTCTCTCTTGCATGTGATGTCTTAAAAAATGTAGTAGGATACCTCTTTATAATATTTTTATAGCTTTTTAAATAATTTATTTTCACCATTATACAAATCTTGCAATTTTTTATTTGTAATAAATTATAGATACATAGGTCACTTAAAATAAAATCATTTAACATATAAATATGCATACGAATTATATTCATAAAATGTATGAAATTTTATAAAAATACTTCTAAAATTGAGAAATAAAATTATGATATATAACTTTACAAGTTATATATCTTGCTATACTTTCATAGACGCTGCCATTTGTGCTCGTTTTTTACTTTTCCACCTTACACGCTGGCTACAATAAATACGTAAAAATACAGCCATGAATACTAGACACACACCAAATACTCCAGTTGCACTAATATGATGTTGATATATCAAACAAGACAGTAAAATTGCTAATCCTTGTCTAACTGTCATAATAATAGCAAACACAACTGCACCAAATGTTGCAATTGTGTAATATATTACTAGCTGTCCTACTGCGGAACATATTGATAGAAGAAAGCAATCCAGTACGAATCTAGGGAACTGACAAAAAATTAGACTGTATATTACATTATTTGGAAATCTTACTTTGAACATAAAATGAATAGAAGTTATGAAGCCATCTTGTTGCAGAAGAGAACTGGCAGTAAACAAGCAAGAGAATAAGTTCACTGCACACATCATTTGAACAGAGCTCATTCCATAAGTTTTGAAAAGAGCACTTTGCCAATTAGATGTGAAACTATCAAACAAGATATACGAGGCTAATAAGATGAATCCAGAAACGGTAGTTACTGATGAACCTATAAACATTCATTTTATTGGTAAAATAAATAATTAAAAACTGACTTATACCTTTTCTGTCATCACCCGTATCTAGCATGAAAAATACCATACCAACGGACAATACTATCGCAGTTACATATTCGTAGTACTCATATTTGGTTCGAGATACTACTTTACTCATTATCATGACAGGTATTACTTTTCCAGCTTTTGCTAAAACCTATAGAATAAAAACAATTTACTATGTGATTTTTGTCACTCTTGTTAGTAAAATTTCTAAAAAAGTTTGTACATAATAACTGAACCATTAGAAGGAAACAGTTTTTCCGCAATTGTCAGCTTTGTTATTTATGTTAGTTTTATTGCATTTTATACTCAAAATTTCGAAAAAAAGCGACAATATGAAATATCAAAATTCGACTTTTAATTTTCTAAGTCTACCCACCCTAAAATCTCACGCCCTTATATCCACATACCTGATTAGGAAATGAAACATATTTCAAGGCTTCATATTGACACCAAGAGCTTAGTATATTCGAGAAAGAACAAAACACATATTTGTGCAATGGAGCTTTATGCCGTGGTTGTCTGATAAACAATAAAACTGTTCCAGACATACATACGGCGAGTATTCGATTTACCAACACCAGGAACTGAGAATCTTTGAAATGACTTTTTTCACCTTTGTCATTTACGTATTCCTACCAAAACAATTAATAAATGAATGCCTAATTCACAGCTTTTAACATAGTCACTGTTTTTGTCGTCAGATCATTCCCATTTTTAGTCTTTGTCTTAAGCATAAACATAAAAGTTTGCAAACTTTTGTCTTTGTTTTAACCTAAAATAGTTGACATAAAGATACTTTACTATTTTCTATACATTAAACAAAAGAAAGTGTCTACTGTACTGTTCAGGTTCATACTGAGCCGCAAAAAAAAAATACTAAACTATCGCACATACGCAGAAATGGACAAAGATTTGTATAAGTAGTTAAGGTGTTTTGTATTTTATACAATTTTGTTAATTGGTCTATACACGCAGATTAATAAACATAAAACTGAAACAATGTCTATATACAAAGTAGCCATTTGCGCTCGCTTTTGTCAACGCAAAATGTCACTTTGCCGCTCATGCGCGACAAAGTAGAAAAAACCCTCGCTGTCCAAATTTTTAACTATACAATGTTGAGAAATGTCACTTGTCTACATTCTTAATGGAAACCTTTAGTCAAGAACTAATGGCACTGTAGTTACACATTTACCACTTTCATAAGTCAGTCTGACATATAACTGCTCTGTCGGTATATTACACAAGCAAACAAAATATCGCACAGCTGTGAAAATAAAATAGGGCATTCATTTATAAAAACGAAAGTATAAAATGCTTATTAAAGCAATAGCTCAAGAAGAATGAAAAATAACGATAAATTAAAATTAAATATAAAATAAATTGTGTGAACAGATGTGCTGTCACCTGCAAAAGTTTGGAGTGAACGCTCCCAATGGACATCCACTTTTTCACTGCACTAGTTTAACGTACTTGAAACAAACAAATTTTTGTTATGGTGGAGGATCCCATTGTGGCGACTGTAGAAAAAATCTTGTGTGTGTTTCGAGCGCAAATAGCTATTGTGTTAATTAAATGGTCCAATACTACTTGACAAAGACAAAAACAGTGACTATGTTACGAGCTGCGATTGCGGCTTTAAAATTTTTTTAAAAACAAACCTGTGTCATAACTTTTTCTTGCAACACACCCCAAGATAAATAAGAACCCTGCAAGCCTAAAAAGCATAGCATTAACAAAACTGCTTCTTGAGCAGACGATCTTTGGTATGCAGTTGCGGCTGATGACAGAGGATTTTGAGAAAGATCATCATCATGTTCCCCTATGCACAGCCTTATAACTGATGGAAAACATCCATTATCTAAAAATATATACTGTAGTGGTGTGGTGTACTATTTAGTATTATTTTCACATTACCCGCAGTTTCTAAATACTTGCTTCGTTTTATATATCTGTACACTAAATACCCTGGTACAAATACTGTTGAATAGCTGAATATATTAACACATAAACGTAGGAACCAAACATAATCGTGATCAACATCCTGTAATGTGTCAGTAGTAAAGAAAAACTTATTCAGGTAATACAAGCAAATAGCTGAAGATGCGGCTAGAAAACTATAACAATATATTAGTTTTACAGCTGTATTTTCACAATTTGCACTCACCATATATTAAATTCGATTATATTCTTTCCCATAGTTAATATCAGAATTACAATTTACATAAAATAATAATATGTTTTATTGCTCCCCCCTGTACGTTATACAACATATTCATTCAGAAGTAGCTAACGTTATCACTAAGTTAAGTCATATTTTTAAGTTTGCAAAGTGAAAAATTTGCCAGCTCGTCCTTTATTTTGTGTGACGTGAAAAAAAACCAAGGATATTTTCCATATTAAAAACTGCATTTAAATATTTAAAAATGTGAGTTATTGCATGCTATATTTAAATATTATTATAAAATCTTGTGTATTTAGTTTTAAAATTAAAATAAATATTTAAATTAACTTTTCTAATAAAGGATTATTAACTTGTCAAGTTGACAAGTACTGAAAACATATCATGGCCAACTGTGTTGAAGGTAATGAAAAATTTAATGCCATAACTATTTAATCTTTTTATTTGTAAATAAAAGATATCAATTATACTTTAAATGTGTGTAAAATAAACTGCTCTAAATAGATTTAAAACAAAAAATCTGGCAACCGTAACCTTTGATCATAAACGAACTAGATAACCGAAGTACGAAGAGTGTTATGCTACGATCGAGAGATAGAATAAGAATAAATATATGACATTTGTATAACATGCGAGTAAATTTATTCCTTTTCCTTATAAAACTTAAATCAATCCAATAACCAATGCCACAAAAATTTCAAATGAGGCAGAAGGTTAAGGTAAATGCACTAAACAAATGAACACGTGCAACTGGAGACGACGCGTTGTGAGTCCGCGCATTGTGAATTTCATACACTGTCTCTCTTGCTCTTACACAAAATCCTTATTCCATCTCTTTTAATCCTACGTACCCTTCCTTGCAGATAGTGTTAAGGATCTGAGGTAGTCATGTGACTATTGTCCTTGAAATTTATTAAGTTGGTACAAAAGTATAACAAATTCAAAAGCGTGAGTGCGAGTGTGAATATATTTTTGTGGTTTGTACATCATGTTACTTTAGATTTTCAAGTAAAATAAGTACTCCTCCCACTTTTTTTTAATGAATCTGTATACATCTACAAAATTACATACTATATTAATTTCACTATTTTGATTTTATAAATACAAATTTTCTAACCTTAATTTTTCATCCAACTCTATCATCTGTATTGTAGTCAAAACAATACATTCTTAAGGTATCTTATCACTTATGAAAATATACACCATTATTACGAATGTTATTTATCTCTGAATTCTAATTCATTTTAGTGTCGTCTGTCATCGGGTCAGCTATAATTTGAGGATTGTAAAATTTTGTATCTCGCCATGAAGACATATATTCCTAACCCCGACAATGTGCACGGTTCCAACAACTCCATTTCGCAATTGGATGACAATTCAGAGGGAGAAATAATTTCTACCAGTGAAGAGGAAGGAAGTGAAGAATTGCAGGTCACATTTTCGTCTCCTTCATCGGACTCCGATGACATACTTGTGGTATGTATGAAAATATGTTTTAAAGTAATTTAAATTTATTAAAACGCATTTCGGATGCGAAATAGCGAGGGTGTAAGATTCTGAATATTTTCATATTTTTGGTGAAAAACGAGGTGAAAAATAAATATATTTAGGGATGCACAGTGCGAATAAAATATAGTGAATTCATAAAAATTGGGACATTTACTAGTACATACTTTTTAATTTTTTTCTGAAACTACTAGTTTAAATTATAAATTTTAAGGTGTTAATATTGTTTAAGTCAAATATAAAAAGATGCTACAAATTTTAAATTTGCAGTTATGACGTAGTTCACTCTGATGACATTTATAAATATTAAGCGCCATTTATTCGAGAATTGTAGTTGTTATCAACGACCACAAATATACTAGACAAAACATGCCCGATACGTCACTATTGTTTGTTATGTTCTCGGCTGCACGGAAAGAGACAACTAGAGATAGAGATGTATAAAGTCTACTCTAAAGTTTGTCGAGAGATGTCTCTACGGTCCATGTAATGTATTTGTGACATTTTGCTCCTTTGTTTGGAAGTTGTGAAGTCGTTCGGGCCTCGATTTTGTAACTTTAAATTCTGTCAGAATTGGGTTTCCCCACTACAAATTCTACTGCTCCAGACCAGTAGAATTTAAAATCTATCTATTCTACTGGTCTGGAGCAGTAGAATTCGTTGTGGGGAAAACCCAATTTCAACAAAATTTGAAATCAGACAGAATTTAACTTAAAGTTATAAAATCGAGGGTCGCTTGTTCATAGTTTTCTGGTTTCATTGTTCTCTACAAATCTGCCTTTTTCAAGTTTTTAAATAAAATGTACAAAATTCTAAAAACTCTTATTAATTAAAAAACAATTAATTAATACTACCATGAGAAATTTACGGAAATTTCGGTCAAACTGTATTCATAACGATATTCTGGATCACGATCCATTAAATAATTAAGGCATTCAATTGCTCAATTTAATTTTAGACATTTATTTGAAAATTCGAATCCACCATGAAACAAAAATAAATTTAGAAAAAACTACAAATAGAATAAGAAGCAAGTATATAAAATCAACATTGTTTAAAAATCAATAGAATAAAATAAATAATTATATACAATTATTCTTACCTTTTCTTAATACTAATAACAATTTGTTTAATGCATTTCATAATTGGTTTTCGTTAATAATAATTCAAATGTTTCAAATATAGTACAGTTCATTTTAATAAAACAAGCAGTGACATCTAGCGAATACTCCGTGAGGGGACTTAACATATCTCTATCCTTAGTTGATTAAACACATAAATCAATGTCAGGTTGCTTTAAAATTTATAAAAACACTAAAAGATAAGAATAAATAAATATAAATATTAGCTACTCGTATTATAACAGATTATGTATGGCCGCCTAACTTCTGTTTTATGGTGCAATCATGTATTAAATTTATTAGATAAAATCGATAAAATAACATATTAAATAAAATAATTTTGAGTATTTTTTGTGTTTAGATACTGTCCCGGAATCTATATATAATTATATCTATCTAGATGTAAAATAGAACGAATCCGTAAAAATTTGCTTTGGTATATTATCACAGACCTGAGAATTTCTGTTTAGAAATATGTTATCTTATGACTCATGTATGATTCTTTTATTTTTGATAGTGTTAAATAAAATATAGATAAAGTAGCGTATATGAGTCTGCTGTGAACGGTGTAAATGATTATGATAGGGCTTAGTAGTATAAAAATATGTTTTAAAGTAATCGAAATTCTATTGTAAGACAAATTTGCCAATTTTTATAACTGGAATATTTG
The DNA here is from genome assembly GCA_963082715.1 of Harpalus rubripes. NCBI lineage: Eukaryota > Metazoa > Arthropoda > Insecta > Coleoptera > Carabidae > Harpalus > Harpalus rubripes. The sequence goes on along the minus strand of OY720458.1, from coordinate 3,444,432 downwards.
CTTTAAATAATTTCTGTATAGGAGAATGTTTTTCGGATGAGTCAAATGAGATTCTTCAGAATTTTTTTAGTAAATAAAATACAAATAAAGCAATGCGTAAGCATATGAATGAAAGAGGGATTAATATAAAAAGATAAAATATATAATGTATAAATATTCTAATGTGATGTTTTTGCATATAATTTCAGGATCCAAACCATATTATGTTTTCGGTTTCGAGTTGGTTACATAGTTTCACATTATGCATGCCCGAAACTTATATTATTAGTATACCACCTGCCATATCCAAAATGATGTCAGAAAATCGTAATATAATCAATATTCTCGTAAGTTTATATTTTGAACTTGTACAGAGTATCCATTAATTTTTATTCTAACAGACGGCACCGGAAATGGGACGTTTTTCTCAGCAACTTAATACTGCTATTGCTAAAGTCGGAGGAACAGCTTTTATTAAGAACAATTGGCATGCTCCCAAGGTATGTATAACAAAATTTAATGCTTTGAAACAAACTTTAATCTATCTTTAATGTAAAAAAATGTTAAAAGTAATGGGGTATAAAAAATATATACAGGGTGTTGACAACCGGGTGCGAACATAGGGTTTAACATGAGATTTTTGTTTTATGCAAAGTTGTACAGAATTAATTCTTAATTTTAAAAAGATATTTCAAAAGTTCCGTAATCAGTTTATAAGGAGTGAGAGAAATTATATATATATATATATATATATATATATATATATATATATATATATATATATATATATATATATATATATATACCGTATGTCTGTCTTAAAGGTGTACATAGGAGATTAACATGGGAAATCAGTCTTTTACAATTATTTACTCGCCTAATTATTTTAAGCAGAAACGCGTCAAATGAAAGTTATAGAGCATAAAATTGTACATCTAAGTCAAGAAATAGAATTACCTTTCCATGCTTTGCAACGACAGAAATTTATTATGAAAATGTTGAAAATTACGTTGAAAATATCGACAGCCATGGAATTGAACAAAAAATAAATAAATGCTTGACGTTTTATCTGTCACAACTTAAGTTAACTTATTTGACGTTTATGTTAATTTCATAAAATGTCACAAATTTATTTTTTGTTCAATTCCATGGCTGTCGATATTTTCAACGTAATTTTCGACATTTTCATATTTAATTTCTATCGTTACAATGCATGTAAAGGTAATTCTGTTTATTGATTTAGATGCAGAATTTTATGCCCCAAAACTTTTATTTGACGCAATTTTGCTTAAAATAATTAAGCGAGCAGGAAATTGCAAAAAACTGATTTCCCATGTTAATCTCCTATATACACCTTTAAGACAGACACGCGGTATGTACGAATAATAATAATGTTTAATCATGTACCGATTGATTTTAAAATATGATGTATCGATTGTTTGTTTAGGACGCAGCCATGTTTTCCCTGAACCATTTGCTAAAAGTGCATAACGTCCATGATATATTAAATTTCATGATCTATTCTGATACTATTATGGACGATTTTGATCGTGAATTGGGAGGTTGGCCATTCTGCGTAGCCGTTCGTCCTTGGATGGATATTCATCCTGCGACTGAGTTTCGGTGCATTGTTGTGCATAATGAACTCGTGGGCATCACTCCTAGGGAATGGCCTAAATACTATGCTCATTTCAAAGACATCATGCCAGCTCTGATTGAGAGCATCAGTAATCTCTTCTCGCTACACATTAAAAGTTTTCCTGCAGTGCACTGTAAGTTAAGAATTTATTTTAAATCTGAAACCTTAGCCAGGTTGATTTTCTTATAATTTAAATCAATGGATGGATGGATAATGAGTTAGGAGGAAAATTGGAAAGTAATAGTTTTTTTTTTTCATTTAGATACTTTTGATGTAATTTATACATCACATGACAACGTGCAGCTGTGGGACTTTGGGCCATTGAATTCATCTTCTAAACTCTATGCTTTTATGTGGGATGAAATAAAGAATATTATTGAGGTATGTTTATTTTTTATATTGTGGTATGTCAAGAGTTTTTTTTTATCATTGAACATGGGTGTATATCATTACCTTAGTTACATTTAAAAAGATTGACAGCAATATATTATCGCGCTTTTTTAAAACTGGACATAGGGAGTTGTCAAAGTCATCAAACTGTCATCTTTCAAAATTATGTATGAGTATACAATTGGAGAAAAAGTACAAATCATAACATGGTATGTGGTCCAGTAACTATTAGAAAAATCTATGACTACGTTTATCTCGATAATTCAAGCGGCTTCAAGTATATTATGACTTGAAAAATCCCACTAGTTTATCTCAGCTGATTGAAAATAGGATCAAGTTATTTTCAATCTTCTTTAAATTCGTATCGACTAAAAAAAGATAGTTAAATACTCGATTATGCAGACAGACAGGGAGAGGTATATGAGCTAATTTCAGGGTGGATATATAACCCCAAAATCTAAAAATTGTCATGTTGTTATTTGTCTTCTCTTTCTAAAACATTAAAAAATATTTGTTTCTTCATCACTCCAAATATTTCGTTTTTCGACAATTGTACTAAGTTTTATGTCGCGACTTTTATAAAATGAAGTAAAATGGAAACAACTAACAAAAGATATCCAACATATTGCGGATGTGCGCATGCGTAGTTACATTATTTGAAGCTTCACTGTTTATTTCGACAGAAGTCAAGCTACTGCATAAGTCCAAGCCTGTTATTTTATAGACTTGACTTGACATTTTCAAGCGGCTTGAAATATTAATCTCGATCGTTTATTTTGAAGATTGAAAAGGGATTTACTAAATTCAAGCGGCTTCAATAATTATAGAACTACAGAACAAGTAAAGTAATTAACATTAACTTATACAGTTTATGACTTTGACAACTCCCTATGTGCAGGTTTTTTTTAAACGCGATAATACATTGCTGTCAATCATTTTAAATGTAACTATGGTAAAGACATACGCTCATGTTTATTGATAAAATAACTCTTGGTAGTAATCTTTTAAAAATTACATGACAACAACGATCCAGAATATTTTGGATTATTGTTATTGAGTAACTAATTTATTCTTTCTATTAAGGGTTCTCCCGCTCCGAATCGCCCCCCTGTGTTTCGTTATTTGGTAGAGGACTGCGGAATTTTACCGCAAAATCCGGCATACCAACAAGAGCAAAATTAATTTTTTTTGACATTATTTCATGTCTCAGAAGAAAAGAATTTAAAATAGTTATTATAGAAAATTGTGCCTTTCGATACATTTTTCTAGATTCAAAATTATTATTCATGTATTCTTTTCATTTTTGTTTCTAATAAACAAAATATTTTTAAATGTTACGACAAATACGCTTGTAATTTTAAGTGACTAGAAAATAATTCACAACATTTAAAAATATTTTTAATAATAGTATTTTCTTAACACATGGACTAAGAATTATTTTCCATGTTGTAAGATTTTCGATTTGCATTTCATTCATTCAATTTTGTATATATTTCATTTTGTTATTTGTACTGTTACTTTTTTAAATATATATAATGTAACGTGTTTTTTCAAATAAAATATATTAAAATGTAATTTCTGTTTACTTTTATGTTAGTTTCAAATAACTTAGTAGACACAAGCAAGAGAGAGATAGAACATCTCGATACTAACAAACACCTTCCCGTTATCTTTTCCATGTCATTCAAGAGTTTTATAACCTAATTTTCTTTTCATTGCATTAAAAAAAATTAGTCTAAAACCAGAAGATGTGCCTGGGTCTGGGGCAACTAATATAATAATTATAAAATGACATTTACGACGTTTACATCGTTGAATTTGTACTGTGAATAGCTGATGGCAGTTCTTTGTTTGTACTACCGTAACCATAGCAACCATTACTTCTAAGCAGTGCCGCTAGATGCGAATTGCACTTGTGTAAATAAATATATCATCACGGCGTATAGACTAGAAAAGTTAGGTTAGAATTTGCCTTTGGTGCGAGTTCATAGTTTGAATTCCCTAGTATAGGTTTCATATAGGAGTTTAATTTTACAGACAAAAAAAGATATTTTTAAAAAAGAAATTAAGCAGCTCTTGCTAAGAATTCGATAGTTTGTTTATTCATTAATAGATTGCAACAGTTTAAACCTGTAGAAAAGATAAAGTAACAAAATTATTAGAAATTAAAATGCTTGGTGCAAGCAAGGATACCGTGTGTCGTTGACCCACCAGTAAATAGGACAACACAATAGAAGATGAAGCATGCACGATCAAACTAAGACATACGTTCAATGAATTTTGTAGTATTGTATTATTATTTAAATAATTATAAACTGTGCAGAGTTCATGTAAATATTATTGTACTAATCTGGAGATAAAGGATCGATCTAGATGCTACATATAATGCTTTGCATAAGGAATTTACTTTTATGAGATTTTTCGGCCTTTAAAGTGGAGAAAAAATTTCCTTGGTAAGAAATACACGGGGACTGAAATTATGTTCTCAGCGTTATGAACAGAGTTTGAATTTCGCGCCTAAGTTAGACCGTTACACTTTTCTGGTCTATTACCCATTGCTGGGTGTGCCAATCTGCTTTGTACACAGATATCGGTAATGATGAAATATTTGCACCGTGCGAGCGCTTACCAGGCGTCACCTCACTCATTGCTGGCGTGGAGAGTGCACCACAGAGGTCAATTTTGTGCCATTTAAAATTCGAAATATTTGGCGTCGGTCGGGATCGAACCCGGTTCCCCAGATTCGCGACCTGACAATGTAAATGTCTATTAAAAGTAAGTACTAACTGTATTTTGTGAAAATGTTTTATATATTATTAGAAAATTAATAAGTTTAATAGGAATTTTCGATATAATGTACAATATATACATCATAATAAATACTTAATAATAACATGTCCTAGAAGAAACCTGGATTAGTGTGTTCAATGACACATCTTTTACAGTATTTTTTTACTGCTCTGTAGCCCTCCAAGGATATCTGGCAATCTTGAATGTTGAGTTGCTGCAGACCTCTACAATAATACGCGATACATTGCACTCCTCTATCCGTAACTAAATCACAGTTTCTCAGACTCAATTTCTTGATATTGGGACAGCTTTCTGCCAATGCTCTGAGTCCAGCATCACTTACATCACATTTACCAATATCTAGCGCTCTCAGTCGAGTACACGACCGCGCTAACACAGTAATGGCATCATCGGAGACGGCTTCACAACCTCTCGCATTCAGATATCGGAGTTTGTAACATCTCCGCGCGATCACTTTTAGTCCAGCGTCGCTCACTTGATCGCATTTTGCTACAGAGAGGTAGCGTAAGGTGGCACCTAACTTCGCTAGTTCGTACAGACCGAAGTCGGTTACTTTTGAGCAGTCGCTCACGCTAAGTTCGCGCAGCCCTAGGCAAAAACTTGGCACGTGTTTTAGACCAGCATCTGAAAGATAACATACAGTTTGTATTAAATAATAATCTGTTATAAATGTGGTATTTCATTGGTAAATACTGTAATTTAAGGTTATGCTCTCGGGTGTGCTTTACAATTTTAAATTTTTGTATTCATTATAGTGTAGTTAGGGGATTTCACCATTTTTTTTTATAATTTCATCTGAACGTATAAATAAAACTAAGACTGTTTAAAGGTTGTAGACAATGTTAAATTATTAAAGAATACTGGTTGGACTTGCATTGTCTTTATTATTTTTATATTTAAAATATAACAAAAAAAAAATAGAGGACGTCAAAATTTGATTGAATAGTTTTATGAAAGTCTGTATTATACAATTTATATATTTATTATTTATTTTATGTTTTATAATTATATTATTATTATTATTATTATTATTATTTTGTAACCTGATGACGACTGTAGATCTGTCGTCGAAACGTTGTTATATTTTAAATATAAAAATAATAGACAATGCTAGTCCAACTAGTATTCTTTAATAAAACTAAGACTGTCGGTGATAATCCGGTGAAAAAATTCCTATTAATAAGCGAGTTATAGTCCTCCGAAATTTGAAAATATAGATGTGACGTCACGTATATAAGTTTTTATATCAAACTATTTTCTTCGTGGACCTAAATGTTCTTGAAATATATGCTATTTCTAAATTATATTTATAAAAAATAAATGAATATTATTATACTGTACAAGTCGACATGTTTTATAATTTGAAATGTATTTAAATTATTAAGTCTAAATGCAAAATATTTATATTCAAATAAAAACTGTTTGAGAATTGCACTATTGGACTGATAGCCACGCCTCCACTATTTGAATTTCTCTACTTCCATTGGTAGTAGGCTGCGCACCTAACTCGGTATTCGTTATATATTTATAGGTGGTCTTTGAGTCGCCAATCAAAACAATATATATTGATTTCATATGAGTGACGAGCTGCTAAAACAAAAACCCCCTTATTTCTGAAGTATTTCAGTTAATCATTTTATTTCTTTATTAATATTCATTATTAAGCATATACTTTCAATATTTTTTACTATTTCGAATGAGCTGTAATCCCCTATTAGGTACTGTCTAGGGACACGTTAATGTGTACCTAATATAAAATTTAGATACACGCTAAAAGGTCATCACATCACCCCTTATGATAGTGCAAAATACGTAAAAGTTCACGTTAAATAAATGAAGATTTGTTTACATTTTAAAATATGGTAGTGCATTTGCAAATTGGTCTTGCATTTTTATATTATATAAATTACTCTATTATTTATTAAAAAATGAGGTAATTTGATTGTTACTTTTAGTAATAAAAAGTATATAAATATAGACATTAGTTAAAAATCAATAAATTTTTATTTTAATGTCATGTTATTATTAAAACTTTCATTTACTGAAAATTAAAAAAAAACTTGTTATTTGTTATTATGACGATAACAAATTTTATTATATACAGTCGAACTTCGATAACTCGTATTTTGAATAACTCGAATCAAACTGGTTGGCAATAGCGCCAAGAGTGAGAATTTATGGGTCATTTTTACTTGATAACTCGAACTTCGATTACTCGAATATCTTTATAATTCGAACAGAATATTTGGCGCCAGCTTCAATAAGTCGAATTCTGGGGAAAATCCCCTATTACGTGATTTTGTAACAGGTGTTTTTATAACATGATGATGGAGGCAGTTCGGTTTCTGCACTACTGAAGTTCAAACATATGCTTTGTGAATTAAAGACATCCAACAAAAATTAAAATTTTTCAAACTTGCTTTTTTTCCCTTAATATGACATCAAAGTTGCAACCACTTGATCAAGATGTAAAATGTCATTATCGCCGCAGAATTTTGAAAAAAGCTATCAAATGTTTTGAAGAAAACAAACAAACTAACATTACATTAATGAACTGTGTTGATGATATAACCAATACATGGAATATCGACGTTAAGCCTGAGACAATTTCTATTATTCTAACTATTCTGAGTGGGACGAAGAGGATGAAATTCCTTTGATTTTCATAAGTGAACGTATGAATGAAAAACATGAGGAAGAAATTCAATTGCAATTGGAAAATGAAGCTTGGAAAAATGTCAAAATTACACCAGAAGGTGTCACTTTAAATGATTTTATACATGTGGATGATAATACTGTTACTTCGGAGTTTCCCACAGATGAAGATATTGTCGAACTCTACAAATCTGAATCCGAATCTGTAGAGCTCGACAATACAGATGACAGCGAGTTGGTTGAAAATTCGTTGAGCGTTTTGCGTTAGTATTTAAAAACCAATGAACATACAACCGATTCCCTGTATAATGGTTTAAATAACATTGAAGCTTTTTTTATCGAAAATCAAAATAGAATATTCTCTCGTCAGTTACAAATAACTGACTTTTTTACACTAAAATAATGTTTATAACTTTGATCTGTATACATATATCAATCTTTATACATCATAAGGTAAGTCATATTTACTCGAATAAATACATACATACATAAATAAATAATATTTATACATATGCAGTTTATTTAATAACCCGAAGTCTTGATAACTCGAACTTTTTTTGTGGCAAGTCATGGTTTGAGTTATCGAAGTTCGACTGTATTTACTAACTTAAAAAAGAGAAATTAAAATTTTTACATTTCTCGTAATAAAAATAATTGTCAAATAGTTAATAACATTAAATTTATAATTTTATTGATTTCTTAGTATATATTTAACATACTGGTAGATATGCTGCAATATAAAACATTAATAAATGCATAAAGAATTATTAATGAATAAATTACTTATACATTATGAAAGAAATAAATGTTCAGTGATGGTATTAATACCTGTGATTTGAATGCATCGTCGAAGATAAAGATACACAAGTTGCGGACAGTTTCTCACGATGATTCGGAGACCATTATCTTCGATTCCTGAGCAGTCAGTCAAGTCCAGATATTGAAGGAACAATCTCCTTGATGGTTCAGGTCCCGGTATGACGCTGATACACGATACGTTGGTGCAGCCTGCAATAAAAAGCAAATTCTACTACCTACACTGAAAACATTTTATTTTATCGGCGCTTAATTCCACCTATGTATATGTATAAGCTACATAACTTCCTATGTCACATTAATTTGAATTTAAAGGTTTCGCGTATTGCGAAATTTAATCGTACAGGGTGGAATCTAGAAACTTTTTTTTAAAGGCGCATAAAATAAAAAGTATTGCTGATAGGTAAAATTTATTTTTGGGTAATGAGAGAACATAATTTCAAATTTTAAATCATGCGGTTTAAACAAAATATTTTGAAGGTGATGTCCACCGTTCTCTATTCACCGAAGCCACCGATTTCTGAAGGTCCGCTCTACACGTTTTAACATTCGGGCTATTTCTTGTCGGATAAGATCATAACTTTGGCGAGGCAAGGCATTTAGGGAAAAAGATCAAATGCCTTAAGCTTAGCGTAGATGGCAGCATATGGACATTCTCCTAAGTACGTATTACAATGTACAGACTTTTGTAAGAACACACAGATATTATTGTGTATAACAGTGACTTTTTATGGTTGTGGCACATTATATAAACACAAAAAATAGAATGATATACAATAATATACTATAGGTGCAATAAAAAAAACGTTTTTAACAAATACGTGGTTTAAATTTATTATTTTTATTTTAATTAATAGTTATATTTGACGCTAAGGCTCTAATTGAAAGTTACATTTATTCAAGGGGATGTGAAGCTGCATGTTTTTCCCCTTTCATATACAAAAATAAATTGCCAGATCCTTACCTGGATAAACTGTGTAAAGTCTAAATACAACACAATATGGCGTGACTATTATACAGAACCTACGTTACATTACAATAAAAATGCAACAATGTCCAGTAGACGTCGTGAACTTGCTTACAAAATTTGATACTACGCGGCGTTGATTGTATTCACGTAATACGTCACGGCATTGCATTTGAAACATGCCTCAAACAGCTCCTTGTCTAGTGTACGTATTTCTTATCGGAATGAAAGCATTATCAAAAACATTAGACATTATATATATATATATATATATATATATATATATATATATATATATATATATATATATATATATATATATAAAACAACCAGCGCTTTTTGACTAATGACTTTAGAAAAAAATGTTATATACAAGAAATGATCAAGAATAAGGGGCTAATTTATTAATAATAACAAACTAAAAATTCGACCAGTGGTTCTCAAACGGCAGAACAAAATTATATTTTTTTTAAATGGTATCCTATATAATTTTTTAGCATATTAGATAGAGAATTTTTTTCTGATTTCAACGATATAAATATGGTACAGGGTTGTATAACAATAATTTCGAGAAAAATGGTATTAAAAATAATGTTATAATATTACAACAGGCTATAAAGTACACAGGTAATGATACGTCTGTTGCCTAGTTACGCTAGTAGTAAACCCATTTTTTATTACATTATTTCTAGTTTTTAATACCATTTTTCTCGAAATAATTTTTATACAACTCTATGCTATATTTATAACGTTGAAATCAGAAAGTAATATTCTATTTAAAGAGCTAAAAAATTATGTAAGGTGCCATTTAAGCAAATATAATTCTGTTCTACCGTTTGAGAACCACTGGTTAAATATTCGGTTTGTTACTATTGATATATTATCCCCTTATTCTTGATCATTTTTGATATAAAACATTTTTCTCTAAAGTTGTTAGTTCGCCCAAAAAAGCGCTGGTTGTTTTGAAGGAAACACCCTGTATATATATATATATATATATATATATATATATATATATATATATATATATATATATATATATATATATATATATATATATATATTTATTTATTTCGAGAGGCAAGCGTCACGGGGTGTAAATTAGGTGAACTGCATTACAAATTAGTTATGGTGGTGGCTTAGATTGTTCTTTTTGTAAAGACAAGCATTAATGGAATAAATTTAATTTACATAAAATTATTAATTTGTTAATCTGAGCTATTTCTTTTCTGGTGAGGCACTGCCTCACCTGCCTACCCTGACAAGCTGCCATTGTCAAAAAAATAAGTTTCTAGGCCCCACCCTGTAGTATCGATATAAAAGTATCGCGTATTGCGAAATTTAATCGTATTTGGTGATCCTTTTATGTAAGCTCTGGTATTTTACTGATAAAAAGAGAAAGTTGTTGCTGTTATGTTGCGACAAATACAAATACTAAATATACGTGAAAAGTAGTTTTGAGTGTTTGAATTTAAGTATGATTATGCAACTCACCCGTAATATCCAGATGTTGTAGATTGGTACAACGTGTTACTAATTCGAACAATGCTGAATTGGTGATATCTGTACAACCATGTGCCTGTAAGTGTGTTAGCTCTGGACATCTTCTTGCTATAAGTGTTAGTCCCCTATCCGAAAGCTTGACTCCATCGCTAAGATAAACTTTTTCTATGCTGGGGCAGGCTCCAGTCCTACCCTGCCCGCACAGCTGTCTGAGTACACCTCTGATTGCTTTGTCTCCACTAATATGTTCCCCATAAAGAGTAATGGTTCTCCATAGAGATGGTCGCCAGGCTAGCATTTCAAATCGCCTACATACTCGAGCGCAAACACTTAGGTCATAGCTGTGCAACCAAGAGAATATTTTTAGTACTATGTCATCTGATAATTTATCAAAGGAATTATTTTTCGCGTGTGTCTTCTTTCCTTTAAATAAATTTGCATTCATGTTGCCTTCAGACCATGGATTAGAGATTGATGGCCCTGGACTTGGAGAAACTAAAGTGTGATATCCCTGGTCTAAGTTCGGACTTGATTTACCTAATTTACTAAAATTATCTACTAAGTAGTTACAGGAGTAGAGCGTAGGAGATGAAACTCTATTTTCTTGTTGGACGTTACGGCTATAAAAATCTTGAGAAATACCGTTATGTCGGCACATGTTTTCGGTTTGGCACTGTTCGGAAGACTTTTGATTCCAGTATCTATCGCTCACTGAAAGTGAAGATAATTCTAACACAGTTTTGTTTTGATAGTAATCCACATCTGGGTAATATTTCACTTTCTGCTGGCAAGGTTGTTCACAATCTAACGACGAACTGGATTGGTTTGATGACTGTTCGCAGATTGGGCAATACTGTTGCAATTGTTCTACTGATTGGTTTGTTAGCTGATGAGGACAAATATTTTCAATTCGATGTTGGTTGTGGTACATGCCTTGGCTGCTGTACAAAGCAGAAGAATTACGCGACTCGTAGTCCGCAACGTATACAGGGTTGCTTTTGTTTTTGTGTTGGTAAACATTTTCATTTTGTTGTGGCTTACATCTTGCATCGATTAATGGCTCGTTTTTAAGTTCAGAGTAAATATCTACGTATAAATGTTTTTTAATAGGATGTTTTGAGTATGAATTATCAGTGGCATGGTAATTTTCCGTTCGAAGGATGTTGAAGTCCTCTGAAGATTCATTGCCGTTGTGGGGCCCCTGCGTTTCTAGCGCAGTGTGGTAGCCCTGATCTGCTGTCGGCGGAGATTTTCTGCCCAATTTGATGAGTGGACACACCATCGGCATGGGAGACAGCCGATCTAGCAGACTCGAAGGAGGGAGGCTCATTGCAGGGCCCACCTATGGAAGAAACCACATATTTTTTAATACTTTGTCCTTTATGATATTAGTAGAGGGTTCGGCAGAGGAAACGCATAGTTTTCAATTAAGCGTTACATAGAAAATATTTGTTTTTTTAAAAAATAGCTATTTGTGTATTAAGAGCGCAAAATGGGACATTGTCGATTGAGAGGTTGTTGCCGCGCGACGCAAGAGCGAGGCATTCTCTCGAAATCGACAATGTCCATTTGCGCTCGAAACACACACAAGATTTTTTCTACAGTCGCCACAATGGGGTCCTCCACCATAACAAAAATTTATTTTTTATTTATTTTTACTTATCGGTATTTTCCATTCTTCTTGAGCTATTGCTTCAATCTAATCTAAGCATTTTATACTTTCGTTTTTGTAAATGAATGCCCTATTTTATTTTCACAGCAGTGCGGTATTTTGTTTGGTTATGTAAGTGGGTAAGGTGTAACTATAGTGTCATTAATTCCTGACTAAACGTTTCCATTAAGAATGTAGCCAAGTAACATTTCTCAACATTGTATAGTTAGAAATTTGAGGAGCGAGCGTTTTTTCTACTTTGTCGCTCTAGAGCGGCAAAGTGATATTTTGCGTTGACAAAAGAGAGCGCAAATGGCTACTTTGTATATAGACTGTAGAAAAATATATTTATATCATGTACGCACACCTGCTTCAGTCAACATCTGACTTTTTTCGTTGGGGGTGACTTGAAACCGCACCCTACAACAACTGAAAGAAGAAATTCAACTGAAACCAATCAAATTCCTCTGCAGATGTTGACTAAAGCAGTTCGCAGCTTCAGGGAACGCCAGGAATTATGCATTGCAAAAAACGGGGGACATCTCCGCGATATGATTTCCCGTACACGAGATAACAATTAGTGATGCACGCGAGGCGAGACGAGACATAAAATATCGATCTCGTCTCGTTTTCGGATCTGCAATCTCGATCTCGCTCTCGTTCTCGCACATTTTTTTGGGTCTCGCCTCATTCTCGCCGTAAAAATAAGCGCTGGCGCACTACGTATTTACCTCGGTATTTACGTATCAGTTGAACTACAAAAGACAAGTTCGCACCAATCGTTCCGTCTTCCGTGTATTTACAGTCGTATAACTACAATAAAGAGACGAAACACTAAATTCTAGTCACCAAATTATTTCAATACGAACATCTTTTAATACATTCTGTCATCAGTAAAACTAATTAAACATTAAAAAAATAATTATTTGTAACTAAAAGTTTCTAGACTTTATCATTAACTATACGCCACTATTTAAGTAAGATTTACTCATAAAAAAGCGCTACACTGGGAACCCGCTGGCAACCAATCACTCCGCTTCACTCCGTGTTGGCTCATATCGACGCTTAATATAAGATCCTTTACTTTTCAGGGACGACAAGAATTTTATTAACCGTAGTTTTAACTGGGATGAATTAGGGGCTGAAATGTTGGATAGAAACTAGTTCTATTAGATGCAAAACCGATTTAGTCTTTATTTTGCATTTCCTCGCTCTGCGACCGATATCATTCGACTCTAGATAGACTCAAAAAAATATAGTCAATTCATATAATTTTCACATTCACCTGTTCTATGCACGAATTACCGTTGATTCCACTCCCTGTACGGTGCATTTTTCATTGAATTTATGAATCAAAGCTATAAAGTTACAAATACTTTTTATTGCGAGACTCTTGCGAGAATCTCGCGAGATTTCTCGCTTCTCGCAGTTGTTATATCGATCTCGCCTCGAATTTTAAATTGCAATCTCGCTCTCGTTCTCGTCTCGCATAATGCAACAAAACGAGACGAGATGCGAGAGTACTCTCGCCTCGTCGTGCATCACTAATAACAATGTTTTTAATTTGTTATTGATTAACGTTCATTTCAGTATAAATAATAACTTTTAAAACTTTTTATGTAACGCTTAATTGAAAACCAATTTTAAATGGCACAAAAGTGGCCCCAGCGGTGCACTCTCAATGTGGTGATTTCTGGTAAACGCCCGCACCCCTACGAATATGTCATCATCATTACCGATATCTGCATATGAGACAGATTGGCACACTCAGTAATGGTTAATATGCCGTGATGATACATTATTTATTTATTTGACCAACGCCAAATATTTTTAAATGGCACAAAATTGACCCCTGTGGTGTACTCTCCACGCCAGCAATGAGTGCCCGTAAGGTGACGCCTGGTAAACGCCCGCACGGTACAAATATGTCATCATCATTACTGAAATCTGTATACAAAGCAGATTGGCACACCCAGCAATGGGTAATAAGCCGTGATGATATGTTTATTTAAAGAATTAATTAACTCTTCCCGTATGTTGACCTACAATTACATCGACAATGAATCTGCTGTTTTCATGTGAATTTTTTCCTTTTTTGTTCAATGAAGGTTGAAATAAGTTTTTTAACATATAGCAAAAAACACTAATAATATAAGTCAAAAATAATAGAAACTATACAAAACAAAATTACTGGAATACAGAATCCACTAATATAATTAATGACTAAAATATAGGGTGATACATCGGTCTGTCCTCTCTTTATAACTCTTATTTTAAGTCAGACAGAAAAACTCTTCAAATATAATTTATATGATATATTGTTGTCTATCTACATACCATATGTATTTGTATACAGGTTGTTCCGTTTAAGCGCACCAATATGTAACTTTATATTTCTTAATGGAACACTCTATATATATTTATTTATTTTGATAGTAAATTAGATTCCCTTTAAAAAAGTACTAAATAATAAGGGGTCTAAAATTATAAATTAAGAAGTTATTTACTTTCATAAAAAATAGTAGTTCATAGTGGAAACAACCATAATTTAATACAAAATTTTGATACTTTTTTATTAATACTTATTTTAAACATTAGACTAATTACAAAGAGGCTATTAAAATTTAGTGACAGACTAAATAATGCAAAATTATAATAAATGCTCGAAAACTTATCCTTCAACAATTAATCAAATTACCCATAGCTTACTTTGTTAATAATAACATGATACAAACATTCAACGAATAAAGGTAAATAACTTCTTAATTTATAATTTTAGACCCCTTATTACAAAATACTTTTTTAAAGGGAATCTAATTTACTATCAAAATAAATAAATATAAATAGGGTTTTCCATTAAAAAATATAAAGTTACATATTCTTGCGCTTAAAGGGAGCACCCTGTATACAAATGTACATGGTACGTAGATAGACAATAATATAACATCTAAATTATATTTGAAGAGTTTTTCTATCTGACTTAAAATAAAAGAGTTATAAAGAGAGGACAGACCGATGAATCACCCTGTATACTAATAAAGTAGTAGGCACATATTTGTGCTGTTAGTTTTTTTGAAAAATTGTTTGATACTTGGAACTAAATAAGAAAATTTAAATATAAAACTGCATTTTAAAGTGTATTTTTAAAAACACTGTGAAAAATACGTGGGTATATTCTATAGCTTTGTGAATTACCTTTTTAACTGTTTTATTTTGTGTCTGTTAAATCTTTTTGTACTTTCAAATATTCTTTGTTGGAGACACGTAGATTTTCAGAATATTTCAAATAGCAGCTTCAACATTTTTTTTTATTGTACATCACAATCCCTTTGTAAAAATAAATTTATAAATGTCTCAGGATCAGGTGTTGTGAATACAAGGTAAGGTTTTCCACTGAAAAATCCAACGTTGGAGCATTCTCTCCATTTCAGAAAATCTGTGTCTCACCGATAAATCGAACATGAAACAGCGCCCATTAAAAAACAATGGCTAGTGATTCGTCGGCAATGGTCGGTATGTATTACTCGACTTAGTGGCTCCAACTTTTGTTTCCGGGTTGTAAGCGTTCGCATTCGCGACTGCGGCCTTCTAATCTTACAAACGTTTTACAACCGTTACCATGTATGGTAAATGGTTGATTTGGCGAGATTTTTCCAATTTGTAAACAGGATGTATCAATGACAAGGACAAATGGTAATTTACGGTCTAGACGAATTCAGTAAATTTTGTTTAAAAGGTTTTCTAAAAAATCAGAAAAAAATTATGCGCCACATCACTAATTATAGTAAAATGCATATTACAAGAACACTTTGTCGTAAAACGATTTAGCAATTGCATGTATAAAGTAACAATAGGGACCTTTAGTTTGCGGTTACATACCCCTAATACATCATACAAACAGGCAAGGACAGGGTCGGTCCCTTTACATTAAGAATTGTTTGAAAGAAAATATTTCACGATATTTTTATATAAGATTTAAATGTTCTTCATGCATCCAATTTATACTTGTTCTCTAATAACGGTAATTTTATTAATCTTTCAAAAACTATTATAGATTTAAAATTATTATTCTCAGAAATTTTAAAATTCAGGTTTTTCTTTAATCTTAATAATAGATGGAGTCTAAGGTTAAATTTAACTAAAACTATTATAATTACCCCTTAACCATAAATTTTATTGGACGATTTAAAATTTAATGACTCATTATTGGACGAAAATTATCTTAGTTTATAGGTAATCATTTACCTGTGACTCCCATCCCTATATAATCCCAGTTCTCTCCCTTGTTTTTCAGAGTTGTTAGGACCTCTGGCATGGTCGACATGTTGAGTAATCTTGACTACTCTGTTTAACTTGTTGTATTACTGATGATGAGAACTTAGTTCTCGAAATACGTATATAGTTTTTGTTAAAATTAATTTTAAGGTTAAGGGGTAATTATAATAGTTTTAGTTTTCTTAATCTGTCTAATTTACTTAATCTTCTAATCTTGTTTCGTATTTCCAAATTATGCACAAAGAAGTAAGCCTATTTCAAATATATAATTACTTAATCCCACAAAAATAAAATAAGTTTTTGGTAAATTATAATACAGTGACCATGTAATGCATAAATTTTAAAATTTATCGTTTGTTGTACTTGTTTTTGTAATAACATTTAAATCTTATATAAAAATATCGTGAAATATTTTCTTTCAAATAATTTTTGATGTAAAGGGACCGACCCTGTCCATGCCTGTTTGTATGATGTATTAGGGGTATGTAACCGCAAACTAAGGTCCCCATTGTTGGTTTATAGATGCAATTGCTAAATCGTTTCACGACAAAGTGTTCTTGTAATATGCATTTTACTATGCCATAAATTTAAGTATGGTTTTTAAAATTTTTAAGAATTTAAATAAACAAATTATTAATTGAAAGTGTACATTTTTCTGAATATATATGGAATAAATAAGTAATTTATGTTAAACAAATGTGAATGGAATTTATACAAATTATTCCAATTAATTCATGTTTAATACATAATACGTAGGCTATTGTATACAAATATGTTCGTGGGTAAATGGTTTAAGAAGTGCGAACATTCAAAACTGAAATCATGTTATTATTTCGAGTACGAAGCAAATAAGGTTGTTACGAGTTACGATATATTTACAAATTGTGTAAATGCTATAATTAAGTACGAAAAGTTAATGATGTGCGAAAAGATTTAAGTAAAAAATAATTGTTATAGTTATGCAAAGAGTGTGCAAGCAAAGCAAAGCAATCGTATGCGTGTAACATTTCCAAGTGAAGTAATACAGGTAGTACATTTGGTTGGATCAGATTGGATTGGTACGTTGACCTCAGCATCTTGCGGCAGGTTTTTGTCGTGTTTCTAAGGCTCTGTTGAGCTCAACGCTGCACTCAACGAACGCTCAGCATTCGGTTCTCGGCATTCTGTTCTCTACTTGAACGCTTCAAGCGTACGAAATGAAACAGACACAAAGAGTTCCTATATCTACATCAAGAAGCTACAATGACACCCTCCGTACCGTCATCGTCACGATTGCAAAGAGAAAGTTAGCCCTTTTGCATGGACAGCACGAACATATGCTGCGGTGACTCTAAATGCTAAACGCGCTTGACTGACAACCCTGACAACATTCCTTCGCTGACTACGACTACGACTACAGTCGCATGATCAAGTTATGCGTATATGTGAATATGCGTTAAGGTTGAGGCTGACTGTCACCATGTCTTTCCGTCTCTGTCCCTCCCATGTCCATGCGCTCTTTATCTATTTTATCCCAGATACATTAACACCGAACCGAACAGTTAAATTCCACAGAGAGAGACTGCAACCCGCTGCGCCACTGTCGCCGGAGATTACAACGGGAAATCAAGAGACGAACCTCGACTGATCACTGCTGAACTTACCTTAAGCTTAAAACGACAATGACAGTAGAATAATCCATGGTATGGTAGGCTTAACCCAGTTCGATGTGGCACATGTTAATCCACTGGGTACTGACTACAGGTCACTGTTCACAAAACACGAGCACGACACATCACATGGAAACACAGCATGATGACAACATTGAATGTTCGCGTTTGCGGTGTTGAAGTTGTGTGGTGTATCAGCCTCATGCACAGAGCAGCGGCCAGAGATGACTGAATAGCGGACAGGACAGCGGAGACAGGAAAGGCTTGGTGCAGCCAAACCCCGCACCTCACCTGCTGCTAGTGCTAGCTGTTGCTGGCCAGCTCGCCAGTCACCGCTCGTGGAATCTTGGTGGGCTTGCTGGTCGTGGTTCGTGGTCGTTAGTTGTTCTGTTCAGTGTTTACTCCCTGCGGCTCTCGCTTCTCCGCTTCTCGGCTTCTCTGCCGCTTATGCTACATTGCGCCCGCCAACTTTACTTATTCACTTCACGGTCTTCGTTCCTTCGGCTTCGGCACGGCTTCGGACACTGTACTCCACTCCGTAGTCATACCTCGTACCGTCGTAGCGCATCAACACTCATACTCCATACCGCATTCTTCCCTATCATTCCCACAATTCGTTTCTTCACTTCTGTTCAATCAGTTTCATCAAATTCCACGAAATATATCTACCTCTACGAATAATTCATGTTCATACCATCATTTTTCCCACACCTTACCTACTAAATTATTACATTTAATAACAACAAGTAATAACTGTTTTATTTAAAATAAAATTGATACCTACCTTTAGACAATACACACATAAATTTATACCGAAAGTTTTTTTCTCAGTAAACATGATTGACAGCAATGTATTACTGCGTTCTTTTTAAAACTGGACATAGGGAGTTGTCAAAGTCATTCCAAAATAATATATATAAAGAAAAAGTACAAATCATAAAATTGTATAAGTGCAATATATGCCTAAGACAAGTTTCCGCTTTATTTGCTGCTACTTTTAATAAAGGTGCAATCACAAATAAAAATTATGTTTAGATTTATGGTTTATACTTTAGGTTTAAAGACTTTGGTCTCAAAATCCAAATCATAAAGCTAAACATTGCAAGGTCCAAACTTTAGGTTTATGATTTAGTTTGACGTCACAAACTTCACCAATGAGAACGAGTTTGAAATGATATAGATATGTACACCCATCTTTATTTAGTATCCACTTGGTGAATTCGGCTTTTTACACAAATGCGAGAAGAATATGGAGATTGTCATAACATAATTGCTGAAATATAACCAATAATGCCAAGCAAATGACAGTTTCACGGCGCCTTGTTAAGTACTGCTCTACCGACCCAAGAAAAATCTATAATAATTATAGAACTACAAGATGAGTCAATGGATAGCATTAAAAGAAAATCAAATCATGGGGTCTCATGGCCGCGTGCCTGAGTGTCTGCTCGCGAATCTGGGGAACCGGGTTCGATCCTGATTGACGCCAAATATTTCAAATTTTAAAATGGCACAAAATTGACCCCTGTGGTGCACTCTCCACGCCAGCAATGAGTGCCCGTGAGGTGACGCCTGGTAAACGCCCGCACGGTACAAATATGTCATCATCATTACCGAATTCTGTGTACAAAGCAGACTGGCACACCCAGCAATGGGTAATATGCCGTGATGATATATTTATTTATTTTATTTAAATCAAGTAAGGTAATTAATAATAAGAAACATTAAATTATAGAGTTAAATGAAATTGACAATACCCTTTCGTTATAAAAACAATTTCTGAAATTGACACATGACAATTTGATGACTGACAATTCTCTAATAGTTGCTGGCCTGGGTCGCTTATTAAAAGTAGCAGAAAATAAATCGTAAACTTGGACTTATACAATATTATGATTTGTACTTTTTCTTCATAGATCATTTTGGAAGATGTCCAGTTTCTTTTAAAAAAACGCGATAATACATTGCTGTAGAGGAAGCATTCACAGTGCATGAAGAGAGCGGCGCAAATAATAGCTCGTTGGAATCCAATATTATAAAGCAAACAGTGAGCGATATGCTACTTGTCATAATAATTACGATATTTATAATTTTATTGCCGAACCCGACAGTCAATTTTCTGACAAATATGTAAAATATTATAAACCACTTTATATAAAAAATGTGTTTTTATGACTAACGCACGAGAAATGTAAAAGCAGTATGAAGGATATTTCGAATTAATATTTGTCTTAAATAAAATGCATTAACTTCATTAATGTCTAATAATAAAACAAGAAGTTTAAATCATAAATAATATGTATGTATATACTTATGCAAAGATTCTTAGAATATTTCGCATATTATTTCTGATTCAAATAGAAGAATAAATAATAATCTAATAACTCCCATCATCCCAGAAGTACAAATTCTATGAGTTTTATTAATATCATATAATAGTAATTGCTTTGTTCTTTACTTATTTAATTTAAAAAGAATTCGTACTTAGGGCACGTTTTTTAAGTATAGTTGAAGTATGTGCTCTAGGAATTACTCTCCACTGGTTCTTAACTTATGACTTTAGATTCTGAGGAAACTTATTGAGAAACATATTTTGAAATACGTAGGCATAATTGTAAATTTTCAATTTTATACATGGTATAAATATCAGGAAATTATGAATATTATCGTTGTTTACAAAAATATCCATATCAACAAAAATAACACAATATTGGTGTTATTTTATAACCTTCCTTTCAACAAGGAAAAACATTATAAAAGGTTTGTTCATATAAACATAATAATATATGTCATAATTTGATTGATGTAAGATTTATGATCAATAAATAAATATGTAAGTATTTAATGTCATTTGCGTTTTATTAGTATGAGTATGAGTTTCTTGCTCTCCTGTTCATTTTACGGCAAAAACTGTTACATACAAACCTTTTTTTATATTTTTCTATAACATTTTTTTGAAGTATTATTTTCTAAAATAAAAGGCCACTTTTGCCAAGGAAAAATTGTTTTCCCTTGTTAAACACCTATGGCTCGTTTTTCGTGATACCTACATTTGATATCTATCTACAACGCCAGCAATGAGTGTCCGTAAGATGACGCCTGGTAAACTCCCGCACGGTATAAATATGTCATCATCATTACCGATATCTGTGTAGAAGGCAGATTGGCACACCCAGCAATGGGTAATATGCCGTGATGATATATTTATTTATTTATTTATTTTATTTTATTTTTTGAGATAAGAAATTGAGATTGAATTTCTCTAGTAAAATACACTGTGCACTGTGCAAGATGCTTTCTGAAATTTTCGTTGCACTCTTTCGATTGATTCAGCAGCAGGGGACTACAGCGCAATTGATTTAAGAGAAATAGGGGAAAAATATTGAAAGTATATGCTTAATAATAAATATCAATAAAGAAATATGTATATGTTGTACCTATGATGTCAGGTTAGTAAGAATGTTGTTGAAAGAGAGACTGATTTTTGTTTTTTTTTGGATGATGTTATTTTTATTCTTTCGGGTTTGTGCTAACCCACTAAGCGTGATTTTATGTATGTATGTATGTATGTATGTATGTATGTATGTAAATAAAACGATATAATTGAAATACTTCGGAAATAAGGGGATTTTTGTTATAGCAGCTCGTCACTCATGAAATCCATATATATATATATATATATATATATATATATATATATATATATATATATATATTATTTTAATTGGCGAATCAAAGACGGCCTATAAATATATAACGAATACTCAGTTAGGGGCGGAACCTACTACCAATGGAAGTAGAGAAATTCAAATAGCGGAGGCGTGGCTATCAATCCAGTAGTACAATTCTCAAACAGTTTTTATTTGAATATAAATATTTTGCATTAAACTTAATAATTTAAATACATTTCCAATTATAAATCATGTAGACTTGTACAGTATAATAATATTCATTTATTTTTTAAAAATATAATTTAGAAATAGCATATATTTCAAGAACATTTAGGTCCACGAAGAAAATAGTTTGATATAAGAACTTATATTCGTGACGTCACATTTATATTTTCAAATTTCGGAGGACTATGACTCGCTTATTAATAGGATTTTTTTCACCGCAATTTCACCGACAGTCTTAGTTTTACTTATACGTTCAGATGAAATTATATTTAAAAATCTGATGTGGCCAGCACATAACCTCTCGCCAGATATTTTACCTCTGGTTGTACGCATAAAACGAACAATATTTTTAAATACAAATACATATATTCATGTTTCACTACAAAATAATTCTCACATATATTTGCAAAATCTATGGGATATTTTAATATAAATTATGTACAATACATACATTTTCTTTATATTCAATATCCTGAAATTTTCTTTTTCTGCTTTCCTTTTCTTTTTCTTTATATTCGTTAATTTTTCGCAAATTCCTCTTACATTCTTTTTTACGTATATTCTTCTACGTTGTTGACTTTTTTTATTTTCATAATCTTCATAGTAATGTACAAATATTTTTGACAGCGGCATACAAATATTTTTGACAGAGACATTTATGTGTCAATTACAAACATTTGAATTTCTTGCCTTGAAGTAGTTTGATTTGATAATTTTTACATCAAATTATTTTATATGCATTTCTCTATCTCTAAATCTATAGAAGATATAATTATGAATTTATATTTATCGAATAAAGAATTTAACATTCTTTAATATAAGTATTTACATAAATTTTCGATAAATAATATTTAGATGATTATTTTCTTGTAACTACTACTTCCGGTTGTCCAATTGTTACCAAAACTTAATCAACTCTTCCCATTATTGTTAGATTGAGGAATCCGTAGTTAAAAATGTTTTAAGTCTTATAGTATTTGAGATATCGTGAATCCAACATCCACACACACATCCACACACACACACATCCACACACACATACACACATACGGACATCATCGTAAAAACGTTATAATCGGATTCTAGGGACGTAGGGACCTTAAAACGTGCTTATTCACTAAAATCTAGATATGCGATTTTTAACATGAATACAATACCTCTCTTAGCAAGAGGTAAAAAATGGTGGAATCCCCTATTGTGTAAGCTGTTTAAATTACGTTAAAGCATTCACAGATTTGTACAGGACCTCCTAATTCTATGGAACAGTATCAAATCGTCTGCATAAAGTAAGTATTCAACTTCCAGGTTAGTTACTATATCGTTCACGAAATGTTGAACAATAACGGCCCAAGAATCGACCCCTGCGATACGCCGGAATTTTGTAAAAAACATCAGATAGGAAGCCGTGAGTTCTTATAAAAAATATAAAAAATGAATAGTGTACGACCCCATTGTAAAAACTGTGTGGTAGTTATGACGTTTGCAATGACTAATAACTCAGCATTGACATACAGGCTGTCTCACAACTCGCGCCCCAGACGAAACTGACACTTGCCGACGACAATAGGTTGCCAACAAATAGAAGAAAATAATTTGCGGTTGCTTGCATAACGGAGTTACAAGACTTTTTAATCCACCAATCCCGGAAGGATATCTTGAGGTGTGATGACATTATTACAAAATAAAACTGGTTGCTAGGTTTTAAAAATACTACAAGTGAGTTACAAAATTTGTTTGACTTACTGTAATTTTGACACTTTAGAGTTGATTTTTCACTGTCAATAAATTTAGATTAGCGAAGGTGTCATCCGAGATCATTATTTATATCGTACAGTGCAACGTGTTGTAGCAGCTGTGTAAAATGTGTTAAACGAAAATATTATGATTTCTATGCGGAAAACGTTCCGAATAGACTCGTGCTGCCTCTCTTTTTTCCTTTTCCTTTTTTATTTAAATTAAATTTGACACTCACATTTTTCGAAAACTACAGTCGCCCACACATTTTAAAGAAGATTTGATTTGTATAACACCCTAGTAACGTAAAATTACGGCAAACACACATCAAAGTTGTAGGTCTCTGATTGGTCAATTTTAAGACGTCTTTTCTCGAATATCTTTCAAGCAAGATTTTTTTTCTTCGAAATTACACATCCGAGTGCAGTTTCGTGTTTCCTCATTCGCTCTGGGGCGCGAGTTGTGAGACAGCCTGTATAGTATTAACTTCTTCGGAAGAATTCGTGGCAGTGGGACGTATTCGCAAGTAAAATTATAATCATTTCTAAGTAATCAGCGGCTGAATACATTTTATTCATCTTGTCAAATTAAATTTGACACTGACATTTTTCGAAAACTATAGTCGCCCACACATTTTAAAGAAGATTTGATTTGTATAAAACCCTAGTAACGCAAAATTACGGCAAACAAACGTTAAAGGTGTAGGTCTCTGATTGGTCAATTTTAAGACGTCTTTTTTCGAATATCTTTTAAGCTAGGTTTTTTTTTCTTCGAAATTACACATCCGAGTGCAGTCTCGTGTTTCCTCATTCGCTCTGGGGCGCGAGTTGTGAGACAGCCTGTATAGTATTAACTTCTTCGGAAGAATTCGTGGCAGTGGGACGTTTCGCAAGTCACTGGTACTTGCTGAGCACGGCATGGTTTGTTGCTTTGCTAGCTGCACTGCAATATCGCCCAAGGTGGGGTGCGGGTGCATGGAGCATGGAGCATGGAGCAAGGATTGCATGGTGTATGTGCAACACACTAGAGGTGCTGGGAACGGAGCTAGTTCGCGTGCGAGATTGTTGCACGCACGTGCTTTCACAAAAAATACGTGTTAGAGATAGGGACACTATGGTTCAACGAATAGGGTGCTGTGCTGCAATTCACATTCTATTAACACTACATTTGTTTAAAAGAGACAAACAACGCATTACACTTTTCCAGAACTCCTGTCTCAGATTCATTTTTGGTGTGCGCAAGTATGAACATGTGTCTAACTTTAGACACAAAGCTAATATGCTCTACATTGATGATCGAATTAAATATTTATACCTTTGCTTAATTCATAAAATTATTAAATGTGATACACCGCATTACTTGTCTTCTAATCTAACGGAAAAGCTTTCTTATATTCATTTTTGGTGTGCGCAAGTATGAACATGTGTCTAACTTTAGACACAAAGCTAATATGCTCTACATTGATGATCGAATTAAATATTTATACCTTTGCTTAATTCATAAAATTATTAAATGTGATACACCGCATTACTTGTCTTCTAATCTAACGGAAAAGCTTTCTTATTACACTTTACGCGGCTCGTCGCTTCTTAATATTCCTTCTTACAAAAAAAGTAAGTTTAAGGGTTCATTTTCGTATTTAGGGCCTACTTTGTACAATAATATTAATATAGATTTAAAAATGCTGTCTTTAAGCGCTTTCAAGATAACATTAAAAACCACTTTTCTTGTCGTTTAAACTTTATATTTTGAAGATATATTAGTAGTAGTACTCTTTGTATTCTATATTCTATGCTTGTGTACTAGTGTATATTAGTTATTTTTTCTTTTGTATTATTGTTAACCTGGGTTAGGTGGAAGATCAGCGTTGTAGCTGAACCTCGCCCTTAATGGTGTGTATATTTTTTATAACCATTAATAAAGATTATTATTATTATTATTATTATTATTATTATTATTATTATTATTACATATCGGGTGTTTTGGGAAATCAGTTTTTTGCAAACTGTTGCCATTGGTTTTAACTTAGAACGATGGTTGTGGCATCAATAGAAAGATAAAAAAATATTGGTGTCATTTGGTGCATTTTTTTTTATCTTTTTATTGATGCCGCAAACATCGTTCTAGGTTAAAACGGGGGGCAACAGTGTATTCTGTACATACTACTCACAGCTTTTCGATGAACTAAAATAGTATTAGCCATGGAATTAAAAGAAAAAGCCAAACAAATATGTAATGTTTTATCTGTTAATTAATAAAATTATAACAATGTAAAATTTACTTTTACTTTATTTATTTAGTTTAGTTTTTTATTTTAATAAAAAAAAAATAATAAATGTAAGAATTTAAATTAAGAAAATGGATTTGTCGAGTCTTGATTTTGGATATTTTGGGTTCAGAATCTGATTTCTTCTTCTTTTATTTTGGATTAATAAGAAAAAATTAGGAGTTTATTCCATTATATTACAAAAAATGAAAGAACATAATAATGGGGTCTCGTGGCCGCGTGCCTGAATGTCAGGTCGCGAATCTGGGGAACCGGATTCGTTCCCGACCGACGCCAAATATTTATTTAAATGGCAAAAAATTGACCCCTGTGGTGCACTCTTCACGCCAGCAATGAGTGCCCGTGACGTGACGCCTGGTAAGCGCCCGTACGATGCAAATATTTCATCATTACCTATATCTGTGTACAAAGCAGATTGGCATACCCAGCAATGGGTAATAAGTCGTGTTGATATAATTATTTATTTTATTTAAATTTCATTATCAAAAATTGATGACAATTAGATTGGGAATATCATCAACTGCGTCCTGTGAAGAATCATTTTATTTTTTCATATTTTTCCTATAGAACATTAACATCTTTAAGTTTTTCTTTGTTAAGCTCTAAACCACCGGATTTTTTAAATTGTTTTTGTTCGCCCCTACTCTGTAATGGACCTTTTCAATTTAACGGCTATCTCTTTCTATCGCTGTAAATAGTAAGAAAATGGCGCGAACAACTGCCAGTTGGGCTGTCAAATGAAACGTCAAAAACTTTGCAGTCATTAAAATACCTGTATTCTCAGTGAAAATTTGCATCGTTAGACATTTTAACTTCAGTAAAAGCTTTTGTAACTTATTTCGATAAGATTTTTTAAAGTTATCTTAGATATTGTCACATTTTACGTCTAAACTTTTTAGAAACAAACGCCATAGATCTCAGTTGTTCTTACTATGCGCAGATCCCCATTGTGCATATCTTCTATCTCTTTAAATTGAAAAGGTCCATTGTTTAATTATTATAAATTATTGAAATTATTCGAAAATTTGATAGTTAATAAAATCCAATCAGCACCATTTCCTTATTAAATTATTGCAAAGAAACAATTAATATTATTAAACAAATTGTATATCCAATAGGATCACGTGACATCCTATAACCGCTGCTCTGATTGGCTAATTTGAATTCGTTGGCCTTAGATCCCAACCGGTAATCTGATATTTTAAACAAAAATATGATAAGGATATATTGAGTTTTGGTACATGCGCATCACACCAATGAAAAATGAGAAGACGAATCCTTTGCAGTATCAAACTCATTTTTGGTCAAAATGGGTTTGTCGGGTTTTGAAACTAGACAATTCAAAAAAAGTGATAAATAAAAGGCTACAATTTAAAAGATAGTAAAAAAATATCAAAATACTAGGTTAGGCTATACATAAGCACAAGATGAATTTACGATGATATGATGTGTTTTTATTATTTATAAATACTTGTATGATTGTAAACAAGGCGAAAGTTAAATATTTGGATATAAGTGAGTGTAAGCTGAATGAAGTACAGGTTTTTGTCAACCCACTTTGTAGGAAAAGGTGTAATATTTATTTACGACTCTAAATTACTTTGACACATATTTTCTATTAGCTATAAACTTGTTGACTGTAAGATAATATTAACGTTCACACATAAACTTAAAATCATAACTAAAATTATGTTTATTATTCTTAGAATTGTCTACCTCTGTAAGCAACATGAAAAAATTATATTGGAATATATATAAAAAAATGTGTCAATATTAACAATAATCAAAATTGCACACAGGGTGCGAACAGAGAGATTTAACATGGGATTTTAGTTTTTTGCAATTTCTTGCTCTTCTGATCATTTTACGGCAAAAACTATTTTATTAACAATTTTAAAAAGAAATTTCAAAATTTCGGTTTATTAGTAGCAATAGCCATGACACGTTTCATTTTTTAGTTTTCATAAATTATTTTTATATTTTGCGTTCATAATGACCTTCATTTCGATACGCAATGTTTTGTTTTAGACGGTTGGTACTAGATGACGTTTCTTTAACCCATTTTTACCTAATTTATTTTTAGTTAATTGACAATTCATTTTCATAATATAATATCGAAATTATTATTATTATTATTATTTATTTAGGGAAGATTATTTACATGAAAATGTACAAAAGGTTACAAATATAATCACAAATTGAGTAAGTAAATGTTATTGTAGAAGGCGCAAAATATAAAAAATAGTACAAAGAACTCATTTTATAAGACTTTCTTTCGCACTTGTCAATTTTGACACATGCGAAAAAAACATGTCTTATAAAACACGTTATTTAATATACTATTATAAACGTCAAACATCAATTTGACACATGGAAAATAAATTCTGTATTCTTTTGTAACTACAGTGTGTTCAATAAAATTCCTAACTCGGAGTAGGCTATGAACAGAGAAACGCATGTCTGATCATTATTCAATTCAAAAGTCAAGATGTCAAAATTGATCTTGAAATGTAATTTTAAGGAGAAAAGACAATAAAGAAGGAAACAGTATATTGACATTCGTCGTTTTCTAATTTGTTGTCATTTCTAAAATAAGATTCAAGAAGAAAAACTTTGATTTCTTTAGATAACATTTTTGACAATATCTCATGTCTCAATGACAGTTAATTAAATATTTTTAAATTGACATACGTTTCTTTGTTCATAGCCTACTCCGAGTTAGGATTTTTTTAACACACTGTATTTCCATCATAATATTCCTTTAGATAGGTTCCCCATAGGAATAAACATTCATTATTTAATTTGTTTCTTTTCATAAGTAAAATTGACGTTTATAAATGATTTACGAAAACCAGAAAAAAAGAAAAGTGTCATGGCTATAGCTACTAGTAAACCAAAATTTTGAAATTTCTTTTTAAAATTGTGAAAAAACTAGAGACATAATAAAAAATTTAAAAACAGTTTGTATACAACTTTTAATTATGAACAACTTCGCACTTTGCAGTTTTTGCTGTAAAATGAACAGGAGAGCAGGAAATTGTAAAAAACTAAAACTTCATGTTAAATTTATATGTTCGCACCTTAGCGTCAACACCCTGTATAAATAACATAACGGGTGCATAGTGGCGATTAGGGATGAATATAGACATTAAAACAAACTAGGTAGAGTGCAAATTTGTTCATATTTTTGGTTTCTTCGCAATTTTAAAAATAAATTTCAAAATTACAACGTTATGTTAGCGTAAAATATAAGTAATCGGACGTTATGTGGTGTATAACAGTATTCATAATTATCTGCAATAAATAAGTGAACTCATTTTTTATACATACAAAGTAAAATATACACAGATTGCAACATTGTTACATTTTAGTTATGAGTATTAATTTTTACCACAATACGTAACTTTCAATGTATTTGAATATGAATTATGACGCGTTGTCTGTAGAAGGTACCATTTTCTAACCACGTTATTGTTATTTCTTAAAGTGTAAAATAGTAGTTATTGTTCCTGATTTTTTAGTTATAAAATGTGGTAGTAAAATATGTAAAATATCTCTTCCATTTCCGATTGCTCTGGCTTGGCTACGATTTGTATCCGTTTATATCTGTGACAAAGTAGAAAGTTTCGGTTGGAGTTACTCTCATGCCAATTGCGTGTTACGATGCATTACTTTCAAATCGATTTGAATGTCTCTGATATTAATGATTTCTACACGAAATTCTGATCTTAGAACTTCTAATCTTGACCTCATCCAAAAATTTCTGATTGCCATATTTGGAGGACCAACTTTTATTCAAATGAATCACTTTGCAACATTAAACTTTAGGACGTAGGCATTTAACGTGTAACTTTATAATTGGGTACAGAATTTACATCATGCACGTTAGTCGTTAATTTACAGGCTGAAATTGCATACAACAACAATAGCTTTGTCCAAGTTTTTCAAGCGTGCATTTTGTGCGTTAGGTTAGGTTATTGCTGTTACCTACCCCCTCTAGTTATGTTGCAAAATTGTTTTTACCACCTTTGGTTAGAGCTAATTGGAAGTTAAAACTGTTGTTCGCATCGCTTCTAACGTTCAGTTTAATTATTAATTTAATTATTTTAATTAATTAGTTATTAATTTAATATTAATCATTATACAGGCTGTCTCACAACTCGCGCCCCAGAGCGAATGAGGAAACACGAGACTGCACTCGGATGTGTAATTTCGAAGAAAAAAATCTAGCTTAAAAGATATTCGAGAAAAGACGTCTTAAAATTGTGCACAGTTCATGTGAATATTATTATACGAATCTGGAGATAAAGGAACATTCTAGGTGGTACATATAATGTTTTGCATAAGAGATTTACTTTTATGAGATTTCTTGGCCTTTAAAGTTGAGGTAAAATTTCCTTGGTAAGAAATGCACGGCGATTAAAATTATGTTCTCAGCGTTATGAACTGAGTTTGAATTTGGCGCCTAAATTTGACCGTTACTCTTTTCTGGTCTATTTGCAACTGCATTACTACGTTTTAACAAATATAACATCATTTATTTATCGTGCACTTTTGGGCGCCATAAGCAAGTGCACGTATCTACTGATGACATTTTAGCGAATACCTACATTTCATATTAAATATTAGGTACACGTTAACATATCCCTAGACAGATGTGAACAGCAAAAATTCCCCCCTCCCCTTTCAATATATACCGAGTTTTAATAATGATTGAATCCATTAAATTCTTGTTCTATATCGGTGCCTTTATGAGTCTATAAACGCACTGAAAACCTGTTAAGAAGATCTATAAACGTACTGTTTTTGGAGCTTTTCGCTTTCTAGAGGTGGTATGACTTACTGCTTTTAAAACTGATACATAAATGACAAATCAACATCAATTTGCTGTCAGTCAACAAAGAATTTTCATCCCTGAAGTCCAATTTGTTAGCGGGAAGTACTACCAACGTAACTGATTTTACAAGTCGCATTTATTAAAAATTACTCCAAAAGAAAAAATAATATAAAAACATGTTTCATGAGAACTGTGATCGCACTCGTCCTTTGTAAAACTCACCGCGAAGCGTCTCGTTTTCCAAAGTTAGACTCGTGGGTTAATAGATTGCCTTATGAAATTTGTTTTTCAATAAACCTACTATTATCAGTCATCAATGATACATTTACCATCATTTTATAAGTAGCTAAAGATTGCAACTTTTATTTTGCTTCTCTATCTCTCGAATGAAACGCATGTAAACAATAATTTTGGACTTATTAGATTCAGTTTTTAATTCTGAACAGTTTTCGTATTTATACTTTTATTCTAAAATCATAGGGCAGAAATTACGGTATATAAATATTAGAATTATTTAATATCTTCGACAACTGTCATAGCTCAACAGGATTTACCAATCACTCTACTTTACTGATTTTGTATAATTAAAGCAAATTTGACTGTTTGCGTCGTCTAGTAACTACAGGCACTTCTCTTTATCCATTTTCCCATTTATTCAACTACTCGATGTGCGCCCCCTCCGTGCCTACGCCCTAGGCCATGGCCTAGGTTGCCCTTATGGGTAATCCGGCCCTGGTTCTACGTAAACTTTCCTATTATAAAAAAATCTGATGTGGCCAGCACATTACCTTCCGTCAGTTCTATGTATTTGGTACAAATTTCATACGGAAAGTTCCTTGCTAAATATTCTATTTCTTGTACATTACCTTCCGGCAGCTGCATGTATTTTATGCAAATTTCATACAGAAAATTTATGTCTTAAATTATTATTTTGTGACGTTTTCTATATACAGTGTAATGTATCTGCGGAAATAAAAGATTTATTATTATTATTTCTTGTACATTACCTTAAAGCAGTTGTATGTATTTTATACAAATTCCATACAGCAAAAGATCCTATATTTCAGTAAAATTATAAGACAAACACACTATGTTAATTTCACTTGACACTGACATCTTTCAATCAGAATTTTCTTGATATAGTAGCTGTTTTCATAGCTATAGCTACTTTATGAAATTTAATTTCTTTATAATTTTTTAACTCTATATCCATTTAATATTAAGTATAAAATGCAGTCAAATCGTATAGAGAATAAAATATTCTTTAATATTTATAATAACATTAAATGTGAAAATATGATATTTAACATAGTTTTTTCAAGAAAAACTGTTAAAATCTTCAAATTATGGTACTTCCGGTTGACCAATTGTAACCAAAATCTAATCAGCTCTTCATATGGATGTAAGGAAGAAGTATACGAAAAAATTATAATTTTTGAAACTGTAGTATTAGAGTTATCGCAGACGAAAATTTTGTTACACACACACACACATCCACACACACACACATCCACACACACACACACACACACATACAGACATCATCGTAAAAATAGTAAATTCGTATTCTAGGGACCCTAAAACGTGCTTATTGATTAAAAACTCATCATCGAATTTTTTGACCAAAGACAATACCTTCCTTACCTAAAGGTGACGGAAGGTAAAAACATATTTTCCTTTAAACGTTTAGGTATTATATGGTAGCAAAACTATGACAAATTGCAAAATACTTTTACGTTCTATAAAGGGGCAGTACCACATTCTTTATATTGCATTTTCTAAATTACAACCTACTCTAAACATGGTAAATATGGCAAGGCATTCAAAGTAAATCACGAGTTGAAGTATATTAACTTAAAAATTATGTGAAATTGGGTTTGATGTAACGTTGAGTACTAAGTATCTTGCATATTATATTTATCGAGCACTCCAGTGAACAATGTCTGTTATCTCGTGATTCAATTAAATTCTCTACTTAATAAGTCCGCCGGTTGAGAGATAGTAACAATTATCTTGTAAAAGGTTACAGCGGCGCGGCGTTATAATCACTGACCACTGCCACTGGGTTTAAATAGGACAAACGGAAATTAATTATCAGGGTGGCAGTTCAGTTCTGCTATTTTGCAAATTTCACTCGCATTCGGTGATATATTTGTGCGGAAGATATGGGATTATCGGTCAAATGAAATGTTATTATTTGAAAACGAATTACGGTCACGCACTAGCGTTGTTCTACTACAATCTGCCGATGTTTATCTACAGGTTATATGTACATATAACGTATTCTTTTTCTCAAAATACAGGGTGTTATTTAACACGTTAACTGCGGAACAAAAATAAGGTAGTATTGCGTTACGGACAATACATATCGCTGGCGATATGTAATAGGGGATTCCACCATTTTTTTATAATTTCATCAGAAAGTATAAGTAAAACTAAGACTATAGGTGAAAAAATTCCTATTAATAAGTGAGTTATGGTTCCCCGAAATTTGAAAATATAGATGTGACGTCACGAATATAAGTTTTTATATAAAACTTTTCTTCGTGGATATAAAACATTCTTGAAATGTATGCTATTTTAAAATTATATTTTGCGTTCATAATGAAGTCATTACGATACGCAATTTTTTGTTTTAGACGGTTGGTACTGATGACGTTTCTTTAACCCATTTTTACCTAATTTATTTTTAGTTAATTGACAATTCGTTTTACTAATATAATGTCGAATTTATTATTATTTTTTTTTATTTAGGGAAGATTATTTACATGAAAATGTACAAATGGTTATAAATATAATCACAAATTGAGTAAGTAAATGTTATTGTAGAAGGCGCAAAATATAAAAAATAGTATAAAGAACACATTTTATAAGACTTTCTTTCACACTTGTCAATTAAAAAATCGCTAACGCTCGTTTTCTAAATTTTGACGCGTGCGAAAAAAACATGTCTTATAAAACACGTTCTTTAATATACTATTATAAAAAACAAATTAATATTGTAACACTGTACAAGTCTACATGCTTTATAATTGCAAGTGTATCAAAATTATTAAGTTTAATGCAAGAAATTTATATTCAAATAAAAACTATTTGAGAATTGCAGTACTGGACTGGTAGCCACTTGTCCGCTATTTGAATTTGTCTACTTCCATTGGTAGTAGACTCCACCCCTAACTCGGTATTCGTTATATATTTATAGGTGGTCTTTGAGTCGCCAATCAAAATAATATATATGGATTTCATATGAGTGACGAGCTGCTAAAACAGAAACCCCTTTATTTCCGAAGTATTTCAATTATAACATTTTATTTCTTTATTAATATTTATTATTAAGCATCTATTTTCACTATTTTTTACTAATTTGAGCTGTAATCCCCTATTTGTTTTTAATGTGGTGAGATACATATCCCCGGGGATATGTACTAGATGTTTTTCCAGAGAACACATTAATTTTTATTTTTTTAGAAAATTCTGAACTATGACGTGATTGTTCAATTTTAAGGGCCTCCAGTTCTTATACAAAAAATGTAAAACAAAAATTATTACCAAATATACTATCTATATCTATATATGAAGAAAATGGCTGCAACTATTAATTTTAATTATTTTTCAATGACCGACATCACAGCGTAACTTTGTTTATGTTCCGAATAATGGTAACAACAAAACATTTTCATATTTACATCATGATAACATTGTTTGTTGCCAATTTAACAACATTACAAACGAGAATATTTTTTAGAAAATGTGATAAGCTACATTGTTTCTGAACATTTCTTCAATTAGACATCTCATTTTAAATGACTGCATTCTTTTAAATGTAGAATTTATAAATCTTCAAATTTTTATACTGGGAAAACTTGGAGAAAAATAGTCTGATGAAAACGTTTGAAAATTGTTTTATTACATAGCAGACGTTTCGGCACCAAATATGCCTTCTTCAGGGAAATGTAAACTTACTAAGTTGAATTTTTTTTTAATGTTGCATTACAAAAGTCACTTCTGTCTGAAGATGAACTGTGTGGTTTACATTTTTCTAAAAATAATTTTGACAATATAAAAAAATTTCAACTTAGTAAGTTTACATTTCCCTGAAGAAGGTGCCGAAACGTCGGCTATGTAATAAAACAATTTTCAAACGTTTCCATCATTTTTTACTGCCTGCATACTTTATACAATATATTTTGTAGCCATTTATTTTTTATTAATTTAAATACATACCTACATATTTCCTTATTACTATTGTTCTATTTACTATTTTCTTTTTAAAATGTTACCATTATTAATTAGAAATGATTAGTTTGTTGACGGTGACATTATGTATCTGTCAGTTACATACATTTGAGATATGAACTGTGTGACCAAGGAGTTAGTTATGTTTAACGCGTAGGCTCCGGGATTTAAATTATATATGATTTTATAAATTTATCCATTAAATATATAGAAAAAGTAAAAACGCAAACTAAAAAACCAAAATTTATTAATCCTTTATACCGTGTGTCAGTCTTAAAGGTGTACATAGGAGATTAACATGGGAAATCAGTTTTTTGCAATTTCCTGTTCGCCTAATTATTTTAAGCAAAAATGCGCCAAATAAAAGTTTTAGGGCATAAAATTCTGCATCTAAATCAATAAACAGAATTACCTTTACATGTTTTGTAACGACAGAAATTAATTATGAAAATGTCGAAAATTACGTTGAAAATATCGACAGCCATGGAATGGAATAAAAAATAAATAAATGCTTAACATTTTCAAACGTCAAATAAGTTAACTTACGTTGTGACAGATAAAACGTCAAGCATTTATTTATTTTTTGTTCAATTCCATGGCTGACGATATTTTCAACGTAATTTTCGACATTTTCATAATTAATTTCTGTCGTTACAAAGCATGTAAAGGTAATTCTATTTATTGACTTAGATGCAGAATTTTATGCCCTATAACTTTTATTTGACGAGTTTTTGCTTAAAATGATTAGGCGAGGAAGAAATATTGTAAAAAACTGATTTCCCATGTTAATCTCCTATGTACACCTTTAAGACAGACACACGGTATATATATGTATATATATATATATATATATATATATATATATATATATATATATATATATATATATATATATATATATATATATATATATATATATATAGATATATATATAAATTTTTATAATAACATAAATCTAGAAAAATAACTTCTAAAGGTATTTTTCGACGAAAAACAATTTGAGCTTTAAGTAAAGTGCCATTTCTAGTAGATTTGCAGCAAAATCTAATGGCTTCTTTCCAAATTAGAATAAGGTAGAAATACACGGTTTCAAAATTTTCGAAATGATCGTATTTACGCCAAATATTGACGAGATATATATTTTAGATTTGAAGTGATTATGATCACTATCATCTTAAGAACATTATCTGTAACTCCAGGTAAAAGTAGGTAAGCCCAAGTAGTTTTTGATGAATAGAATATGCAAATCTACGAGAATTTTGAAACGTATTATTTATGGCAATAAATACTTAAGATTGGGTTAACTCAACTCTTTCATCGAATAGGTATTATAATTAGGTATATCGTGGGAAAGAAATTTCAGCAAACTCTCGGCTAAATTACAGAGCCGTAGCTATTTATTTTGTCGCCGGGGGCAATGTTTTAAATTTTGGTCCAATTTGTAAACTGCAGAATGCATACGAGGAATATATGAATTTCATTTTATCAACGTTGCAATATGATTCTGTTATTGACTGTTTCTGAAGCCATGGAAATATAGATGTCACTATATCAATAAATTAAAAAAAAAAACTTTATTATTCTATTAAAGTAAGCATATAAAAGCGTGGATACTGGACATACGATAATTTAACAATATACATACAGTATGGGACCTAGAAACTTCCTTTTTTTGAAAGCAAATAAAATAAAAATTATTACTGATAGACAAATTTTATTTTTGGATAATTAAAAAACATAATTTCCAGCAAAGAGTGTCCATGAGGTGACGCCTGGTAAACGCCCGCACGGTACAAATATGTCATCATTATTACCGATATCTGCGAACAAAAGCAGATTGGCACACCCAGCAATGGGTAATATGCCGTGATGATATATTTATTTTATTTATTTAAAAAACATAATTTCAAGTTTTAAATAAAGCAGTTTTAAATAAAACATCTTGAAGGTGGTGGCTACCGTTCTCTTTACACTGATGCAACTGAATCTTATTCGGCAAGAAATAGCCCGAATGTTGAAACGTGTAGAGCGGATCTTCAGAAATTGTTTGCACCAGTATATAGAAAACAGTGCCACCACCTACAAGATGTTTTGTTTAAAACAAAAAAAATGTGTTTCAGCAATACTTTTTATTTTATTCGCCTTCAAAAAAGCAAGTTTCTAGGCCTCATCTTGTATAATTTGTGAGATACGATTCCTTACCTCTAAGAACATTTTAACACCCACGCTTTTATTTCTAGTCGATTGGATATGTGAAAATGAGTTAAAATTAGATTACAAAATTTGTCTATAACTAATTATTGACAAATAATTGAAAATAAGTATTTTTTATTTCGAGCATAAAGAAATAAATAAAATAAATATATCATCACAGATATCGGTAATGATGAAATATTTGCACCGTGCGGGCGCTTATTAGGCGTCACCTCACAGGCACTCACTGCTGGCGTGGAGAGTGCACCACAAGAGTCAGTTTTGTGTCATTTAAAATTCGAAATATTTGGCACCGGTCGAGATGGAACCCGGTTTCCCAGATTCGCGACCTGACACTCAGGCACGTGTGACAAGGCGAGGGTAAGCACAATAACAGATAAATAACTTTTTATAAACTCTTCTAAATTATAGTTTCAACATTCATATTTTAACTCTGTTTATCTGTTTAAGTTATAAATGTCAAAATTTAGTTTAGAAATTCTTATCATATTATGATAGTCACGACATTTATTTGTTGATCTTAATTCTGGAAATTATTATATATACGTGCTTGACTTTAGAATGACCTCGCCTATGCACCCCGAACCCCTAAGATAATCCTATCCTGGAGATAGCGTTTTTGTTTTAAGGTAGTCGATATTAGTTAGCCATAGGATAAACACGGGAGAGTTGAATTTAGAGACTCGTGAAGTAAAGATGTAAGAGTCGAAATTAGTACGTGGCGTCGGAAAGACGTGTTTTGGTTTGGACATGTAGTGTCCTTTAGTTTTGGGGCGATGCTCGTCCGCTGGGTTACGGAATGTAACACTTGTTAGTTGTGTATGTTAGGCTTAGTATTAATTAATAATAATGTAACCGTGTAAATAAAGTTTAGTTATTAAATAAACCAAGTATTTGTTCATGTCCGTAGTGTTCATCAGTGTCAAGTGTAAAGTTAAAGTTAAGTGTCTGTGTGTTCTTCCTTCTCACAAGCCGTGGACGCCAGCCATCAAAGCGTCCACCAGTCAGTAAGTGTATCATCGTTGGGAATCATCATTCTTAGTATCATCATTATAAGTCAGCTTCGCAGACCCCCTCGTGTTACACACGCGGCCACGAGACCCCATAAGAAGTGAAAATAAAGAAAAGTATTTTTAATTTCGAGCATGAATAAATATTAACATAAAACATAATCTAATTATTATAAAATTTAAATTTGGGTTATTTGGCTGGTGCACTCTCCACAACAACTTGAAGTGTTCGTGAGGTGACACCCGGTAAGGTTTTCCACGGTAAATATATATCGTCGTCACCAATATCTGAGTATAAAAGCTGACTGGCACACCCAGAAATGGGTAATAAGCAGTGATGATATACCGGGTGTCTACTTTTTTGTGGACTATAGGAAATACAAAGATGAAATTTTCATATTACTGTACATTCTGCCCTATTGATTTTAGAACAAAAGTGTAAATACAAAACATGTTCAGAATTAAAAACTGCATCTAAGAAATTATTGTTTACATGCGTTTCGTTTGCGAAAGGCAAAATAAAAGTAATAATTTTTAGCTATTTCCAAAGTGCCATGAGCAATAAGCACAAAATTTTAAGCAGTTGTATTGCTTGAGTTTGGCTGATATCTGTCATAAAGTTTTAATAATTATTGAATTCATTAATTCATTTATCAGTAAGTATGGATAGATTTACCATCGCAGAAAAAAACAAATGGAACAATATAAACAATTAAATATCAATTAATAAACTTTTATCTGTCAAAGTCAAACTATGCGACTATTTGAATTGTATGTTTTGTCTAGCATATTTTATTTTACGTATATCTCATGACAAGAACCTAATAAATAAATCAATTAATTTAGGTTCGTTTGACGCAGTATTTAATTCTGTACATTTTTTGTATTTACACTTTAGTTCTAAAATTAATAGTGCAGAATTTACAACCATATACATTTTTTATTATTGTATATATATATATATATATATATATATATATATATATATATATATATATATATATATATATATATATACATATCCTATGGTCCATAAAAAATAGATATCAGGTAAGTATTTATAAAAATGAAAATATTATTATCTAAATAAATTGCTTCTTTGAACGAAGTTATACAGTATTTTACGTATAAGTAAAGCTGGTTGCTCTTAATATGTTCTTTTAAAAATGTACCATAAAATTAGATTAATAACATGATAAGAGGTGCATTAGTTCTTAGAAGTTATTACAAACTACCCATACTAGTGTGACCTAAATAAACAATATAAATTACAATGCTCATTAAAGCTTTTAATTGATTTATAATACACGACTTAAGATTAATTATATGTTCTATATTTATTTAAAAAATCAATCCAGCAAAAGTTTAAAATTCTAATTAAAGGACGATTATACAGGGTGTTATTGCAGTAGTTCTCAAAATCTGGGGTTTGTATAAAACATGTTAGAAAGTCTTGAAAATAGTGAGGAACTTTTTAACTGCATTTTTTCATTACAACGTTTTCCTTAAATTTTGGCTAAAGCATTCCGTAACACTGTATAAAAATGTGAGTACAAAAAAGCGCTGTAACAAATACAGAAAATAATAATAATAATAATAATAATAATAATAATAATAATAATAATAATAATAATAATAATAATAATAATAATAATAATAATTGATAATTTTAGAAATAATGTAATGCATCAAATTTTGTCCAAATACAATGAATAATTTACCAAATAAGTACACCCATCTTACAAGAGATTTCATTAAAAATTATATATATATATATATATATATATATATATATATATATATATATATATATATATATATATATATATATATGAAAATAGCTATTTGTGTCTTAAGGGCGCAATATGGAACATTGCCGATTGAGAGTTTGTTGACGCGCGACGCAGGAGCGCGGCATTCTCTCGAAATTGACAATGTCCATTTGCGCTCGAAACACACTCAAATTTTTTACTACAGTCGCCACAATGGGGTCCTCTTCCATAACAAAAATTTATTTGTTACAAGTACATGAAACTAGTGCAGTGAAAAAGTGGATATCCATTGGGAGCGTTCACGTCAAATTGTTGCAGGTGGCAGCACAACTATTTACACAATTTATTTTATATTTAATTTATCGGTATTTCAAATTTTTCTTGAGCTATTGCATCAATCTAATCTAAGCATTTTATACTTTCGTTTTTGTAAATAAATGCCCTATTTTGTTTTCACAGCAGTGCGGCATTTTGTTTGGTTATGTAATATACCGACAGAGCAGTTATATGTCAGATTGACATGTGAAGGTGGTAAATGTGTAACTACAGTGCCATTAGTTCCTGACTAAACGTTTCCATTAGGAATGTAGACAAGTGACATTTCTCAACATTGTATAGTTAAAAATTTGGACAGCGAGCGTTTTTCTACTTTGTCGCGCATGAGCGGCAAAGTGATGTTTTGCGTTGACAAAAGAGAGCGTAAATGGCTACTATGTATATACACTGTAGAAAATTTATTTAAATAGTTTTAAATGTCTATTTTTCTTTCCTTATACTCTGCAAAATTATTTATCACCAGATCTTTGAAATTTGAGATGTTTTTAATAAATGTCTTTTCTGTGTTTAGCGTAGCTAATGCCGCTACTAGGCACTAGACTGATGCCTTGGTCATTGACCATGTGTAAGCGAATAGGGTGGTGGTTATCTTCGTCTAACGCAAAACCCCTCCCCTGCCTACACACATGCTTCAGAGCTATAATAGTATTTGGATACAAAGTTTCTAGCTCAGTTTTAAACAAATAGTTGTATTCCTCAAGAGGCGTCATTGAGGATGGAAGATGCCGACTAACATCAATAACACCTTCTTTTAAATCAACTACGTTTATACCGGAGTGTTCTCCATCGATTACCAAAATCTGTAAATCGCTGCAAACATTTTTCTATATAGCCTACATTTTTGTATTTTATTTCATACATGTAAAACATAGTAAAATAATTGTTATCAGTTTAAAACGATTTTCCATTTCATCCATTAGAACATTCACAAAATGCGCCCCTAAATTCTGTGAAGTGAGGCAGTCGCCTCTCTGCCTCATGCCACTGTCCGGCCTTGTGTGTAAAATGAACGTGTGTTTATGTTTGATTCATAGGATAAGTTTTATCTTATTTCTATTGAAAATGATTAAGTATTTGTAGTAATTGTAATTTGTACGTTGCCTTTGCTTTTATCATTGTCGTCTTTTCGACTATCCCTTAGCAAACAATTATTCACCCGCTACTGGAATATCTTTGACGGTCTGATTTATTAGTCCAACGAAGTATACAGATTAACGTGTCCGTAGATACTTCCATTTATTTATAATAGCTTAAAATACTATTTTACACTTGTCAATCTTTTTATCGAATATTATTTTTACATACTCATATCATTGTACAAATATACTTGTTAATCTTTTCATCAGTATTGATCGGAATTTTTAAAATATTTTAATCGATATAACGTCACACCTCTTTGATACTGAGCTAATAACAAATCAGTGTTCGATAGTCGGTATTTTTAATCTATAAATTCATGCAGTTAAAAAGGTTTGTATATAAATAATAAATAAATAATAAATTCTTTATTAATGGGTAGAAAAAATAATACACCATTAAGGGCGAGGTTCAGCTAAAAGCTGTTCTACCACCTAACCTAATTTACAAGAAAAAACATAACATGAAAATAATATTAAGAATATAAAGACAGTATGAAGAAGCAGTAACAATAACAACTATAACTATGTGAAGACTTAAATACATTTTGAAAACTTTAATTTCTGCTTGAAAGATAAAAGATAAAAACTTCAAATCTGAAGGTAAGTTATTATATAGACTGGGAGCTAAATACGAAAATGAACCATGGAATTTATTTTTCTTAAATGAGGGAACTTTAC
The DNA here is from genome assembly GCA_963082715.1 of Harpalus rubripes. Lineage (NCBI taxonomy): Eukaryota > Metazoa > Arthropoda > Insecta > Coleoptera > Carabidae > Harpalus > Harpalus rubripes. The sequence goes on along the minus strand of OY720458.1, from coordinate 3,401,958 downwards.
ACAAAGAAGAACCACGTAGGGAATATTTAAAATCTTTTTTTGTTAGCTTGGACGATAAATAAGGTGTACCAGTTTTTACTAATTTGTGTACTGAACATACATAAAGAGTGTTAATACGATCTTCAATGAAAGGGAGTTTAGCTTTATGCCTATAGTTAGAAATATGTTCATACTTACGTACACCAAATACATACCGAAGACAGGCATTTTGAAAAAGTGTTATACGTTGCCTATCCTTTTTAAATAAATTTGGAACGTAAACACAACCGCAATAATCAAATAGCGGGAAGATTAAGGACTTGATCATTTTTAATTTCGTATTAGAAGAGAGGACGTTTTTAAATTGATAAAGATGTCTAAGTCAAGCCGCTTGAAGATTTTTTATAAGGTGGGATCTAAAATTCAAATCTTTGTCTATGTCAAGTTCTAAACTTTTAATGACTTCACTACACTGAAGTGGTACACCATCCAATAAAATGGGTGAAGTAATTTGGTGATTACCTACAACAAGCATTGCAGATTTTTCAGCATTAATTCTTAGACCATTATTCCTGACCCACATTGACAGATTTTGTAAATCCTGATTGAGCTGACTTAATTGCAGTTTTTCATGTTGTTGGGAGAAAGATGTTATCAACTGAGTATCATCAGCATAAGAGTGCAAAGAGCTGTATTTAACATGATTGTGCATATCAGCAATGTAGATCAAAAAGAATAAGGGACCAAGAATAGAGCCTTGTGGTACACCAGAGCGAATGTATTGTTCATGGGACAATGATCTTATCGCGTTGATGAAAGTTGTGCTAACTAAATATGCCTAAGGTCAATCAATAAAGATATAAAAAGAATTATTCGATAAAGGGATAAAGTAAACTTGAATTTTGTGTCAATATTTAATTATAATGCAATAAAATGTAAACTTTTTAAAGCAGAAATAGTTTTAGATACAATATCAATATCAGAGATATAATATATGACGAAAGCTTGTTTTTAAAAGTAATTTTATAATCTCTTCAACAATACAGTTGATATTTTATGCATTGTGTAATATTAATACACTTGCCTTTTCATAAATATCTTATAAATTTATTAGCAATTTGCGCAACAAAATTGGACTTTTCCAAACGGAATTAGGATAATAAATACCGAGTTTTTTAGTGGACATGGGTGGATGGTCATAACCATAGTTACATTTAAAATGATTGACAGCAATGTATTACCGAATTTTTAAAAAACTGGACATAAGGATATGTCAGAATCATCAAACTGTCATCTTCCAAAATGATGTATGAAGAAAAAGTACAAATACTTTTAATAAGCAACCCAGGCTAGCAACTATTAGGAAGTAATCAAAGTCATCAAACTGTCATGTGTCAATTCCAGATATTCTTTTTATATCAAAAGGGTATATCATTTTCATTTAACTGTATAATTTAATGTTTCTTATTTTTAATTACCTTCCTTATTCTGATTTTCTTTTAATGCTGTCTATTAACACGTCTTGTAGTTCTATAGTTATTATAGATTTTTCTAATAGATGCTAACCTGGGTCTTGAACTTATACAATGTTAAAATTTGTACTTTTCCTTCATACATCATTTCGAAGATGGCAGTTGGATGACTTTGACAACTCCCTATGTCCAGTTTTAAAAACAACGAGGTAATACATTGCTGTCAATCATTTTAAATGTAACTATGGTAATGAAATACGCCCATGTCCACTGATAAAAAACTCTCGGTATACAGCGTGTCTCACAACTCGCGCCTCATACGAAACTGACACTTGCCGACGACAATAGGTTGCCAACAAATAGAAGAAAATAATTTGTGGCTGCTTGCATAACGGAGTTACAAGACTTTTTAATCCACCAATCCCGGTAGGATATCTTGAGGTGTGATGATATTATTACAAAATAAAATTGGTTGCTAGGTTTTAAAAGTACTACTAGTGAGTTACAAAATTTGTTTGACTTACTGTAATTTTGACACTTTAGAGTCGACTTTTCACTGTCAACAAATTTAGGTTAGCGAAGGTGTCATCCGAGATCATCATTTATATCGTACAGTGCAACGTGTTGTAGCAGCTGTGTAAAATGTGTTAAACGAAAATATTATTGTCATTTGATCTGGCATAAATTGACCGGTCTCACGCGTCCTGGTAATGGCTCTCAATATCACTTTATGATCCACAAGATTTCTATCCGGAAAACGTTCCGAATAGACTCGTGCTGCCTCTCTGGCGATACGTCCACATTCTCCGAAAATTACAATAATTTCTAAGTAATCAGCGGCTGAATACATGGTAAGAATTTGCCTTTTTTATTCACCTTGTCAAATTTAATTTGACACTGACATTTTTCGAAAACTACAGTCGCCCACACATTTTAAAGAAGATTTGATTTGTATAAAACCCTAGTAACGTAAAATTACGGCAAACACACGTTAAAGGTGTAGGTCTCTGATTGGTCAATTTTAAGACGTCTATCTTTTAAGCTAGATTTTTTTTCTTCGAAATTACACATCCGAGTGCAGTCTCGTGTTTTCTCATTCGCTCTGGGGCGCGAGTTGTGAGACAGCCTGTATAGCTACAGTTTCTTTTAAAATTTTAAATGTAGAAACTTTGTTGAAGAATCATTTTTACTAATACCCTACATGGAAGTATATATATATATATATATATATATATATATATATATATATATATATATATATATATATATATATATATATAGTATTTTCTACGTAAGAATAACATTGCGAAATAATATTTCGATTCACTCTATAATCTGGGCTGACACCTACTAGGAAATGATCTTTTCCTGAATCAAAATACGCACATGCAGAACATCCAGGAATTAATATACATTCTAAGAGAATATAATCGAAAAAATGAAAAAGCAGATCACGCAGCGAAGGAGCTTTCCATCCAGTCCAAGACCTTACAAAAAATACTAAAATTAAAACAAGAAAACATTGGAATAAAATATGGGCAAACATCACAAGTAATAAATTAAGAAACATAAAACTAAATATAGAAAAATGGACGAATGTATAAGCCGGATAGACCAAATAAAAATAACCAAGGCACGTCAAAAAATTTGAAACAGATTTACTTACTTGTCCATATATTGTTTAAATGCATATATCATCACAATTGTTTCCTTAGCTGTGTTTACCATTCTGTTAGACGGTGTTGTCGGTATTGACGATATATTATTATCATAACAGGCGCATTTCAGGCGAAGCTTTACAGGCACTTATACTTGAAAGTTGAAAGTAGAACAAAGGACTGGCAGTCTTTACCTTTTATGTTTTATGAAAATGCATTTTGCTTTTGAATCTAATTAATTTTTAAACATTTTGTAAATGTATTGGCATATTTGAATCCAAAAATGTTTTAAGAAACACAAAATACTCACTCTTTAGACAAAAGCTTGTGCCCAAAGCGTCGTTAATAATATTTGTTATATACGTACTATACTATTAAATAAATAAATAAATAAATAAATAAATATATATATATATATATATATATATATATATATATATATATATATATATATATATATATATATATATATATATATATTAACGAAGTCTGCCAAAAAATACGCCGTTAGTTATGTCCCATATTTGAGCGCCACGAAAGAGGTAACGTAGAATAATATGAAAGATAATCGCAAAACAGTACGGAATATATTTTGTTCAAAATGTACCTTAATGTATCGAATCGGCCCTAAAGTAACCAATTTGTAAATACAAGAACGCAACTTTGCTACATGACAAAGTGGCTGTTTATTTTGAAAATAATTGCGCACTTTATTTGCTTGATTCAGCATTGATTAGTTTTCATTTCAAGAATTATTTACGGTGCATCTAGTCAGTAAATTGGATGCAGTTATATATAAGTTCATTAAGATCAAATTCAAAACTAACTTATTAGATGATCTGCGTAATATTTTGTTCTGTTAACTTGTTACAACAAACACACGAGGGTAATTCAAATATGAATGTGAATTACGCGACAACTCAATTTTATTTGAATAAAAACAAAATAGCTATTACGTCTTTTCCAGGTATTTTCAGCTATGGATTCCCACCACCTCTCTGGAAGCTTCTGTGTAGTTGTTTTGTAGAAATTGCCGATCACCCAGTGCTTCTTTAAGAGGACCAAATAAATGATAGTCGTAGGGAGACAAGTCCGGACTATAAGATGCATGTTTAAGAACTTTTCATCTCAATTTTTGCACTGTGTCCATTGCCAATTGGGCTGTATGTGATCTGGCGTTGTCCTGGAGGAAAATTACGCTTCTGATCAGAATCTCCCTTTATTTGGACTTATAAGCAGGTTTAATTTGCTCACGTAACATGTCGCTGTAATACTTGACATTAATTGTTCTTTTAGCATGTATAAAAATCCACAAAATGACTCCCTTAATGTCTCAAAATAATGCACAAAACCTTGCCTTTATATCGGGTCACTTTGGCTTCGCCTGGTGCGCCTTATTTTTTTAGTTATCCATTCCTTACATGCTCGTTTACTTTCTGGCGTGTAAGGGTCAACCCAAGTCTCGTCTATAGTGAAATTTCGAAGCAAAAGCATTTCACAACTTTTTACATATAACCATACTAACGGTGACTGTCATAATCCGTAGCTTTTAGGTCAGTATCCAATTCAGTAACAAACAGATCCAGCCCTTCTTGGTACAAAAGAAATTCGTATTCATATTTAAATCACCCTACCAAGGCCGAGTTTAAATATTTATCGCCTCTAGACGCAAATTGTTTTACTAAAGTCGTATTTGCTTGGTTCTCTGTTCTCTTTTGTCATAGATTAATGTTCTATATATTTAAACTTTCCTCGAGAAATGCTCTAGAAAATAGTGTAAACCGCATCGAAATACGTTCAATGGTTTTAGAGATTACCGCCAACAAACAGACGACGCCTACTCAGGATTTATTTTACAGGACATGCAAACACGCCCACTGATTCAAGAATGTTTCAAAGGGGTGAAATTTTTTGTTATAACTATACGATGTATTAGTTATTAGTTGCAGCAAGTTCAGTTTTAGTAATGGACCTTTTCAATTTAAAGAGATAGAAGATATGCGCAATGGGGATCTGCGCATAGTAAGAACAACTGAGATCTATGACGTTTGTTTCTAAAAAATTTAGACGTAAAGTGTGAGAATATCTCAGATAACTTTAAAAAATCTTATCAAAATAAATTACAAAAGCTTTTATTGACGGTAAAATGCCTAACGATGCAAGTTTTCACTGATTATACAGGTATTTTAATGACTGCAATATTTTTGACGTTTCGTTTGACAGCCCAACTGGCAGTTGTTCGCGCCATTTTCTTACTATTTGAAGCGATAGAAAGAGATAGCCGTTAAATTGAAAAGGTCTATTGTTTACTGTTTCAAGCTATTTTATTTTTCTTCTTCATATCTTTGATATCCGTATAGTCAGCTGAAGGAATTCCTTTTCTCAAGGTTACTTTTTAAACCGTTTCTTCTATTACTTTCTGTCCTTTGCTATCTTTCTTATTTCTTCTAGTTTTTTACCTCTTTTATTTCCGAGTTCTGCAATTCTTTCTTGTCATGTTTTCCTATTTTTCTTCCTGTTTTGATTCATCCTCATTATGTGTTCGTACCAGCCTAGGTGCTTCTGTTCTATCCTAGTTATTGTTCTGTTCTATCCCAGTTATTGCACCTGTTGTGTGTTTTCATTTCTTTCCCTGTCCCATGTTGTTTTTCATGCGATCTTGTTGAGGTATTTCATTTCTGTTGCGTTTACTTTTCTCTCATTTTCTTTAGCATATTCCAGAATTCGGTAGCTCATGACATTCAAGACTTCAAATTCCGACTGAATGTCATCCGAGAATATAGCAACCACCATATTTTCACCCCCTGTGCCGTTCTTTAGCTCGAACAACACGGGGTCGAACATCTGAACTTGGTTAAAAAGACGCAGTCAATTCTCCAAATGGAAGTTGACCCCATGGCGGAAACGTATTGCCTCTAACGCAACTTTAGGCTCTGTCAATTAGAACATATGATTTTCTTACGAACACTTACAGATTTCTAATGACCACTGGCTATGTGTTTCCATGTTGTCAATCTGTTCTTGTTACACTTGTCCATTTTTGTATTCGATTTCTTTATTAATACCTTCTATAAACTATATCATACGTGTATAATAGGATGTCTAATTTGATCGGCCTAAATCTGTTGTATCCTATTAGTGCTTGGATGTTATTTTGTCTTGTCCTTGGTGTTTTTAAAATACTTTCTGCAGACTGCGGTAGAATAATCTCCATAGTTTTACTATGGCACTCTCATTTTTTTGCATATTCCAGGATTCGATAGCTCATGACATTCAAGACTTCAAATTCCGACTGACTGTCATCCGAGAATATAGCAACCACCATATTTTCACCCCTTGTGCCGTTCTTTAGCTCGAACAACACGGGGTCCAACAACTGAACTTGGTTAAAAAGATGTCGCCAATTCTCCAAATGGAAGTTGGACCCATGGCGGAAACGTATTGCCTCTAACGCATCTTTAGGCTCTGTCAATTAGAATATATGATTTTCTTACGAACACTTACAGATTTCTAATGACCACTCTGGCTATGTGTTTCTATGTTGTCAATCTGTTCTTGTTACACTTGTCCATTTTTGTATGCGAGTCTTTATTAATACCTTTTATAAACTATATCATACATGTATAATAGGATATCTAATTTGATCGGCCTAAATCTGTTGTATTAGTGTTTGGATGTTATTTGGTCTTGTCCTTGGTGTTTTTTAAAATCCTTTCTACAGACTGCGGTATAATAATCTCCATAGTCTTACTATGGCACTGTAAAGCGATGAGTAGAGCTAGTAAAAAAGATGTGTTCTGGTCCGAAAATCGATTACATTGTTGGTAAAAAAACTTTAGGACCTGTTGTCAGGATAACCATGGACTGCTCGAACACCCGAAAACATCAACGCAGGAAAATGGTCACCCTAAAGGTGGCAATCCGCACAGAAATCCTCCGTATACCCCAAGAAATATTCGAAAGAGTTATGCGAAACTTCATAAGTCGCTTGCAACAGTGTTTGGACAATGACGGACATCACTTGGTTGATATTACTTTCAAAATCATATGAGATAAAACTTCCCACGTTGTAAGTTGAGGATGTGTAAATATTTTTTATCTCTAGTATTTATTTTTTAATTAACCTTTAAAACTAGGGAGGTTATTCTCCCTGGATCAGTATAACAAGTAGCAAATATCCCCGATCTAATATGTACGTTTGAAAAGTAGTGTATTTAAATAGAAATATGTGGTGATGGATGATTGGTACCTACTTAACACAGAATTCAAAGATGCAGATCTTGTGTCGGTTGTTAAGATAGGTAAGGGTAAATTATTAATAGTTTTATTGGTTGATATATAACATATTTTCCAGCTCCAATGAAAAGTTTCGTTTCATTTTGAAGTGGGGAAAATCCTAGTGATATGGTTTGAAACGTCCTATCTCGACATCTTATGCGTTATCAGCAACGTGATGCGCGATAACTGAGCGTCCTGACGTTCATCGCTCACAATTCTGCGAGTCGTCGATTCGTTAAAACGTTTAAAATGCTTCAGTCGCGTGCATTACACCAACCTTAACACAATACGAAAACAATACGCAATGCATATCCTACTACTATTTGCACTTAGTTTCGCCTTTATATATTCGGCGGTGTGGTGCAGTATTTGTGATGAAAGAAAAGCCTGTGGTGTTAGAGACAATTTTTGTAACAAACTTTGTAATAGCAACGGAACTTGTGAAATAAGAGCTGCAGTCATTTTACCCAACGATACTAATCAACACATTGCGTCCTTACCTGTAGTAAGTTTAATTTTCTTTAAAGCTTTTCATTTAATTATCTGGCATTAATTAATTTATCAATAATCAATAACGTGTGGAACATATTCTCAGAAATAAACTGATTAGTGCAACTACCTAGTTTTAGATATCATTCATGTTTGAAACTAATAATGAGATAATTGTTAACTATTTGGAGCAGTAAAATTGAAGTTGAAATTTTATACTGTTTTTAATTTTTATTTCAATTTCCGAGTAGTATATTCTCAGATTTCATTGGTGAGTGTCTTTCAAATGCTAATTACAAACCACTACAATAATGATGTTTTTGTACCGGAAGAGTCCGGATCTCTATTCCGGTGTTTCTTGGAATTTGGAACATGTTCGGAATCTCTTAAATATTTTGATAAAACGAAAAGCAGAGGTAACGATGTCGCTTCGCAATTCAAAGATTCCGGATTCGAATCGCGCATGGACATGGATATAATTTCATTACTTCATAATCATCAAAATTCGTCGGGTGCATTTGATCTTAGCATTTGCGGTGATGTAAAACTTAAATATAAAGTTAGTGCGTTATGTGCCTGGTTGTGATTCTGACAGCACGGATTAGAATCCGAATAAATAAATAAAATAAATATATCATCACGGCATATTACCCATTGCTGGGTGTGCCAATCTGCTTTGTTCGCAGATATCGGTAATGATGATGACATATTTGTACCGTGCGGGCGTTTACCAGGCGTCACCTCACGGGCACTCATTGTGGGCGTGGAGAGTCCGACTAACTTAAAATTTGAAATATATTTCCATTTTGTAAATAGCACATTTGTGGTGCTTTCCTTTCCCAGTTCTAGTTGCAAATAAACATATACATAAAATAAAGTCGCAACCCTGTATTACTTACTAAATTAAAAATTCACGCAATTTTTTAGAGTAACTTCCTGTTTAGGGCGTGTCGTAAAAGTGACATACTTTACATAATTTAAATACCAAAGAAATTTTAATCTTGCGAAGAATTTATTAGAAGAAACCAAACCTGAGAGGAAAAGGGTTTCAAGTTAGATTTGCAACAAGCGCTGTTTCTTATTACTTAAATATTAAAAGTCGATTTGTATATAAATATCGTACGATGTATCTATAGTATGATCGCCGATATGAAAACCTTTTTAATCAAGAAAATGGATAGATATATAGGTGTGACTTGTGCATTATATTATTTCGTAATTTATAATGATTATTTGCTAAAACACAACTTAAAAATTGTTTGTAATAAATGAGATATACCGCGAGTGTTTTTATCAGTAAATGATTGACAGAACTGTATTATCAAGTTTAAAAAAAAAAAACTGGACATAGCGAGTTGTCAAAGTCATCAAACTGTCATCATTCAGAATTATGTATGAGTGCACAATTGAAGAAAAAATACAAATCATAACATGGTATAAGTCCAATATGAGTCTAAGACAAGTTTCCGATTTATTTGCTGCTACTTTTAATAAGCGATCCAGCAACTATTAGAAAAATTTATAATAATTATAGAACTACAAGATGCCTCAATTGACAGCATTAAAAAAAAAACAGAACAAGTAAAGTAATTTATGTAAGAAACATTAAATTATATAGTACATAAAAATGACAATACCCTTTCGATAAAAATAATTTCTGAAATTAACAAATGACAATTTGATGACTTTGACAACTCCCAATGTCCAGATATTTTTTTAAAAGACGCGATAATACATTGCAGTCAATCATTTTAAATGTAACTATGGTAATGACATACGACAATGCACTGATAAAAAAACTCCTGATAGGTAAATTCTTAAAGATTTTATTCATAATTGTAATACAAAAAATAATAATAGTCATATTAACATGTAAGTTGTGCATGAAGTATCACATTAATAAAATTGTGTGTATAAAACTGTTCAAATCATGTGTGGAAGATCAAAGCAAATTAAAAGGAATTTTTATTGTTAAACGATTTCTGACAAAGACAAACGTTATCAGGGAACATTATCGGAGAAATTTCTACTATTTCTGTTTTGTAATATAAATGTTGAATTTGAATTTCAATAAAAATTCAAAAGATATTTTGAAATCTAAAATCAAATATCCTATATTTATAAAAAAAATATGCAGGAGGTTAGATCGTTTCTTACCCGATCAACATCGCAAATCTTCCGCGGTACACTCAATAAACTGTTACTTTAAAATTAGATAAATTTCAAATCAAATAAATTTGTTCTTAATTAATCAATGTGATATTATCAAATTTTTTTTGGGGCTAACAGCCAACATTTGTATCATACGCATTTTGACATTTTGAGAATCGCCTTTGACATAATTAATAAATTACAATAATATTATTGATAGAAATAAAAACACCCGCTAATGTTTCAAAAATAATTTATTTGAAACATGATTGCGATTTTGATTAAATTATTTGTAAAAAGAGTGTTTTTAGAATCATCTTCTATTGAAAATATTATTATTATTTTATATTCCATTTTGCTACGTACAAAGTTATTGTGGTCCAGTTTCATTAGTAAATTATTGATATTGATCATTCTCATAATGAGTTTTGTCAAACATTTCCATACAGTCCTGGAATTATTGTTAACTTTATAAAAAATAAAAGCTCATAACTTTACATTCTGAGATATTAAGATAAAGTGAAATAATTTTGCATCAAGTCCACAACTTATCAATATTTTTTGTAACATATAATTTAATTTATTGCAAAGAAATAAATATAAATTGTTTTGAATAAGCACTTACCTACTTGTTTATTGCCATGTTGGTTTTGCCTTTTTCACCGCCGCGAACGCTGGCACCTGAAGAAGATAACAAAAAAATTAAAGCAAGAGAAAATGCAGTATTTGTAAATAAAAATAAATAAATATATCATCACGGCTTATTACCCATTGCTGGGTGTGCCAGTCTGCTTTGTACAGATATCGGTAAAGATGATATATTTGCACCGTGCGGTATTTGTATTTGTATTTGTTTGTTTGTATTTGTAATTTATAAATTATTAAAAAATAAGTTCTGAAAAATAAAAATATAACAAAAATAGATAAGTTTTATTAAATACTTCCATCAAGTGTGTCTTTAATTATTTTTGTTATAATGTTTCACCAAGTGCCTACAGCTGAAACTATAAATTTTAAAAAATATGAATTTTAGTTTAAGCGCGATTATTTGTATAACTAAAGAGCAAAATTACCCTGAAATACCAAACTATGCAGAAGAATGTAATCTGCAATTTATTCAGTGTAAAGTAATATTTTATTTAGTTGTTTTTGATATGCCCATGTCATTTGCAATCTCTTAAACTTTTGTCTTTTATTCTGTTAATCTAATCTTCAATATTTTTAGTACCAGGATATCCGGAACCGTATAATGGAATCGGTTTAATAATAATAATATTAATAATTTTTATTGACTATTGTACAATACATATATTATTTATAGTATGTCAATGATGCAGAAGATATAAGGACCAAAGATAAAACAAGGATATTCAAATTATGAGAAAGAAACTCTTCTACAGTGTAGATGCAGTTTTTTAAAAATAATGTTTTAACAATGATTTTGAATTTCTTTAATTCTAAAGTTATTAAATTAGCGGCCTCGGTGGTCGTGCGGCTTGAGGCAGCGAACAGCGCTCGAAGCGACCATCACCGCGCGGCCCTGAGGTTCGTGGGTTCGATTCCCACCAGGGGCTTGGATGTTTGTGGTGTCTTTATCATCTCATCTCCATCAAACGCAACGAATAATTAGCAGGGTTACAAAAATTGTACGAAAAACTGACACCTCCATATCATCAATTGTAATAAAGTTGTACACTTTAAAATACAATAAAGATTATTATTAAGTTGTTAAATTATCAGGTTGTCTTTAAATTTTTGAAGTCTGTAAAGTGGCTTACCCAACAAATTTGACAACCTAATAGGGTATTTCTATGGATATCAATTAGTGTATGAAATATATATATATATATATATATATATATATATATATATATATATATATATATATATATATATATATATATATATATATAAATGATTGACTGCAATGTATTATCGCGTTTTTTAAAACTTGACATAGGGATATAGTCAAAGTCATCAAACTGTCATCTTCCAAAATGATGTATCAAGAAAATATCTGGACATTGGGAGTTGTCAAAGTCATAAAACTGTTATGTATCAATTTCAGAAATTATTTTTATCGAAAGGGTATTGTCATTTTTATGTACTATATAATTTAATGTTTCTTATATAAATTACTTTACTTGTTCTGTTTTTTTTAATGCTGTCAATTGACGCATCTTGTAGTTCTATAATTATTATAAATTTTTCTAATAGTTGCTGGATCGCTTATTAAAAGTAGCAGCAAATAAATCGGAAACTTGTCTTAGATTCATATTGGACTTATACCATGTTATGATTTGTATTTTTTCTTCATTTGTGCACTCATACATAATTCTGAATGAGGACAGTTTGACGACTTTGACAACCTAATAAGGTATTTCTATGGATATTAATTAGTGTATGAAATATATATATATATATATATATATATATATATATATATATATATATATATATTTCATACACTAATTAATATCCATAGAAATACCCTATTAGGTTGTCAAAGTCGTCAAACTGTCCTCATTCAGAATTATGTATGAGTGCACAAATGAAGAAAAAATACAAATCATAACATGGTATAAGTCCAATATGAGTCTAAGACAAGTTTCCGATTTATTTGCTGCTACTTTTAAAGTGGTAATATTTCTAATTCGATAAAACTTTGCTTACAGTGATCGCTGTGTTTGAGTCCAGCTAAAATTTTTATTCCAATCTTTTGCATAGGAAATGTTTTTATATGTAGGTGAATTTCCCTAAAGCAAGACGCCGTAAAAAATTATAGAATGAAATAATGAAAGCTATTTTAAAGAGTTTTTATCAATGACTGTTGCTAATCGTCTAAGTAAAAAATAGTTTTTGGATCAGGGTAGTAGAACCGAATTACAGAACCGGGTAGAGAAACCGATTATTTATTTATTTATTTATTTATTAACTATATTACACATTGTGTTTATAGTACGTCATTTTATAATCTATTACTAACATACATAGAATAATTAAATAATATATTTAATATATTAAATATGTTTCATGTCATATTTTGGCGAAATTGAAATTCAAAAATTCTTCAGTGGAATAGAATGCATTTTTTATTAAGAATTTTTTAATTGTGTTTTTAAATTTTTTATTTTCTAACATTTTTACATCTTGTGGCATTATATTGTAAAAATTAAGGTTTAATTTATTTCCAGCACTCTTTTGAATCTTTATTCGCGGTTTACGTAAAAGTGTAGAAGAGTGTGTTGGGTAATTATGTAAGTCCCCATTTTTGGGAAGTACATATTTCTGTTGATGAACTTCTAATAATGTATAGTATATAAAAAGACTGGGACGAGTCATTATTTCTAAGTTACAGAATTCCATCTTAACAATGATCTCTGTAGCCTAAACCGGATATAATTCTTATAGCTGTTTTTTGAAGTTTAAAAATCTGAGATTGCTTTAAGCTATTTTAATTTAAACCAATCATGCCTAGGAACATATATTATACAATAATATTAAAGTAAATTGAAAATTTCTTCTTTTTGCAGGTTGTACCTTTGTTGAAGAAAGCAATCATAGATGCAAGAAAAGCTCAAATAATACCTTCGTGGTTAGGAATAAATCTAATTGAAAAAGATGACCAGTGCTCAGCAAGCTATGCTCAAATCGCGACAATTGATACTTATGCTGTAGAAAAGGACAATTGCAGTCATGTGATCTTTGGACCAGTTTGCGATTACTCTTTAGGTAAGACAGCGTACAAATACAATAGATATAGTTACTGATTATATTGTTTTTAATTATTTACATCACGTAGCCAGAATGCTCTAAAAGTGCAATAAAATTACAGGAAAATATTAGCAAATGAAAAATAGCTCCATTCATTAGATAAACAATTGTGACATTATTTTCTACGATCTAAAAATAGAGATACTTAAAAATTGATTACTTATTTGATAACAATTCAGATTTAAAAATTCCTTGGCTCTTCAAAAAAGATTAATTTGAATATCACACAAAAACTTTTACAATTTAGGGTATAAAATTCTGCATTTTTTGGTATCAAATTTTTGAGTTTTCGCCTTTTGTAACTTGGCAAACCTAATTTAAAGACGATAAAAATAGATCTAGTATGCGATTATGTCAAGAAATATCATTTGTTATTTGGTTTGCCAGCAAGCACGCGACGTTCATTTTCTGGAAATAATCGCATACTAGATGTATGACTTAAATTCATTTGTTTTGCCATCAACAAAATACATATTAAAATAATAACTAAATATTAAATGAGTATTGATATTTAATTAACAAATTTTATACAGGGTGTCGACGGTAAGGTGCGAACATATAGGGATTTAACATGGGATTTTTGTTTTATGCAATTTACCCTACTTTTCTGTTTATTTTACGGCAAAAACTGCAGAATGCAACGTTGTACAGAATTAAAAATTGAATATAAAACTGTAAAAAGAAATTTTAAACTTTCTGTTAGTTCGTAACAATAGCCATGACATTTTTTTTCTTTTTCTCTAGTTTTCACAAATTATTAATAAACGTCAAACATCAATCTGACTTACAGAAAATAAATATTTTCACCACAATAATTCTTTGTAATAATGACATGTTCCTTATTTAATTTACTTTTTACAATATTTTTTTTTGACACAATATGAATAAAATAATATTGTTTTCTACAATGTCACAAGTCATGGCCATGGCTATTGCTACTAATTAAAGGAATTTTGAAATTTCTTTTTAAAATTAAGAAGATACTAAAACCATAATAATAAATGTAAGAACAGTTTTGTATACAACTTTTAATTACGTACAACTTTGCACTCTACAGTTTTTGCCGTACAATGAACAGGAGAGCAGGAAATTGCATAAAAAAATCCTATTAAATCCTTATGTTCGCAACTGACAGTTAACACCCTGTATATTAATGTAATTTTTAGTTTCTTAATCATTTTTTTTTATATTTTGCGTTCATAATGAAGTAATTACGATACGCTATTGCGTATCGTAATGACCTTCATTTCAATACGCAATTTTTTGTTTTAGACGGTTGCTACTAGATGACGTTTCTTTAACCCATTTTTACCTAATTTATTTTTAGTTAATTGACAATTCATTTTAATAATATAATGTCGAAATTATTATTATTTTATTTAGGGAAGATTATTTGCATGAAAATGTACAAACGGTTACAAATATAATCACAAATTGAGTAAGTAAATGTTATTGTAGAAGGCGCAAAATATAAAAAATAGTATAAAGAACTCATTTTATAAGACTTTCTTTCGTACTTGTCTAAATTTTGATGCGTGCGAAAAAAACATGTCTTATAAAACACGATCTTTAGTATATTATTATGGTATGCGCAAATTTTATTTAAAGACAAAAAAATGCACAGTTCATATTATATTGTTTCTTGTATGTTAATAAAAATTCGTGAAATCTAATATTTAGATGACCTAATTAAATGAAAATATTTGCTGATATATTGCAATGACAATAGAAAACCATGTAGTACTTTATTAATAGCCAAGTGCATTAAACTACAAGATAAACAAACAAATTATCATTATTATAATAGGTACATATTATAGGAACAATACATAAATTGATAATGAGATAAAACAATCTGCATTGAAGTCCCAATTAATGTAATAAAAGGTTTATTCATTAATGTAATGTATGTAGGTATGCTTGAAAACCGTTTGACGTAGGTATTTAACGTGTACCTTTATAATTGCTATAAAATTTATACCATAAACGTTGATTTATAAGCAGAAATGATATGTTTCTCTAAGTACAGAGTGATCAAAAATGGTCACGTGGTAACTTTTGTTTCAAAATAATGTCAAAATTAGATTTCAATATTCCATAATTTTTTAATTTTATAAATCAATAAATAAATACATCATCACGGCATATTACCCATTGCTGGGTGTGCCAATCTGCTTTGTACACAGATTTCGGTAATGATGATGACATATTTGTACCGTGCGGGCGTTTACCAGGCGTCACCTCACGGGCAGTCATTGCTGGCGTGGAGAGTACACCACAGGGATCAATTTTGTGCCATTTAAAATTCGAGATATTTGGCGTCGGTCGGGATCGAACCCGGTTCCCCAGATTCGCGACCTGACACTCAGGCACTCGGCCACGAGACCCCATAATTTTATTATGGATTTTATTGAAGAGCGTGGCAGATTTCTTGAAGCATATTTTCGATCGGGTGCACATAAAGAAGGCGGTTCTTGGGCTTATTTTTTAAGGCAGCTTGTAAAATTTGAAAGGTACGCTCATGGAAATAGTAATGCTGTTATATGCAGTAAGTGGCAAATGTCAAAATTGTATGGAGCGGCACACTTCAGCCATTTTTGATCACTCTATATGAAAGCAATAACCTAAAACACTGAAACATAACGTTCACTTTTATTTTTTGGCGCAATAAGTTGGAGCACGTTAAATGCCTACATAATTAGCAGTGATGATTGTCAAACACACTAGACATATAAAAATAAAGTAGGTTCCAAAATATTTGGAGTAACACTTGAATATATCTGGCGTTTATTTAAACTGGAGGTAAAACCAAATCAATTAATTTTGATTGAAAGATAAAACGTTTGTAGCCGGCAAATCTGCAGATATGTACCTATTTCAAACAAGCAATATTAAATATGTCACTGTATGTGTAATCATTCTAATAATAGATTGTTTTATCTATTGATAGATTAGATAAATTTATAAAATTTTGTATAGACTTTGTGACACTATCCCTGACATTTTATATAATATAAAAACAAGTGTTTTATTTTAATCTGAACTTCACTTGATAATTTACACACTGAACGGTGAATAATACACTTGGATCTCAAGTACTGCTTTTTATGTGTTGTAAAAATCATAACATGTTAAGGACGATGCTTCAGCCTTATTCAAAAAACAACATTAATTTACTTACACGTTTTTCAATAAACAACCTCTTCAAATACCTACATTTTATTGTTTATAGTTATTCTTTTCGAAGGCAGGAAAATATGTGATTTTTGATGCAATTTAAAAGTTGTATATTTTTCTTATTGTTTTTATTTTTATAATTTGCTGTGTGGACTTTTGTTTCCCTTTTGAGATTAATTTGGTATTTTTTTTGGCCTTTTTGGGAATATTTTAATGTTTGATGTTTATTTTACATTTCTGGACGTTTCGAAGGCCCAATGGCCTTCATCTTCAGCATCTAAATTCCACAGGTTCTGGATTTTACATTTTCATTTTGCTTCTTTTTCTCCTTTTTGTCGGGTATGTTTGCCCACAAATTCCCATCATCGTATCAAAAAGTGAAGACCTCCATTGTTATTAACTAATTTGAAGCCTGATTGCTATTCGAAAGAAAAATTCTTATTAGTTTTTATCCAAATTTAAGCAGAAATACACAGATACAGTTCTTATTATTAATTTTATATATATATATATATATATATATATATATATATATATATATATATAT
Organism: Harpalus rubripes; assembly: GCA_963082715.1. Lineage (NCBI taxonomy): Eukaryota > Metazoa > Arthropoda > Insecta > Coleoptera > Carabidae > Harpalus > Harpalus rubripes. The sequence continues at coordinate 3,384,433 of OY720458.1, read as the reverse complement.
ATATATATATATATATATATTATTATTTAATTTTGATGTTTTGTGGCCGATGGAATGTGGGAGACTGACCCATTATGACATTAAAATATTCCCAAAAAGGCCAAAACAGTTTATTTTTATAAGATATTTACAACAACAATTTTCTTATTTTCCTAAACTATAAAAAATTTAAAATATTTATTTTTATGAATTCTTTTACTTGGCAAACCTTTTGTGTGATACAATTTGTATGCTGTCAAACATTTCGTATTAAAAAAAATGAGCTAAAAACGTTTTATTTTATATTTGTAATTTATACGGGGTATAACACGAAAAGCGGGCCATAGGTCACCCGCGATATTTTATGGCAAGAAGTAACTTATAAATATATTTTTAATGGAAAAATTTGAAAGTAATTTTGTTAATTGTTATCGTAATAATATTATTTTATGACAAAAGTATACAAAATGATAACCTAATTGCCATCTATCGAAAAATCTCTGTAACTTTAAATCATAATCTTGGAATTATCGTTTTTATCAAAATATGTACAAAATATGAAATTAAGTTCATTGTTCTAATAATATTGTCAGTTTTTTTTAGTGATTCCAAATATTAAACTTTTTTTATATTTAAATATTTTTGAAATATGTTTATTCAGTAGGTACAAGCAATAAACGTCAAAAATAATTTATGTTTCCTGATATATAAGATTATTGCAACCAGATTTTGTTTGTGTTAAAGTAAGATAACAAATATTTATGAAATCCATACTAAAATAATAAATAGTTTTTTTTTGGATTGATTCGGTTTTTTCATCAATAAGTTCTGTATATTTATGTGTATATAGAATGAGTCTGGGAAGACGCCTCCCCCCCTTTAACTTTTTTATTATAAGTAATAGAAAAAATGGCTCATATGAAAGTTTTATTATTTTACATATACTATTTGATGGCATATGTAGAAATTTTTTATGTCAGGTTTACAAGATACGACTATCAACTTTTATTTTTCAAATGGCAACCTATAATTATTTTAATAAAATAGAAACCGCCATTTTTTTCTCTTTTCAACGATGTATTATTTTTTATTAATGTATTTGAAAAATTTAGAGAAAAATGAGATAATTTAGAAATATTAGAAATAATTTTTAAACAAATATTATAGGTGGCTATGTGAAAATAAATCCCTAGACACAGCCTAAAATTTAACATAGAAAATACAATATAAATCAGTAATAAAATATATATAACCTTTTGTTTAAGACCAATAATAATCTCTACAAATGGTACACTTAACTTCAGTGTTAATTATCGACGATGCATGTTAACACAGTAATTATTTCTTTTATAGCATCAGTCAGCCGAATAGTGCAATTTTACGCCACGCCACTCTTAACTGCAGGTGGATTTTCAAATGATTTTGATAAAGACAAAATTGATTGTGAAGATGAATATTTTATGTTAGTTAGAACAGGCCTTTTAGCTTCAAAGGGCTTATCGCAATTTTTCGTAAAACTTGCGTTGAGGTAACTTTCATTTATCTAAACATTATAAATGTATTATTAGGTATACTTAATGCAGAATATAAATGGTATATACAGTGTGTTTGAAAAAATGGATACACACTTTTATGTCGCTTATTATTAATTTTTAGGAAATTTAAGTGCATAACATAATTTATAGTTAACTCCTCTACATAATTTCGGAAGTAATTCAATATTATTACTTCCGGTTTTTGAGTAATGGGGTCGTGCACCATAACAAAAAATAATAAAATGTATATTTTATATTTAAAATATTACTCAATAAATAGGAATTAAGATGAAAAAATATTTTTTTTAATAATTGCTTTGCGAGATATTTGAGGTTTATTGTCAGTGACACTGTGACGTCACATTAGTGCTACCTTTCTCTTGCTGACTATAGAGCTGGTCCGAGAGAAAGATAGCAGTAGGTGTCGCCGTGACGTCACGTTGACTTTAAAAATCAAATGCAGTTAAATTAAAAACGATTAAGACTTTTTAATACTACGAATTGCTTCAAAATTAAACGACTTTTCATTTAAAAAAAAACAGAGTGCAAGAACCCATTGTTGGCAACTTTTAATTGTCAAATGGAACACCCTATATATGTGTTTGTTTATATTTACAAAGTACATGAAATTTGCTATCCAATAACATAATAGTTATTTATGTAACAAGTGTGTAAAGTAGTACTTTTTTGGTCGAGTGCGAATTGTAGCACGAGACAAAAAATACTATTTTACACACGTGTTGCATACAACATTTTTCCTACAATCGAAAAGGTATTGATGTTTCTCATAATACTGAGTGTACAAGCATACAACAGCTTCAAATACTGTTAGTACTCTTTCTCATAACACTGTACAAAATGTAACTTAAACACTTGGAAGAATCTCAGACAGACGATGATTAGTCTTTTATAATGTACAAATTGTACATTTGATATTAATATTAAAAATTAGGTTAGGTTAGAATATATGTCAAATAAATGTTAATGTTCTTAAAAATTAGATTAGTACTCAATCTGTTAAATAAAATATTAGATTTGTTTCATTTACAGTGTATATTCATATTTCTTAATAAATTTTATTACTTTCATTATTATTTACTACCTAATTATATACTTGACAGGTAAATTAACCGAATTTTAATGTTGCCTAGCAACACTTATTTACTTTTCAAGCACTAGTGCTTGAAAAGTGACACTGTATACACTGTAATGAGTGCGTGAAAAGTACTTTTCAGGCACGGTTGTAGGAAAAAACAATTATGTTGTATTATTAAAAAATGCAATGACTACTGATTAAAATACTATGTATTTAAATAAAATTCATTAAGTAAAATATTGTACTTGAATACATTTTGGGCAACACTTCTTTAGAAAATGTGATTGGGAGATGTCATATTAAAAAAAGTAAATTGCAAATCTTTCTGCAATGTATAAAAACGTAATATTTTAATCATTCGCCATTGCCATTAGCTAAAATTAATAATAAGCAAGATAAAATATATTTCATAAATGCCTAAAATTAATTTGCAATACATTTTTTGGGTTCTGTTTTATCTTTCATTTTTATATGGTAATGTTTTAGCTACAATTGGCACAAAGTAGCATTTTTGTACGATAAACAAGGGCAACAAGAAGTTGCTGGCGAAAATACTTGCTCGTTTATGATGCAAAGTTTAGCCCTAGATCTTAGCAAAACCATGGAAACAATGGCACAACAATTTCAATACAAAGACGGTGATCTAGGATTATCTACTATGAGTATTGAAAACTTCTTAAAAGAGGATATTGGCGTAAATTATGGTAGTAAGTAATAAACAAGTATATTTTTGTTGGAAGTGTATAGGGATACGTTGATGTGTACCTAACATAAGATGTAGGTACAGGCTAAAACGTCATCACCGTTTATGACGTAGGCATTTGACGTGTACCGACTTACTGCCCCTAAAATATCCAAAAGTGCACATTAAATAAATAATGTTTTGTAGTAGCAAATTGGTACTGTATTTTTATACCGGGTGACTACTTTTTTATGGGCCATAGGAAATACAATTATTACTATATACTATTAATTATAGAACTGAAGTGTAAATACAAAAAAAAGTTCAAAAACTGCATCACATGAGCCTAAATTTATTGATATAATAGGTTCTTGTCATGAGATAAACGTAAAATAAAATATGCGTCTTTAAGCTTTTGACAGAGTGCCACGCAAGACAAAACATATAATTCAAATAGTCGTATTGTCTGACCGTCACAGATAAAAGTTTATTAATTGATGAAATAATTGCGTAGGCTTCCACAGTCTGAGTCATGAGAAATATTCGTTTTCCGGGAATGGACTGTGTCATATTTTGAGTCAGAGCTCAACGTTTCGCCCGCAGTCGTATGGGGCATCTTCAGGAGCAAGGGGGATAGTACTGTCTTAAACAAGGTTACCCGACGTGTCAACCACGCTAGAGGCCGAGTTTAAGCAACAAGAGGGGGAGACTCAGTTTACAAGGTTACCGGACGTGTAAACTACGCTAGAGGCCAAATAAACCAAGTGACGAAAGGAAGGCGGAGAAGACAGATATCAGTAATAATGATATATTTGCACACAATTATTTAACATTTTGTGCTATTGCTCATGGTACTCTGTTAATACGTAAAAATTATTACTTTTATTTTGCTTCTCATTCGCAAACAAATGTCAACTAAACAATAATTTTGGACTTGTTAGATGTAGTTTTTAATTTTGAACAGTTTTTCTATTTACACTTCCGTTCTAAAATTGATAGGGCAGAATTTACAGCAATATGACAATTTTACCATTGTATTTGCTATGGTCCACAAAAAAGCAGACACCCGGTATATATTGTAGCCTTATTGTAAAACCTGTCTTTTATTTAAACGCGGGTGAAACGCAGATAGATCGACAGCTTATAAATAAAGGAACATGCTGTAAATTTTATGCGCATTTTGCTATATGCCTACGTCATAAGCGGTGATGACGTTAAAGCGTGTACCTACATTTTATATTAGGTACATATTAACGTGTCCCTAGACACAGTCTGTTTTTCATAACTATAACAAATTGTGTGATAAACACTCCAGCAAAGAAAATATTTTTAGTTATTGTGATGTGTGCATCAAGAGAACGTATTCACGAAATACTATTAGCAGCTATGCGTTTGGAAAATATGATGTACGATCACGAATATCTTTTTTTCAACATAGAATTGAACAGCGCGTAAGAATTTTACCAATCTTATCCATGTCTTGACTGAAATGATAATTTCCTTAGAGCTCCCGATCCAGATGAGCCTTGGAAAGATCCAAAATACAATCAAACTACTTCAGATCTTTTAAAAGATGCTTACAGAAACGTTGTAACGTTAACTTCGGCATCAGAAGAAATAAATGATACTAATTCAACAGCAATAAGAGTCAAATCACAATATACATCAGGATTTTACGACGCTATGATGCTTTATTTGAATACAATAAATGATTTCTTATTAGATGGAGGACCCAACGAAAATATAAATACGACAATTAATGGATATTCTGTAGTGTGTAATATGTACAACAGAACTTTTCAAGGTGAGTATAATTACGATTACCAGCATGGAGCCGTGTCAAAAATTAATAATAACGTGTTAACAATTACGAAATGTCAGTCAAGCAGCATTTAATCTTACACCGACGTTTCGCTGCACATATACAGGGTGGTGATTCGAACACCGAAACATAGGGATTTAACATGTAAAGTCAATCAAACTTTCGTAATTTTCTGCTTCCCCAATTATTTTAGGTAAAAAAGCGTAAAATTCTACATCTGAATCAATAACGAAGATTAAAATCAAGGAAAGAAAGAAAAGAATGCTAGGCGGCGGGATTTGAACCCACGATCTCAACATTTGTATTGTTGCGTGTTACCAACTACGACACGGCTGGGCTGCAAATCCGCCAGTCTATACAATCTTTTCTTAAGTTATATTCTCATAGCCTTGCGTATGAGACCCGCATCAGCCCAGTCGTGGTGTAGTTGGTAACACGCAACAGTACAAATGTTGAGATCGTGGGTTCAAATCCCGCCGGCTAGCATTCTTTTCTTTCTTTCCTTGATTTGAAATCAAATAAAAAAATAGCACTTACATTCATCTTAATCTACTATTTGCAATACATTCCCGATAAGGTTGTGCGAATGTTTGACAATTCACAGGTGTTTAAACGTAGTGGTAGTTTATATATACCCCACACCTAACATGAGATGCGGGTCTCATACACAAGGCTATGAGAATATAACTTAAGAAAAGATTGTATAGACTGTCGGATTTGCAGCCCAGCCGTGGTGTAGTTGGTAACACGCAACAGTTCAAATGTTGAGATCGTTGGTTCAAATCCCGCCGGCTACCATTCTTTTCTTGCTTTCCTTGATTTAAAATCAAATAAAAAAATAGCACTTACATTCATCTTAATCTACTATTTGCAATACATTCCCGATAAGGTTGTGCGAATGTTTGACAATTCACAGGTGTTAAAACGTAGTGGTAGTTTATATATACCCCACACCTAACATGAGATGCGGGTCTCATACACAAGGCTATGAGAATATAACTTAAGAAACGATTGTATAGACTGGCGGATTTGCAGCCCAGCCGTGGTGTAGTTGGTAACACGCAACAGTACAAATGTTGAGATGGTGGGTTCAAATCCCGCCGGCTAGCATTCTTTTCTTTCTTTCCTTGATTTAAAATCAAATAAAAAAATAGCACTTACATTCATCTTAATCTACCAACCAAGATTAAATTTACTTGCTTTGTAACGGCAGAAATTAGCCATGGAAATGTAGAATGGAGACAAAAATTAACAAATATCTAACGGTTTATCTGTCAAGATGAGATTATTTTTAATTCTATTTGTAATTTTTGTTCAAATGTAGAATCAATCCATCGGTTTTGAAGTACGATGGAACCTATGAAACTCTGATGAGTAAAGCGCTGTAATAATAAACGGTGCAATAGATTTCATCTACTTCTAAGCGCTGAATAAATAGCGGATTGATGATATTATTATATCAAAATATCTACTTTTTCCATGGAACCACAGAATTATACAAAATCTAATACCAGTAATGAATTTTAATCTTTTGTCAAATCCATCCGCGTAATTGTGCATCTGGAACGAGTGAATATCCCTGGCTGAATAAATATTTGCATTTCTATCCATCATAATTAGGGACAACGGAACCAGCGTTGAGAGCAGTGCAATTAAACTGGGCTGGGTATGCCCTATGTCATAACATAATGCGATCTCTCCTTGTTCTAGGGTTAAATGGTCAAGTGGAAATGAACCAAAATGGAGACAGAAAAACTCATTATTCCTTGCTCAAATACAACCCGGACAGGGACAAATTTGATGTAAGAAAAAAAAATTGTTGAAATATTGTTGTTTTTCTTTCGTTTTGGATATAAGGCCTCCTATGTATATTGAGATATTAATTTTCTTGTGGCTAATCCATGTTTGGGGTGTGACTGGCACTTTGCGTTAGCGGCAATTTGAATGAAAGTGTTCTGTGGGTGAAACTATCAAACTGACGTTTGAAAATAGGTTTTTCCTGTATTTTATTTATTGTTTGTGTATTATAGTATTTATTTGATTATGCTTTTGCGCCGTATAAACACTCTTATTAAATAATATAAGAATCCACATCTCCAAAAAAGAGTCGAAGTAGTTATATGGGTCCACATTATCAATTATTTTAATTTTATCTTTATATCATACATTCATATCACCTGCTAAAGTATTGATATAAACAAAGAGACGACATGATTAGTACAAAACAAAATTACACTGACCCTGATGAAATGGCAAGCACAAAACAATGACAAGTTTTTAAAGCTTAAGCGGTCAATAACTGAAAGGTACTTTCAAATTGCCGCTAACTCATAGACCTGCAAAGTGACAGTCATACCCCAAACATGGATTGGCCACAGACTAATTATCACGTGTGAGCCCGCGATGGTATAGCACTGTGTTTTCGAAATATATATATATATATATATATATATATATATATATAGATTTTTTTTTATTAAATTGAGATTTGTAGTTTGGACATTTATTATATTACAAAATATTAAAATTTGCGTAAAATCACAATGTTACACCCAGCAATGGGTAAAAAACCTTTATGTTTCGTCTACATTTTGAATATGGAGTCTACACTTATACATATATTTTTATTTATTTATTGAAGAACATATTGTATAATTATGTTTTATTTTCTTTATAGGTAGTAGCCCATTATGTTATAGACGATAAGAATTTTACATTCGTTGAAGGAAAAGACAAATTCTGGATGGTTCCAGAAACAGATACACCTATTTGTGGTTACAATTCTTCAAAATGTGCCAGTAAGCAAATTATTTACAAATCTCTCTAATAAAATTATATTATATATAAATTTACTTTAACAAATGCGCATTGAATTATTTTATTGTCATCTAAGCGAGAAACGATTTAATAAAAATACCGGGATTTTTTTTAACAGTGAACCTGGTCGTATGTCTTCACCATATTACATTTAAAATGATTGAACTGAACATAGGGAGTTATTAAAGTCATCAAACTGTCATCTTTCTAAGTTATGTACGAGTATACAGTTAAAGAAAAAGTATAAATCATAACATGGTATAAGTCCATTATGAGTCTAACCTAACCTAACCTAACACAATTTTCCGATTTATTTGCTGCTACTTTTAATAAGCGATCCAGTCCAGCAACTATTAGAAGAATTTATAATAATTATGTATTTGTATTAGATATTTAGGAAACCATATACATCTATTTCCAGATTACAAATTTGACTGACAAGGAGTAATAGATTATTTTGCATCCTTATGCACACCCGATTTGCAGAAAAATTCAAATTATTCTCTACCGTTAAATTCAGTTTCTTATGTATAGAACTACAGGATGCGTCAATGGATAGCATTAAAAGAAAATCAGAACAAGTAATGTAAGTAATAATAAGAAACATTAAATTATACTGTTAAATAAAAATGACAATACCCTTTCAACAAAATTACTTTTTGAAATTTACAGATGACAGTTTGATGAGTTTGACAACTCCCTATGTCCAATTAAAAAAAAAAACGTGATAATACATTGCTGTCAATCATTTTAAATATAACTATGGTAATGACATATGCCCATGTTCACTGATGAAAAAAAAAAAAAACTTGCGGTATAAAATATACGTATGATAAAACAGTAAAACAATTGCAGACGAGACCATAATATTTAGTTATAAGTCCCATACATTGCCAATCTATACATATTATTCAATAAATGGTTTAGGATTGAATCTGCGAGGTAATTAGTTACACGTCATGTTGAAATCCACCAAATTACAGTTAAATTTACAAAGAGAAATTCTATTAACAATTGGTTGACGTTGAACAAATATCATGTAAAGCTGATAATGTAGATACAAACAAAATTTAAATATAAAATCATATACCAATATTTTGAGATTGGCATCTTTGTTTACTCAACATGAAACGGTGTGAATAGATGCAGCAAGAAATCTTTTTCTAGGCTATTTTATAAATTTGATTGGATTAGCTACAGAGAGTAAAAAATTTGATGACACTTTCATTTTTGAAAGGAAAACTGGTAGAATTATTGGTATCATCCGATGTGATTTGTTTAAAGGTTGATACGAAATCTTTGGTTCTATGGCAGAAACAGATGTCTCTTTTGACCAGAACAAAAAATCGGTTTTAGAAAATGGTTAACCGGTATTTACATACAAACGTGATAACCATTAACCGAAACAAATTAAACTAATTTTTTAAATTGTTTATAAAAATTAATGGAATAAGTGCTTTTTTTAACTATATTTAACTTTTTTTAACTAATAAAAGTGACTACTTTTTACAAGAAAACAATCGGGCGTTGTAAAAATAAAATAAATATATCATCACCGGCATATTACTTATTTCTAAAATATTTGAAAAAGTGACGACATCTGCTTTTGTCATGGAGCCATAGAAATATTTTATCACAAGTCATTTTCTAAAAGTTAATACCTTTGATTTCCATTTAAGCCAATATGTATCTACTTTTTTCATATATTATTTCATTAATTACAAATAATCAAGTATTTCACTTAATAATATTGCAATTTATTATTTATTCCAATTGACATTGTTTAATTACAGATATTTGTATGGCAATTAAGAGAAATATGTCAAACGCTGTATGCAAAATTAATTTTATTTAAAATTGTTTTACCTTCCGCAGAATTGATTTTCAATAACTAATTACATATATGAAGGTTTTAACAAAATTATTTATTTAGTTCATTCGCAAATATAAAATTAACAATGTGCTTTATTTTCTATACAATTCAGTTATCAAAATAATATTTCGAATAAAATAAAATTAATATTCATAAATATTCGCAAATAATTAAATAACTACAGTTACTTATGTTAATACAGGGTGTTATTTAAGTAAATGTAGGACGCTTAATCGATGGTAGAATTAACCCCGTAGATAGTACACCTAGCAATAGTTTTTGTTTTACATGCTTTCTATAAGAACTGGATACCTTTAAAACTGACCAATCACGTCATACTTCAAAATTTTGTAAAAAAATAAAAACCAATGTATTCTGATAAAAAAATGTTACCTGTCACAGTTGGCATATAAGATCATTGGCGTCGCGGCAGATTATAACTATTTGAGACTTTCATAATGAAAAACTACATGTTTATTATCAAGGTAATTGACATTTTGATATATTTTTTTTTTGAAAAAATGAGCAAGGCCTTGGTGATCTAGAATGTTTTTTTTATATAATTAAAAAAGGGGCGTTTTGAACCCTAGTGGTTCATCAGCATATTACAAAATATAATGTAAAAAAGTAGTTATTGTTCAATAACAATTTGTTAAAAAAATTTTTTAGTTAAAAATATAAAAATATTTTAACTGCAATACAACTTGATAAAAACCCATAAATTAAAGTTTTTTTGACAAATTGTTATTGAACAATAACTACTTTTTTATATTATATTTTGTAATATGCTGACGATGAACCACTAAGGTTCGAAACGTCCGTTTTTTTTAATTATATAAAGAAAACATTCTGGATCACCAAGGCCTTGCTCATTTTTAAACGATTTCCCAATTGATCCTTCTCGATTCAACTCAACAAATTTTGATATTTAATAAACCGAATACAAATTGTTCGCTAATGCAAAAAAGCGTTTCACGTCATCATTTTTCTCCAGAGAACACATTGATTTTTACTTTTTTACAAATTAGTGATAGGTCAGTTTTAAGGGGCTCCAGTTCTTATAGAAAGTATGTAAAACAAAAATTATTGCTAGATTTACTAACTACGATGTCAGTTCTACCATCGGTTAAGCGTTGTACACTTACTTAAATAAACCCTGTATAAATAGTAAAATATGTACCTTATTTTTAGGTTCGTTCCCATACGCAGGGTTAAGCGGATTTTTAACTGTGATATTAGTACTAGTCATAAGTTTTGTTATTTATCAGTAAGTATAAATGTCAATTTCAAATGCAATTTCCAAGTTTTAAGTTATTTAGATACAAAATCGAAAAAAAAAAATGGGGAACAAAACGTTAAATGGATTAACTTAAAGGTGCATTCACAAATGAAATTTAGGTTTATGGTTTATGTTTAGGTTTAAGTAAGTCATTCATAATTGGCAGTTTAAATTAACTATAATTTAGTTTTGATTGTACAGACATCTATGTAAATGTTTCAAAAACAAGATTAAAATATCGAAAGAGCAGTACTTAACAGACACTCGTGTGCCGTGAAACTGTCATTTACGTGGCATTATTGGTTATATTTCAGCAATTACATTTTGACAGTCTCCATGTTCTTCTTGCATTTGTTTTAAAAAAGCCGAATCCACCAAGTGAATACTAAATAAAGATGGGTGTATGTTTCTATATCATTTTAGACTCGTTCTCATTGATGAAGTTTGTGACGTCAAACTAAATCATAAACCTAAATTTTGGACCTTGCAATGTTTACCTTTATGATTACAGACACTAAATTCTGCAGTGTGAATGAAGTCATTACATATTATGCGGCTAATGTCTTTAAATCTAAAGTATAAACCCTAAATCTAAACCTAATTTTCATTTGTGAATGTACCTTAAGAGAGAGAAACCGATGTTTTTTTCTCAAGGTGCACATAGGGAATTAACATGGTATCAATAGAAAGATAAGATTTTCTGCATCATATGACACCAAATACATGTAAATTATGTGATATTTTAAGCCAATAAATTTATTCAATTTTGTATTAATAGCAATAGCCATGGCATTTGAACAAAAAAATAAATGAATGTTTGACATTTTATGTGCCAGTATTTGTCAAACCTATAACTTGTGCAAATTTTATTATGTTATAATTTTATTAATAAATAACACAAAAAATTATAGCTAACAAATTTTTTATTTTATTTTTATTTTAGAGAGTTAGGCCACTCGACAGTTCAGATGTCCCAATAATGGAGTGGTACTTACAAATATTACACATAAAAAATATGCAAAAGTATAGACAATTAACAATAATTGAGAAGAATTATATACATATAAAGCATTAAATACAACCTAGAAAACAAGTTATAGTGATCATATAAATTTTATAAATTACAAAATACTGGCAATAGATTTTTTAAACTCTGGTAAAGAGACAGAGAAAACATCTGGCATTGAGTTATCAGTAACAATCTTATTAAAAAGTAGAGATATCCTATTTACAGGTGAATTAGCAGTATAATTTGTATTGGCATTAGAGACAAGGAACAAATTATGAGATCTCGTAGAATAAGTTGGAATTCTAAATGAGAATTGGTTTAAAATAGAAGGAGTATCAATTAGATTATTAATCAATTTAAAGAGAAATGTAAAATCCGCTAATTTTCTCTTTTTGTTCAAAACTGTCTTTGCTATCGCTATTAATAAAAGATAGGTAATTTACATGTATTTGGTTTCATTTGATGCTGAAATCTTTCTATTGATACCAGAACATTCGTTTTAAGTCAAAACGGGTAGCAACAGTTTGCAAAAAACTGATTAATCTGTTAATATCCTACGTGCACTTTGAAAAAAAAAAAACCAGTCGGTATAAGGAATGTACGAATAATTTGCTAGTTACCCATACATACCTACTAAGTTTGTGTGATTAGATTAGATTACGTTCAGATAGTCGAGATAAAGATTACTTGAGGAAAGTACTATAGATCTCATGTAATAAATTGTTTTTAATGTCGAAATCGGTTATCCAGTACTAAAAAAACGGATTTATTGCACTTTGAAAATGATTTCTTCATATTATAATGTATTATTTTACTTATCAAGACGGCTCAATTTTAAAAAAGAAATCGTCAAAACATGGCTAATAAAACCAGATGAGGTGCACCCAATAGACGAACCGGGCGAAGGTGAATTAGATCTTGCATCTGTCGCGGTAAATATCTTTCGAGAGTACGACACAAATGAACATAAACAACTGAATATAGCTACGCATTTTTGTTTTGTTTTAGTCAATTGCTTCAGAATCACATGCCGATGAAGATCTGTCTTTTTATATTTACAGAAATACTAAAGTTGTTGCTAAGAATATTACCAGTCAATTTGATGTATATAAGCACGCCAGTTGCAGTCGCAGATTACTACACGTAAGTTATATATTTAGGTACGTGAAGCTGGCACAACCATTCCGGCACAATCACACGTAATCCATTAGAAAATTTAGTAGTTACACTGACGAAAAAAATTAACGCATCACTTTTATAAACTCAGCTAATATTGGAATATTTTTATTTTCTTCAAATTTTAAACATTGATTTTTATAATTTTACTTTTATGGTAAGAATTAAGACAATAAAACAATAAAAACTTAATAAAATTGTAAGAAAAACGAAGAGAAACACTTTTAACAAAATTTAACATGCGATTAAAACACTTAATATTTAATGTTTCCTACTCTTGCTTGGACAACTGCGCCTGGCAGCGACGACCCATACTGCTAATTAATGCTCTAATGTCATTCTGGTCAATATCTTCCCAAATTTCTTGCAATTTTCTTCTTGGTTGATTGGACGCCGAGGAAGTGCTCTAAGTCGTTTACCTATCGTGTCCCAAAGGTGTTCTATGGGATTAAGATCCGGACTTCTAGCTGGCCATTGCATTGTGGTGATATCCACTTCGGCAAGATATTGTTGCACTATCCCAGCAGAATGGGGCTTTGCATTATAATGCATAAGGATAAAGTCGTTTCCCCCAAAAGGCACAAAAGGCATTACACATGGTTCTAAAATGTTTTCTATATAAGATGCTGCCGTGATGCTCCCTCTTGGTATGACCACCAACTGCGTGCGAGCCTCTGAAGTGATACCACCCCACACCATAACCGAACCTCCACCAAACATAACAGCGCGAACAATGTTACATTGCGCATAACGTTCACCTGGCCGTCTGTATACACGCATCCGTCTATCACTGAATGAATCTGGACTCGTCGCTAAACATAACATTAACCCAATCGGCCTCTAACCAGTTAACATGTTCCTGAGCAAACGTTAATCTGGCTCTGCGATGCTCTGCGGTTAATTGGGGTCTTGTTGCTGGTATTTTTGGGGTTAAATTAAAACCACGTAACCTTTTTCTTATGGTAACGGAACTAATATGAACATTGTGAGCCTCTGCGAGCATATTTTGAAGCCTAGGAGCCTTAATAAACCGTTTCCTTAAAGACTGCATCATCAAAAAACGATCTTGTATAGCATTTGTGGATCGTTTTCTCCCTTGACCTGGCCTTCTTGAGTATGAGTGAGTTTCCGATGTCTCTTCAAGACCCGCGATACGGTCGATTGGTTAACACCAAGGCGCTGACCGATGTAACGCTGACTCCAACCTTCTTCTGCAAGTGTTACTACAGCCACAGCTTCTTCAACACTTAAATTAAGATTCTGATATCTATTCATATTCACGTTTCACTATTTAGCACTTAATTTCTAGAGTATTTCAAAACAAATTCAAAAATGAATTTAATATGAAGCTTTCTTTAAGTCAGAAAAGAAAATTTTATTTATTGACAGAATACCATGAGAACAAAAAATATCAAACAATCAGTAAAACATCATACTTGATAAGCTTTTTCCTTACATAAATAATTTCCGCTCAAACATAACATCGGTACCAAGATATAGAATAAATGATAAGTGATGCGTTAATTTCTTTCGTCAGTGTATTAATTACTAATTCATTGGCGATCTGCCAGAAGCCAATCACTCCACTTAGCTCCGTGTTGATTCCCATCGATGCTTAATATAATATCCCTAACAACTCAAGGATGGCAAGAACTACATTAACCGTGGTTTTAACCATGATGAAGGAGGGTCTGGAATTTTATGTTAACGAGACTGAGAACTAAATTTTCTGATTGATTTGGTGTGATTGTGCCGGAATGGTTGTGCCATCTTCTCGGACCTTATATTTGTTAGCATTGCATATATTCCAGCTAATAACTTTTAGATGTTAGATATTCAACATGACAATTTGATTAAATTTTATGGGATTTGGGATGGACCTCCAAAGTGCGTTATTATGGAGTATGCTCCAAGACGAAGCCTTCAAAATATACTCAAAACTTTTAAAATGAATGAGAAAACTTCAGAATTAATCACCATGTCCTTCATGTATGATATTGTCATGGTAAGAATTGTATTTTACAATTTTAGAAATACATATATTAAAATTAATAAAATAAAACATCGTCTATGATGAATAAGTTTCTAGGTAAGGATAGAAGTGTATATACACGCTAAAATCACCGTTTATGATATAGGCATTTAACGCGCACCGCCCAAAATACCCAAAGGTACACGTTAAATAAATGAGGTTATGTTTGTGCGTTATGTTAGGTTATTGTTGCTATATTTAGAGAAATATAACATCTAAGCTTATCCATTAACATGCATAATGTAAATTTTGTACGCATTTTTTTAAATACCTATGCCATTAGCGGTAATAACGTTTTAGCTTGTACCTACATTTTTTCATTACGTATACATTAACGTATTTCTAGACACAGTCTAATATTTGTTTAAAAAACAGATTATTATACTCCGTAAGGAATTTACTTAAAATATAGACAAACCGCTACACGGTTTTATTTTTTAAATTGTATGGCTGCGACACTACTACACTAATATTAAAATTAACCGTCCGATACTCGCGTTCTTATATTTTATCTAATATTTTTAAATTTTCTTCTTAAATTGGGAAGAGTCGGTGTTAGTTATTTTTGCTCGAGTAATGCCTCACTACGGGACATAGAATTAGCTTGTTACCATCTTTTTGTACTAAAGTAACATTGTTCAGATTAGTTAATGTTAGGTTAATTCCAACACGCGAGTGATGTAGTTATTTATTATTTTTTTAAACTTGAAACATTGTCTAATTTTGAAACATAGCCTATATAACACAGTCAAGTACAGAATGTGATGAATTTCAAAATTTCCGAAGTATTTATGACAAGGAATTTCTGAAGACAAAGTTTTAGATGACAGAATTAAAACATTTTCAATATATTTTTTTTGTATTTTTTTCTGTTGGAGAATTTCTTTTAGTTTATATAAAATATTTTTGTCATCTATTTTTTCCCTTTGTTTATCTTATTATTGTATGTTTTTGAGATTAAACTTAAATGTTGTGTGAGGGAACCATGTTGATAATGTGCATTAATAAATATAAGGCCTTTAAGTTCCACTATTATTTGGTTAAATTTATTTAGGACGTTTCGAGCAAAATCCGCTTATCTTCAGCAACTATAAAATTCAAGTTGAGAATTAAAAGTAAATACGTATAATGTTGAAGCAGAATTACAATGTTGTACATCAACGAAAGTTATAATTCTGCTTCAACATTATATGTATTTACTCTTAATTCTCAACTTGAATTTTATAGTTGCTGAAGATGAGCGGATTTTGCTCGAAACGTCCTAAATAAATTTAACCAAATAATAGTGGAACTTGAAGGCCTTATATTTATTAATGCACATTTTTGAGATTAAGTAAAGTATTTATCATATATTGATATAATTCTTTAATTCATATTTAGGTATTGTTAAAAAAAAATCATATGTTAGATAAAATCTAACACCCGAGTAATGCCATCCCAACACATAACGGGAGTGACGGAGAGTTACTAAATGTAGGGGTAGGTTAGATTAAGTTAAATTCGGTTAAGTAAAGGTTAATGTGAAGGTATATGATTTTCGCGAAATTATCAATGTAGCCGCGAAAGTAATATACCTATGTACATCCACCCAGATATAGAAATACAAACGGAAGGTATAATAGATAGATTTGCTTTGTGACATTTTTGTTTAGCAAAGTCCTGAAGTAAATAAACAATAAAATATTACAATTGTTTTCATTATCAAATAATTGCAAGGTGTATTTCATCCATAATTACTTAACATCTCTCCAGATCATCCATAATCAATATCAAAGTTTGAATTTCGTTCCATAACTATTTATGACTACAACGATAAATTTACTAAAGAATGATAATACTTATTTTTATATTTATATTTGTGGAATTATTCCCAGGGAATGGAATACTTACATGCTAGCGAAATCAGAGTTCATGGAGCTCTAACTTCATCAAACTGCGTGGTGGACAGTAGATTAATGGTCAAATTAACAGATTTCGGTATTCGATTTTTGTACGATAGCACGGGAGACTTGGAAAGTGACACTTATTGGAGAAGTAATGAAATGGTTTTGTATATTAGTATAATTGTAAAATATCTTTTATTTCTGTTTAGAGAAGCTGTACTCGGCTCCAGAATTGTTAAAAGAAAATGCACCTACGGAAGGCACTCAAAAAGGAGACGTGTATGCTTTTGCTATAATTGTACATGAAATTATAGTAAGAAGAGGGCCATTTTATTTAGGAGAAGACTGCAAGAGGACCCTCAAAGGTAAGTTCTTCTTTTTCATAATACAAATAACCTAAGCTAGTCATGTACTGGTATTACAAGATACATATAATGTATTATAAATAAATGTATTCGAGGATGAATATGGAGACAATATCTCATTTATAAAAAAGCATTTGATTTAGAGTAAATTATATTACTTACATATTAATATAGAATTTTCATTCCTGAAGCCGTCGTCCAAGAACACACAAAAATAAAGTCTTCGTATTTCACTTTCAATATTAGTTTATACATCACTTAAGGTGCATTCACAAATGAAAATTAGGTTTAGATTTATGGTTTATACTTTAGATTTAAAAACTTTGGCCGCATATTTTGTTATGACTCCATTCACACTTCAGAATTTGGTGTCTCTAAATCCAAATCATAAAGTTAAACATTGCAAGGTCCAAACTTTAGGTTTATGATTTAATTTGACGTCACAAACTTCACCAATGAGAACGAGTCTGAAATGATATAGGTATATACACCCATCTTTATTTAGTATCCACTTGGTGGATTCGGCTTTTTAAACAAATGCGAGAAGAACATGGAGACTGTCAAAACTTAATTGCTGAAATATAAACAATAATGCCAAGCGAATGACAGTTTCACGGCGCACGGGTATCTGTTAAGTACTTCTCTACCGATATTTTAATCTTGTTTTTGAAGAATCATGGATGTCTGTACATACCAAAACTAAATTACAGTTAATTTAAACTTACATTTACGAATGACATACTTAAACCTAAACAAAAACCATAAACCTAATTTTCATTTGTGAATGTACCTTAAAGGTGCATTCACAAATGAAAATTAGGTTTAGATTTATGGTTTATACTTTAGATTTAAAGACTTTGGCCGCATATTATGTAATGACTCCATTCACTCTTCAGAATTTAGGGTCTCTAAATCCAAATCATAAAGCTAAACATTGCAATGTCCAAACTTTAGGTTTATGTTTAGTTTGACGTCACAAACTTCACCAACGAGAACGAGTCTGAAATGATATAGATATATACACCCATCTTTATTTAGTATGCACTTGGTGCATTCGGCTTTTTAAACAAATGCGAGAAGAACATGGAGACTCTCAAAACTTTTTGCTGAAATAGAAACAATAATGCCAAGCGAATGACAGTTTCACGGCGCACGGGTATCTGTTAAGTACTTCTCTACCGATATTTTAATCTTGTTTTTGAAGCATCATAGATGTCTGTACATACCAAACTAAATTACAGTTAATTTAAACTTACATTTACGAATGACATACTTAAACCTAAACAAAAACCATAAACCTAATTTTCATTTGTGAATGTACTTTTAATATACAGAAATATACGTTCAATCACTACAATGCATCACAAGAAACTGAGTATATCGTGTCATACATATAGCGTTTTCAGCTTACAAGTCGAGTGCGCACTGGTGCGCACTTTTTTGCACTGAGCGTTTTCAGCTTGTCATTGAGTGCAAAATTTAGTCAGCTTATACGTTTTCAGCTTAAGAAAAAGTTGCACCGTGCACTGGCTCAGCGCGACTTTTGTGCACTGACTCCCTAGGCAAGTGCAATAGTGTCAGTGCAAATATGGTGACTAAACAAAATCGTTTTCAGCTTAAACTACACTGCCACCGGATGAGGGCAGAACTTCGTTCAGTGTGGTCACGTGGTATGTTGCACTCAGTGCCCACTTGCACTTGCTATGTAAGCTGAAAACGCTAATAGAGACAACCGGGAGATTTGAAACGTGTTTCAATAGGCACTAAATAAGAAAAAACACTAATTACTATGAAATACAACACAGTATGTACAATGTGTTTTAATGATAATTTAAATGTTTATTCTGCCAACTACAGTGTGATTAAACATTCATATTGTTTAAATATTTTTTACAACTATACAGTATATTTTTTTAAGGCTACACTAAATAGTTTAACATATCAATTAAATTATAATTATAAAAGAAATCGTGAGAATATCAAAAAGAAGAAATTTTTTCTCAAAAATTAGTTAATTGTGTTAGGGAAAGAGAAAAAAGAAAAACAAAGAGATTTCAGGGTTTGATTTCGGTTGAGTTTCTCTTTATCAAGAAGGGTTTCATTACATCAAAGGTTCTACGTAAAAGGCAAGCTGTTTATAAAGGCTGAAATGCTATGTTTGCATTGTTTTTACCAGAGCATCAAGTTGACGCATTATTTTAAATTTCGTACGTGTATAATTCATTTTTTAGGTCCAATGATTAAGATATTATTATTTAAACAATTGGTACAATTTTCATAAATAAAAGTTTGAAAGAAAACTAATATTTGCGTACATTTTTTGTAATATTTATCATATTTTTTCCCAAATTTAGACCAAAGGAGAGAACTGTTACATTGCTTTTTGTGTCTACTTAATTAGTTTACAGCGAAACTCAATAAATTGTTGAATTGACCCGTATTCGTTTTCTTGCTACTAATTATAGTGATTTCAGCGAAGACCTTAAATCAGGACACAAATTTGTTCTTACACTATTTAGCGCTTTACGGAACTAAGACTGTATGCAGTTAATTATATTAACGATTTGATTGTTGTTGTATTCTAGCAAGATAATGTCCAAAGCATTGACAATAAAAGAAGAGCCAGTCGATTTTGAAATCTTATTTTATTCATATGAATTTCAACGAGGTTTATTATTTATACAGGGTGGTCACCGGCACAGTCGAAAATAGAACTTTAACATGTAAAATCATTCTTTCGTGATTGACTGCTTCCTGAATTATTTTAGGTAAAAAAGCTTCAAATAAGAGCATAAAATTATGTATCTGAATCAATAAGCATACATAATTTCAGAAGCTTTGTAACAACAGAAAATTATGCATGAAAATGTCGAAAATCACCTCAGAAATGGTTTATCTGTCAAGTTGGGTTACTTTATTTTTATTAGGTATTATTTGTAATTTTTGTTCCAGTGAACATAATCTAATACTTCAAATTAATTATACGGGCGGAGTTTAGAATAGGGTCCAGCTTTAAATTTTAGTTCTTACGTATCGTCACAGATGACGCTACTAGTTTCTTGCACAAATATTGACATTTGTTGCAAAAATATGTGTATACACCTAAAATCACTTCAAATTACAATAAAAAGTTAAAAAATACTTATTATTATGAATATATTTTCCATTTATTGCTTATTCAAGTCTACATAATCACAAATTTCTTGAAATATTCGTTAATTTTTCAGTGAGACATGCATGAGAACCAAGAACACATTTTATTAGATAAACCCATCAAATCATCATAAATTCTTGCTTCCGAGCCCTAATTTTGGTTTATTTTATTGAATAGAAGGGTAATGTACCGATATGTAGTTATTTAAATGCATTATGTGTTTGGACCGTATTCTATACTTTAGCCAATTATTCTTCTCTTGAACAGATACGACAAGTTATAATAAAAATAACTAACCTAACTTGATACTCTAGATAGATAAACCGTTAAAAATTTGTTAACTTTTGTTTGAATTCCGTGGCTATTACTATTTTTAGGATAATTTTCGACATTTTCATACCTAATTTTTGCCGTTACAGAGCATGCAAATTTAATTTGCTTCATGATTCATATGCTTTTCAACTTGAAGCTTTTTTCTCTAAAAAAATCAGGGAAGCAGGAATTTAGAAAAATATGATTATATGTTCGTGTGTTCAAGTCACCACTCTGATCCAAAACTAGTAACCTTACATTATTAATTTAAAATTATTTACTATTTGATGATTAATACAAATAAAATATAACTAAAAGTAAAATATTTTGTAGTACATCGTATATATCATATGAAATGTAAAAATAAACATCAAAATAAAACAGATGTAATAAATATTACTCTACATTAACTGGCTTATTCTGTAAGAATGTCGTTATACCATAACGTATCGTTATGATGAAAAGTTGTTAAATAACGATAATTTTCAAAAAGCGTATTCTGTAAAACCATTGTCGTTATATTGAAATCGTATTGTCGTTATTTTAAATAGTTCGTGAACGATAAGGATTCACTTGTCGTTATTCAGTTCGTTAATGTCAAATGTTAGCAAATGGAAGGGTTAATTAATTTATTATTTATATTTGTGCAGGAAGAAATGGAAAATAGGTAACAAAACATTTATTCATGCATCAAATATATAATTAATAACCATAATTACATTTTAGAAGAAATGTTTGTGGTCGTGGTCTTTTATGGGATAATATTAATCCATTTGATAATCGTTTTTTACAAATATTCTTTACTTAATAAAGAAATAATAATTAAAATAATAATGTTGATATTTTTTTGCAAAATGACATTACAGTGACAATTTAATTATCAATAATAGCTACTAACTTTTCTAAAAAAATCGTTGTGACAAACGGTATGAGGACGTTTATAACGATATTACGTAGTGAATACGATTTTTACAAAATGTCCTAAGGATCACATCGTTATATTTATAAATAACGATAGTTGTTATATAACGATATTTTTACAGAATAAGCCTGTAAATCTAGGTTGCAATTCGTAATTTAATTTTTTATCTGAGTGGTACAGGTTGTTTGTTTTTGTCGTTTTTCAATAAAATTTTCTGACATTAATTAAAACTTTTAACACTTTAAAACAATACCACTTGTGTTATAATTAGTATCACAAATAAATTATTCTAATGAGAATAGCATCCTTTGAACTTTGCACATCGTAGTGCTTTGTTTTTATTGTAATTTGCGAATAAACCAGGCGTATTATTTGTAACAAATTAGTTACACTAAGTGCTGTAGCTTACTGGTTTGACTTTACAATATTGGTTCTTTTGTAACGCAATTCGATTTAACATCTATTTCCCTCACACCGGCTATAATTAAAACGTTTGGAAAACAGTGGCGGCTTTTGTCAGCAAAGAGACTAAAAGAGTATACATTTTTATATTTTGCGTTCATAATGAAGTCATTACGATATGCAATTGCGATACGCAATTTTTTGTTTTAGACGGTTGGTACTAGATGACATTTCTTTAACCAATTTTTAATTTATTTTTAGTTAATTGACAATTCATTTTAATAATATAATGTCGAAATTATTATTTTTTTTTAATTAGGGAAGATTATTTACATGAAAATGTACAAATGGTTACAAATATAACCACAAATTGAGTAAGTAAATGTTATTGTAGAAGGCGCAAAATATAAAAAATAGTATAAAGAACTTATTTTATAAGACTTTCTTTCGCACTTGTCAATTAGAAAACTCGCTAACGCTCGTTTTCTAAATTTTGACGCGTGCGAAAAAAACATGTCCTATAAAACACGTTCTTTAATATACTATTTTATATTTTGCGTTCATAAGAAAGTCATTATGAAAACCAAATGCGTACCGAAAGAGACATCATTTCGATCCGCAATTTTTTGCTTTAGAAGGTACTAGATGATATTTACTTTTATTCATAAATCAGAAATGACATGAACTTTTAAATAATTAATTAAATGTCAATATAATGTTATCAACTATAACAATACAAATACAAATTTCCCAACTCGGTTAATACAGCAGTTTTTTTGAAAAATATTTTAGTTTATAAAATACTTGCACTTGTCATTTTGAAAATTTTGACTATATTTTACAATAAATAAATTAGTGGAATATCCCATTATTTTATCACACGACAAATCAAATGATCACAATTTCTACTTAGATTAAGTTACATTAAGTTATGTTCAGTTATTATTTTATTATTTGGCCAAAGATAAAGTTGTACGTGCTAATATGTATATTTGATAAAATATCGTGTTACATAATGGACGTGATAAAATAAGCGAACCTTCCTCGTATGATAAAATGTCACGGAACTTAGTTATGGATACAACGTAATTCATTATATCTATACAGGTTGTCTCACAACTCGCGCCCCAGAGCGAATGAGGAAACACGAGACTGCACACGGATGTGTAATTTCGAAGAAAAAAATCTAGCTTTAAAGATATTCGAGAAAAGACGTCTTAAAATTGACCAGAGACCTACACCTTTAACGTGTGTTTGCCGTAATTTTATGTTACTATGGTTTTATACAAATCAAATCTTCTTTAAAATGTGTGGGCGACTGTAGTTTTCGAAAAATGTAAGTGTCAAATTAAATATGACAAGGTGAATAAAAAGGCAAAGGAACTATTATAAGTTTGGTCTCGTATGTACATTTATTTGCAAGATTGTGGAAAAACTATATTAAAACAGCCTTGAGTTACGTATGTTTACCAAACAACAGGCAATGTCACCTTAATCAAGGGTAAATACTACCGATTTTTAGTCTACATCTAATTACAGGCTAATCACCCTTGATTACAAGCAAATGCCATCAGTCATTGCATTTTTGATGCGTTACTATGGTAGCAATGCATGGTCAATTTTGTAATCAGCTAACCAATTTTGTGCAACCCACTTACCAGAGTTCTAAATTTATATTATTTCTGTACGACTTATTATTTTGATTATTACGAAGATATTATAATATACGGGTAAGTATATATACAAACAAATTATAAAACCTTCGCAAATGGTGACAAATTTTTACAAATTTCTTTCGATTAGTTTATAGATTTCAATAACACACTTAATTTTCTTAGGCATTGTATCCACAAGCCTTGAATATTCTTCTGTTAGAGTATTATCCTATAATGTCTTCCAAGGTAGGTTTTACTGTACGCACTGAATTTTTACGAAGTTTTGTCTTTTGGTCCAAAGGTTTTGTAAGTTTTAGCTCTATATTTATATTTCGGGATTATATCCCTAGGGTGGCTTACATACACCTGAAATAATTGCGTAGCCTTCCACAGTCTGAGTCATGAGAAATATCCGTTTTCCGGGAATGGACTGCCTCATATTTTGAGCCAGAGCTCCACGTTTCACCCGCAGTCGTATGGGGCATCTTCAGGAGCAAGGGGGATAGTACGGTCTTAAACAAGGTTACCCGACGTGTCAACCACGCTAGAGGCCGAGTTTAAGCAACACGAGGGGGAGACTCAGTTTACAAGGTTATCCGACGTGTAAACCACGCTAGAGACCAAATAAACCAAGTGACGAAGGAAGGCAGAGAAGACAGTTATATACTAATCTAAAGATACGGTAGATGAGCAAAGCTAATG
Organism: Harpalus rubripes; assembly: GCA_963082715.1. NCBI lineage: Eukaryota > Metazoa > Arthropoda > Insecta > Coleoptera > Carabidae > Harpalus > Harpalus rubripes. The sequence continues at coordinate 3,359,738 of OY720458.1, read as the reverse complement.
AGGACCAATGGGAATCGAGTTCGTAATGGCAGATTGGGCGTGTCGTGTTCCGAGAATCACCGGTTTCCACATGTGGCTCAAGAAATAGCCATCATCCCGATTGATGTTATTAGGATGTTTCCATATTTCTAAAGTTTCCCTGTATTTACGTCTGTAAAACTCAGGGACAGGAGCTAAAATGCGGGAATTTTCAAATAAGATGTTATGTGTTGGTGTTCGGCGACCGCAGATGTTAGTACCATACCATTACGCAGACAGGGTTTGTGTTCTAACAATCTAGTGTGAACACTCCTTCCTGTTTCACCTATGTATACTGTGCCGCAAGAACAAGGAATACTATAAACACCGGGTGACGGCAAGGGTTCGCGTTTTCTTTAGTTGTAGGGGAGTATTCCTGAGATTTTTTTGTGGAGGTTTAAAAAAGACCTTAATATTGTTTTTAAGAATTCTACCTATTTTATTTGAGAATCCTTTAATGTAAGGGATAGATGCAAATGTTTCGAACGAGGTATCAACGGGTTTTTTGGGTAATATATCTATTAAAAAAAAATCTTACGTTTCTTACTTAGATGCCATGTGCGTTGTCCGCCCGTGTAACCCTTGTTACAATCGGATGCTGGTTCCAGATAGCTTTGTGGTTGCCAAGTTAATTGTATCCCAACTTGGAAAGGTAACGGGAGAAGGTAAAAATTTCCGATCTGACCCGGATTCGAACCCTCAAACTCCAAGTCCAGAGGCGAAAGAATTTTATAGAAATATCTCACCATTTGTGTAGGTGCCACTGATGATGATTTCGTATCGCATATGTAACAATGTAATGAAGTGAGAGGGATAAAAAGCAAATGAGGTTCCTCTGGTTTTTGTATCCCCGGGGTAAATATCACTTTTGTCCCGCCACTGTAGAAGACAGCAGGCAGCAAAGCTCTGCTGAACAATGAACGATAGATTTACACTGTTAAATCGTGCCTGTGTGACCGACTGGCATTAGATTAGCCTGTGTGTGCTGTACGGTGTTTTGTGTATGTATTGGTGTGTACACCTCATTGTGAGCGAAAAGGATTAGTGCTCGTTACTTGTCATCCTGCTTTATCTACTGTCGTAAATGTGTGGCTACTAATGACTAGCGGATGCCATGCCGGTATATACGCCATGTTTGTTTTTATTAATATTTCGCTAAATTTGGTTGTTGCTGTCAGGGGCGCGCCGTACCTTTGTGTCGCCCGTGTGCCAATGCTCATCTTGACGCTCCCCTCTCTTTCCCCCAAAAAATTCAACAGTTATAAAAAAATAAGCATCGCTATTCGAAAGAACATAAAAAAGTGATCTAAAATGGTACAAACTAAAATCTAGTACTGTTTCATATTTGGAAAGTATATGTATTCACAAATAAACTGCAAAATTTACATTTTTGCCTATATCTAGTGACCTACGGATTTTTTCTCAAGTAACGACACCACTTAAATGGTCTAATAGGGCAACAATTATGTGAACACGTTACTTTCTTTTTCATAGTTACAATATATTTTAAATAAACAACAATAATTGTTTTTACCCTATAAAATTAATAATTCTTGCATTTTCTGCTTGAAACATGAATACATCGTTGGAAAGCTAAAATAAATTCTCTTTCAATGGTATAATTTTGCGACTATGGAAATTATAAATTGGACCCCATTAGTTGAAATCTAATAGTGATAAAAAGACGTTTAAACCAAAATTCCATATAATTTCATATTTGAAAGTTATTTGTGAATATAAAAGGAAGTGGCTAGAGTACCGAATGCGGGACCATGTTCAAAAAATTAAGATCTCAAATTGACATGGTTTTCGCAATTTCTCTAAATATACCCCAACAAACTCAGGCTTGGAAAACGCGAGTCAAGTATTATGTGCTAGGTGCGGGTTATTGTTGTTCTCTTTAGAGTAATATAAAAGCAACCATAGTAAGCTATTCAACAACGGTCCCGCGTTCGTGCCGGGATTTGAATTTTTAACAACGGTCCCGAATGTTGACATGTCTCTTCGACGTTTCAAGTACTAAACGAGGGACTAAATCATGCCATTTGGAGTTTTGTACAGTAACTATTTGTATATGCATTTTTCGGGAAGAACAAAAACATCTTTAAAATAGTCTAGTAATTGGGCAACTTTGCCCTAATTTAATCGACTTCGTATCTCTTATAGTTTACGAGATCCCAATGTAAGCCTCGAAAAGCGGGGATATTAAATTAAAAAACTTAAGTCTTATTACAATTTTGCTCGCCGTGTCGCCCCTAACCAAATGTCGCCCGTGTGCGACGCACACATCGCACCCTGTGACGGCGCGCCCCTGGTTGCTGTACATTTTGAAAAGGTCACTGTTATTATTAATTAAAACGCTTTGCTGAAAATTCCAATACAATTAATAATAACCAATACGAGTGGTCTTTATCCATGTCTAGTCCATACTCGAAATTCACAAGTCACTGATTATGGATTTACCCATATTCTACTTCGTAATGTCATTTAGTTTAATAAACAGTAATGCAAAGATGGACATACTATTGTTTACCAATCTGGTTTAGTTAAAGGCCAATTTGCGCAGAATAGTTCTTTGGGAAAACGACTTTTTACCTCTATGAAATTTTTGTACCTATACCTGCGATTAATTTTCAACATTGAATCTTAGGAACTACAGAGCGATGAAAAATAACTGATTCAGTTGGCAATAAAAAATACTTGAAATTGGTAAAACTAATACAAAAAATTATTACCTGTTGTTTTGTCGGACAATGATATTTGAAAATTTTGAGTATATTCACAATTTTTATTAAAATTGTCGTTGTTTCCCTTACTCACATCTTTTTATTTCTTACAGTAACCACAGAGCAATAATCTAAAATATTTCAATTCAAAATCCTATTAGCTCTCAGGCCCCAGTTCTGACATAACCTATTTGTATTTATTGTAAAAAGATATGTCAAAAAGTATTTCCGCCTTCACGTGGTGTTGTACAAACTGTGGAATAAAAAGATCCCCAGAACTGTATTGCCAACTGAATAAGTTATTTTTGATCATTCTGCAGTAATACTAGATATATGATTGTTTAACATTATATAATTTAAGTTCCTGGTGTATGATGACAAACATTATTTCAATTTTGAGAAAAATGTAAAATGATTCTTTACCTCTACGATAAAGCTACACATACATATGTATGTCGGATTTATGTACATATTTCAAAGAGATTTTGATTGGTAAAATATATTTCACGGACGATCAATATGCCATCCAAATAACCAATTAATTTTGCGCGTAATTGAACGTCTAGGGATCGTCTTAAAATTTTCCAATAAATAAAAATACTAACTCCAGACATACTTTAAAAACAAGCCCGGACAACCCCGGATACAAGTAAAAACAGAACTTGGCTGGAGGAATCCAGACGTCTGATCACCCTAGTTACAGACATGGAGAATGAAGCTGAAAGCTGCAAACATTGTTTTGTTAATTTAATTTTCAATTTGTAACGACTAATGATGGCTTCAGTACTTATGAGAACAACGCACACGCAAAAAATATTAGAAAGATTTAAAATTAGAAGTACGAGATAGTGTCAAAAAGTAGACGGAATCGTTGGCTTTGTGGCAGTGCCATTCCTACGTGAAGAAAACTATATTCTTGTTTCTATAAAAATATCAAACTTAAATATAGATAGGTATCGAAAATATGACATCAATATATTCTGAGAATTCGCATTGGAAAAGTCACATTTCAAATAATTCTTTGACATATGTATATTCACACACGGGTGAAATCGCAAATACAAGGTGTCTTAGAAATAGGGGGTCATGGTTAACCACAGATTCCTGGGCCCAGAATAAAGGTACATTCACAAATGAAAATTAGGTTTAGATTTATGGTTTATACTTTAGATTTAAAGACTTTGGTCGCATATTATGTAATGACTCCATTCACACTTCAGAATTTAGGGTCTCTAAATCCAAATCATAAAGCCAAACATTGCAAGGTCCAAACTTTAGGTTTATGATTTAGTTTGACGTCACAAACATCACCAATGAGAACGAGTCTGAAACGATATAGATATATACACCCATCTTTATTTAGTATTCACTTGGTGGAATCAGCTTTTTAAACAAATGCGAGAACATAGAACTGTCAACATTTAATTGCTGAAATATAACCAATAATGCCAAGGGAATGACAGTTTCAAGGCGCACAGGTATCTATTAAGTATTGCTCTACCGATATTTTAATCTAGTTTGTGAAGTATTTACATAGATGTTAGTACAATCAAAACTAAATTAGAGTTAAATTAAACTTGCATTTATGAATGACTTACGTAAATCTAAACAAAAACCATAAACCTAATTTTCATTTGTGAATGCACCTTAAGACGATACATCTAAACTTACCTTTATCCGAAAGTGCACCGTTTAGCCAGTATTCTGTTTCCAATCCTTCTAAAAAAATAATAATTTTGCTTTCGCTTCGTTCGATTTGAATGAAATTTGGTATGACAATCCATATGTATATAGTTCAACCTTTAAAATAGTATTTGTTATTGCTAGTGAACCACTAGTGTATGAAATTTGGGTGTCACAACCACGATTAGACCATAACTTTTTAATGGCAACGTCAATAATATAAAATTATTGTTTTTCAGAAAGATACACTCAATAACATTTCTCTCTCTGCGTAAGTTGTGATATCTCTAAGAATTTATTCACAAAAAATAAAATGTAAGTGACTGCGCCGTGTAATTTTTAAAATAAATTGTATCTAGCAGTCTATCCAAATGTCAAACAACTAATATTCAATGACAGCAACAATTGTTTATGAGTTGGCAATCTTCCAAAGTTGTTTAGGAGTAAGCTAACATTATTTAATCGTCGGACGGATATGTTACTAGTTTTAAAATATTGCAAAGGAATTTTTTGACAACCTATAAACAGTTGTTACTGTCATGAAATATTAATTGTTTGACATATGGATAGACTGCTAGATAAAATTTATTTTAAAAATTACACGGAGTAGTCAATTACATTTTATTTTTTGTGTCTAAATTGTTAGAGATATCTTAATAATAACTTAATCATGGTCGTGACACCCAAGTTTCATACACTGGTGGTTCACTTACAATAACAAATACGATCTTAAAAGATGAAGTATATCCATATGGATTGCCATAATTTCATTCAAATTGAACAAAGCGCTTCGTTATTAAAAGCAAAAAAAAATTTTTTAAGAAGGACTTTGTAGCAGAATACTGGCTAAATGGTATACTTTTGGAAAAGGTAAGTTTAGCTAAATCGTCTTATTTTGGGCCATGTCCCCCTATTTCCAAGATACCCTGAATGCAGTACCTATACCATCAAGAAGAACTAGATAATTGTAGACGAAATATAATATATATATTCTTATGCCTTACTGATTCAATTATCAGTTATGTGAAAAATCATTTAATGAAGTACATTATCTGAAGTTGTTCTTAATTGGGCAAAAAATTCTCAATTTGATAGACAAATATATATATATATATATATATATATATATATATATATATATATATATATATATATATATATATATATATATATATATATTGGGCCTTTCTTCGTCTGTCACTTTATGATCACTCTTTCTTCAACTAATTGTTACGAATCTGGAGAATTGATGTTTTATTGAGTTAGACGCTCTATCATTTATTGGTTTGTTCCGACGTGATTCGTTCGCTTTTGTAAGACATTAGTTTTACAACCACTACAAATGACCTTTACTTTTGATGAATCTTTTAGAGATAACCGCAAAATAATAGTGCAAAAAGGCATAAAATTTTATGATTCACATAAAAGTCTACCATCATAAGAATAGGTATAATAATTTTGCATCTTATAATTTAATGTAGGTTTAATCTAATTTGCTATAAATTTCTGTAGATGGTGTAGAAGCCGAAATCACGGTTAAGTTAATAAATCTTATTTTGTGAAACTTAGTCAAGTGTTAATTATTTATCTAGTGCCAACGACGGATTCAATCAATCATAATAAAATTTTGTAAAATCCAGTGTACAGACAGTAAAACTTACCTTGCAAGACGTATGGGACAATACTCTATCAGAAGAATCTGCAGGCCTTGTGGATACAGTGTCTAATAGAATTAATGCTGTTATTATTAATAAAGGCGATGTAACCCATTATTAAGTAGCGGGGTACTCGTAAGTTTAAAATCTAAATCTAGTGGTAGGAAATTTCTTGCCATTTGGAGTCGTATATGTATTGCATTTTGATATAATATTTCACTATTTAATTAAAGGAAAATTTCTTGGGGATGACGGTTCAGGGATTTAAATAATTTCAAAATTTCTTTATCATCGACCTCTCGGTTTCATTTAAACCCGAACACTTTAAGTGCCACCATTAAAAAAATTGGGTCCCAGGGGCCATTGCCATTTCTTCACTGTAAATGGTTTTAAATATTACAAGAATTTATTATAAGGTATCAGAATATGAAGTTAATAAATTTTACGTTAATTAGAGCAACATTAATTTGTGGTGATACATTGGTGTCGCTCGGCCTACAGCTTTTAAAATTGTCCATTACGGCCGTGTAAGACCAACGTAACACCTCACCATTTTATGTTTGAACCATGTTTATAACTCCAATAGTAATATTTGACTGAATGTATTTTTATATTAAATAAATTTTTCCTAAACATGAACAAATATACTTCCAAAATTACTATCTGTATTACCCTGAATTTATGGCCGCGTGAAATCAGATTGGTCTGAAAAAATCAGTAGGCTAAACGGTTTCTGACACGATGGGAGTTTTGTTTTATGAAATTTTCTGCTCTCCTGTTGATTTTAGGCAAAAACTGTAGAGTGCAAAATACAGAATTAAGTTTTGTTCTAAGGTGTTCTTCTGTTTTTTATGGCTTTAGTTTCTTCTTAGTTTTAAAAAGAAATTTCAAAAGTTCCGTTAATTAGTAGCAATAGCCATACTTATGACATTGTAGAAAACAATAATTTTCTATTCATAATCTGTCAATTTTTTTTTGCAAAAAGCAAATTAAATAGTGAATTTTTACTCGAATAAGGAACGTGTCATTATTATACAGAATTATTGTTGTGGAAATAATTATCGCAGAACACGGAATTTATTTTCAATAAGTCACATTGACGTTTGACGTTTATTAATAATTTCTGAAAACCAGAAAAAAGAAAATAGATGTCATGGCTATTGCTACGAACTAACAGAAATTTTGAATTTTCGCTTTAAAACTGTGAAGAAACTAGAAATATAATAAAATATGTAAAAATAGTTTTGTATGCAACTTTTAATTTTATACAACTTTGCACTCTACAGGTTTTGGCGTAAAATGAATAGGAGAGCAGGAAATTGCACTAAACATAAATCTGATGTTAAATCCCTATGTTCACCTCTAATATTACCGAAATCTGCGTATAAAGCAGATTGGCACACCCAGTAATGGTAATAATAATAATAATAATAATAATAATAATAATAATAATAATAATAATAATAATAATAATAATAATAATAATAATAATAATAATAATAATAATAATAATAATAATAATAATAATAATAATAATAATAATAATAATAATAATAACAATAATAATAATAATAATAATAATAATTTATTTATTTCCGTAGACACAGTACAAGTGTATGGAGAAAGTCAATATAGAAAACAGTAAAAATTATAATAAAACACAGTATGTTATACAGCAAAAAATTTGTTTAAATTATAAAAACTGTGTTGCAGTAGAAAGGACATTTTTTAAATTTATTTAATTTATTCTCTATTTTCAGAGAATTAGGCAGCTTATTAAAAATTTCAAGTCCCATTCTGTTAGGAGAATCTTTAGCAACATTTACTCGGGATCTAGGAACGTAGAAATTGTTTGTATGGCGAGTATTATACTCATGCAAATCAGAAAACATAGTAAATGATATTTTATTTTTATGTATAAAAAGGCAGATGTCAAGAATATAAATGCAGATTAGTGGTAAAATATTTAATTCTTTAAAAATAGTTCTGCAGGATGATCTATGACTAATGCCCATTATAGAACGTATAATTCTCTTTTGAGCAACAAAAACATTATTTGCAGGATTTGAAGTACCCCAGAAACAAATACCATATCTTAAACGAGACTCGACACAAGCAAAATAAAACATCAAAAGTTGTTTATTGTTTAGGTATTCTCTTAAATGACGCACCTGAAAACATGTAACGTTTAGTTTTGCCGTGATGATATATTTATTTATTTATTTATTTCACCCCTAACCCCCCCCCCCCCCAATCCTGTATGTATGAGTATTAGAATCATTATTGTTATAATGATGAGTCAGAAGGAGACACGTAGGGCCAGTTGCATAAAACGTTGTTAACTGATCATGTGTTTAACTACATATTGTAACCATGGATACGTATCAAAAATACATAGGAAAGGAAGCCGTTAACAACGTGATTAAAGTTAACAATGCTTTATGCAACTGGGCCATAGTCTGATGTACACTGTTTGACAACTGGCAACGGACTTTAGTATTTCATTTGTACATTATTGTTAAGTTAAAATTAATAGGTATTTTTGCAACATTTCTATGACACTGTTTATTTATATATTTATAAAGGACGGTTATGGTACACCGAGAAGTGAATCATAGCAGTCATAAGTAGTTAGTCGTTAGTATTATTTTTTTTGTGTTTTTATAATTACTCAGCTATTTCTTACATCAACAATTATTCTGAATAATCTATAAATAGCTTAGTACTATCTCAACCCAAGTGAATAAAATGTCAATTCCACTAAATCGCGACAATTAGCTCTCCATCGCTATTCTGTGGGCTACTAAAGTGTTTCCCTTATTCGTCCCGTAACATTTCGTCCCAAGGAAGAAATTTTATTCTTTATGAGTTACATATGAGCCCAAACTACGCAAACGGTGAGAAATTTCTGCAAATTTCTTTTGACTAGTTTAAAGTATAGATTTAATAATAATTCTTTATTGTATATAAAGTATTTACACTTATAACAATACAATTGATATGTATGAGTATTTTTGCGGTTTATCCTTACAGTTCTGTATATCGCAGATATAGGGATGAGATGATGAAAAGGACATACACACAAACATCCATACCTTAACCGGGATTCGAACCCGGAACCTTTGGGCCGTGAGTTGGCTACGTTACCCACTACACCACCCGGGTCGGTCGACTAGTTTAAAGTATAGATTTCAAATTATAAATAAAATAAATATATCATCACGGCTTATTACCCATTGCTGGGTGTGCCAATCTGCTTTGTAAACAGATATCGGTAATGATGAAATATTTGCACCGTGCAGGCGCTTACCAGGCGTCACCTCACGGGCACTCATTGCTGGCGTGGAGAGTGCACCACAGGGATAAATTTTGTGCCATTTAAAATTGTAAATATTTGGCGTCGGTCGGGATCGAACCCGGTTCCCCAGATTCGCGACCTGACACTCAGGCACGCGGCCACGAGACCCCATGATTTGAACTTATAAAAAGTGAATAAGTTATTCAAGTATTCCGCCATTTAATATTGAGTTACGTCGCTTTTATTAGTAATACCCGCTTTAATTCTATTAGACTTTATAATACTGCAAATTCTTCTGTAAGTATTGTTCCATATGTCTTGAAAGATAGGCTTTACTGTACGCTCTGGATTTTTACGAAGTTGTTTTTCATTGTGCCAAAAGTAAAAGGTCTCTCTTAAATTTTTCGAAAGTATTTTAAATTGGCTTTATAATACATATAAATGATGAACAACGTAAATGCAGCAAGGATACAATTTAGGATAAACTAGTTTGCTTAACTAGTAGTCTTATAACCAAAACAGTTGCTAGTCGATATCAAAAGGCAGCTATAATGCGTCCGGAATGTGGCAAATTCCATATTGGAATTTTGGTAGCAATTAATACGAAGTGACTTGGACTGGAATCTGTAACTCCATTTCCATAATCATGTTATCCTATAGTGCAATCGTGTATGTAAAATGACACAAATTTTCAATACTGATTTCCAATAGGAGTCTCTTCATCTACCATGGTAACAAATTCGAAAATCGTTCATCTCAACTCACTTAAAATAAACTCAATAAATTTTTCGTTTTGTTTTAATGAAACTGAGTGGTACTGAGTGTACTCACACACCCCCTTACCGATGCTGCACCATCCACGAAATAAACTCAAAATGATCCAAGCCAGTACAGTGGAAAGGGTAATGTTGAGAAGAAATGCCAATTTGTAGGTTAAGTTGAACCTTCGTGGTAGAAATCAAAAATCAACTAAGCTGAGAAAAAATATAATCCATGCATATTTCCAGTTAGTGACTACGACAGAGGTTATTCTAAGGATTTTTTTCCACTGCACAAGAAAATAAATCCCTGTATATTCTATTCCCTTTAAGCCATTCGGCAGATGTCGCTCGCATCAACGCCAATTTTAAGTAGCCGAAATTACATTGGATAAACTTGTCTCTTGTCTCCAATTTCAGCCAATCAGAGAGGTTAAAAGTATTCCCTATTCTCTACAATACTGAATGGCTTAAATGGAACAGAGTATAGGTTTATAATATTTTGGTGAAAGATCTTTGTTTAATTCAATTCAAGTTGAATTATAACGAAATACTAGAACATCCACAAATAGGAAAGTTGCGGAAACTGACGCTTCCAGAGTTAGTTCATAACTATTTCTTCGGAATCAAATTAAAAAATATAAAATCGTGTCTCGGAATAGCTTGTCGGTAGATTCCGAAAATGCAGTTTTGTATATTTATTACAACATGCCTTCTCTGTTAGAATGAGATCCCCGGAAAGCCACAATCATAAGCGTGAGCACCTCTAATGGTATTTTTGCTGAGGCCAATGCCAATGATGAGGATAAGATAAGCGAAGAGTCTGAGGGAAAAGCTAGTATAATTTTAGTGCTTACACAGGATGTTTCTAAATCTATGTCACTAATTTTAAGGGTATATAGTACTGACTAATATGTTTAGTTCTTTTTTTAGAAAAATTTTATTTGGCTTATTCGAAATAAATGAAAAATAACTGCACAGATTTTAATTTCCCACTGCACAATTTGCTTTTCCTACTGCACATTTTGTGTCCAACTGCACATTAGAATAACCTCTGGACTACGACAGTTTATTTGATACACATATACTATTCTGTCATTAATGTATTACTATGGATACTAGTTACACATACTGTTTCGTTCCAGATAAAATGCAGCATAGGGTGATACAGAAGTTTTGCTAATTGTAATTCATTTGCCAAAACTTTTGTAGATAGCTGAGTATGTTATTCTACTGTATATGGTGTTCTTTGTTATATCGAACTACAGCTAGAAAAAGAGCACTCGGCTAAGAATCCTGCAAAATTCTTTCATATTTTTAAATAATATGAACCATATGGGAGCGTGTAATAAAAATAAACTTGGTTAGAATTAGATTTTGTCATTCTACCCACTCGTCCATATTTTCAGATTTAGCAAAAATGAAGTTGGGTAAAACAATCGCAATCGCACGAAGTGGTAGGGTATGTTGGGAGTTGTATGCTGTAGCCGTAGCCGTAGGCCCAATCCCGAGAGTTCCCAACTCCAAGTTCACAACTGGAAAGCTCTCCGTCATGCGCGAGTGTCGCTGGCATCGGCGTCGAGACGACCCTATTCGTTGTTGGCTCTCATCGTCGGCATTCGCATTCGTGAGTCAAAGCGCGACGAACTCACATCGATTTGCCCTAGAACTCGAACTCAGTGCAGTGCTTCGCGTTCGCGTTCGGCATTACACGTGTTGCGGACGGGAACGGGACGCAGACGATGAGCTTCATTTTTTCGAAATAATTATTCTATCGAAACTTATGTAATCGAGTAATTTGGGACCAAATAGGCACCATGTCGAATAATTTAACTCCTTCACCGCAAGCGCATAGTATGTCGCTAAGTTTGCCAAGCGCGGAGGGTAACACCAGCCGGCAAGAGGGCAATTCCCCATCGCCGAGAAGGGCAATAAGCCCTTTGCTCGAAGTTCGGAGACCTCATTGTACGTTAAATTGCGACCACTGTAATTTCATCCTCGAAAACCGATTTAAACATTCCAGTAAGTGTAGATTGTGTCTTTGTTGTGTGTTTGTGGTTTTCTTCTTCTCTTGTTCTTCCTCTCCATCTTCACTTTTTCATAATGAAGCCGCAAAAATGACACCTTTCACCTTTGCGCGATAACAGATGAGCGAAGATATTAAGCGTTTGCTTACTCTTCTTATTTCTTTCTTTCTTTGCTAATTAATTGCTTTTATTAATCCTCTTTATGCTTTGAGGATTTTTGCCCATGGTAAGATCCAATAGTTTTATAAACTTTACCAACAGCTTTAAAGTTTGTACGCTCTTAAGTAAATTTAAATATTTAAAGTTTCAGACAAATTATGCTAAAGATATCAAAATTTTATGAATTCATACTAAAAATAAACTCGCTTTACTTTTAAAAGCACAGTTGTTAAAACATTTATTGTAGAACAAAACATAATTATAACTAGAGGCACTTTGTTAAACTTTCTTTGTGATGATATTTAAATTTAATATACAGGTGTGTTTATATTATTTTATGTTTATAACTAGCATACAAAACTTTTTATTTTGTTGTTTTTGTATATGTAATATTCTTTATAAAATCGCATAATACAGTATCGTAGATACCTAGTTGATTTGAATATCATTCATTTTAGCCACGAAAACATCGTTTCCCGCTTTATGTAGTCAATATTTTCACTCATTACATCGTACGGCGACTGAAATAGGCTAACCTTTTAAAGGTTACGCTCATATAAATTTTCCCTAGTTTATTTTAAAAGTATAAATTTGATAAAATTTAAATATAATTTAAAAAAAATCTTAAAAATAAGTTGAATCGTAGTTTTAAACTGTTTTTCCACGATTCAAATACTTTGATGTTAGTTTTTCAACTATCCACTTTTAAACATATTTACGGTTGAGAAATGTTAATTAAGGCTGACTAATTCACCTTTGGACGTGGGAATAAAATTCAGTTTCTGGATTACGTTTTCATTTTAAGTTTATTTTCTAATTTAAGATAAAATTACATTTTCGGTGCGCGGAGGGTGGAATTGCAGGCTTGTAATAAAGTAAAAACTCTGTAATTTTGCAGTGAATTATGATTATGAGTACTTTACATATGTAATTAGATTTTCTAGCATATTGCTTTTTGAAATTTATTACCCTTCACTTACAACTATTTGAGGGCATTCTACCAAGCTTCTAAAAATTAAATAAATAACACATATTTCATCAATTAAAATTTTGAAATAACATAATCAGCCCTATTTTGTAAAAAAGTTGTTATTTCTTAGCAACGTTGTTATAACAAATAACCAATAATAATTGCGAACACTGAATAAAACATGCAAATGACAGGGTTTACATTTGTTTCTATTGGTTAAAATTTACAGCAACGTTGCTTAACAACTTAACAACTTCTTTACAAAATAGGGGTGAATATCTTATTAAAATAAAATAAAAAGGAATTTAATTATGTAAAATTCAATAATCAAGAATACAAAATTGCAAATGATAAAAGCGAAAAAATACAATTTCCAATATATGTATGAAATCTGTAAATGTAATACTAATTCGGCAAGTTATAATTATAAAATCTACACAAATAATTAGAAATATCTGCAAAATTTTTCGGCTGCTTTAAATATAGACTTAATACTTTAAAATACTGTGGGCCAAATGTCTGGTGATAATAATTCGACCGGCATTTTAAGGGCCATCTTCTAGTCCAGATTTAACTTCTATGGAGACCATATACTTTTGGCACAATGAAAAAAAAACTTCGTAAAAATCCAGTGCGTACAGTAGGTTTCATAATTTGTTGAAAATAGCAAAAGTGGTAATAGCTATTAACATACCTAGGAATGTTATGTATATCATAACAGCCGCAGATGTCTGTTTGAAATCCGAGCTCGTAGAGCGAGGATTATAAGACATCTAAGGCATGTTATGATTCTTAACATCCGTGGTTTGTTCAATAGTTTATCGGTTTCAGAAAATGAAGACATTATTAATAAATATCATTTTTGAAAATTCTCTCATTCATGCTACTTTCAGAATGCTGTGGTTAACAGAACAATTATTTTGACATATGTCAATATGACAAATATTCAAATTGTGTGCTTTATTCCCCATGTTTATTATTTTAGAATAAAGTAAACTGTATTTAGAACTATACACTAGAGTTATATGTATGTATTAATGAAGAGCATTATACCTTCATTTTATTTTATTTTCATTTTGTAGACTGTTGTTGACAAGTCAATATGGTAAAAATATTACCTTACAGATACAGTTATTACTTAGTTACCAGCCTACTTTTTTTACATGTAAACAATGGATTAATATCCTGAAACCGGTAAATATATTAACGAATTCGATTCTTTACTTCGGTGTAGAATTGAATTGCCCGATCCGTATTCTACAGTAGCGTAGAATTTTCATTAAAGAGTTGCGGCAAAGATGATCTCATTCTACTAGATAAAATGCTGAGAAATGCCTATGAGTCGAAGTTACGAAGAACACGGAATAGAATAGGAACAAAGCTATTAAAATGTTTTACTGTTTTAGCGGTTACTATAAAATCTTCCCCGTGGTGCTCTTTGCACTAACATATGTGAGTGCCTTTAAACCGCCAGTAACCGCTCTTAGGGTTACAATACAATTTATTATTTACTAAGGTCTGTATCGAGCTCTAGCTCAGTGTTTCCTAAACTGTTGTCCGCAGATTCTTTAGGAAAAGTGCCAAATAGGTATTAAAAAATATTGATATTAATGGGTCGATTCTGTTCAATTTTGTAAGTCATACAGATATGTAATTCTGCTACAAATTGACAAGAAGGCAGCTTTCGTTGCGATTTTGTTCATTATTTACAGATTTACAGAACTGTAAAATTTACAGATGTAAACAGAATCCACCTATAAGTAAATTGCTTTTGTTTAAATAATAACAGATTTTTAAAATTAATGGGAAACACTGTTTGAGTAAATATGTACAACCTTTGAATTGCTCCTACTTTAAAACACTAATGTTGTTTCTAGAATTAAATATACTTATATATATATATATATATATATATATATATATATATATATATATATTGTCTTTTTTTCTTGTAATGTGTTCTCTTTTATTATTGACTTGTCATAAATGCCTTTTTCTACAGTCTATATACAAAGTAGCCATTTGCGCTCTCTTTTGTCAACGCAAAATGTCACTTTGCCGCTCTAGAACGACAAAGTAGAAAAAACGCTCGCTCCTCAAATTTCTAACTATACAATGTTGAGAAATGTTACTTGGCTACATTCTTAATGGAAACGTTTAGTCAGGAATTAATGACACTGTAGTTACACATTACCCACTTACATAACCGAACAAAATGCCGTACTGCTGTGAAAATAAAATAGGGCATTCATTTACAAAAACGAAAGTATAAAATGCTTAGATTAGATTGAAGCAATAGCTTAAGAAGAATGGAAAATACCGATAAGTAAAAATAAATAAAAAATAAATTTTTGTTATGGTGGAGGGCCTTATTGTGGCGAATGTAGAAAAAATCTTGTGTGTGTTTCGAGCGCAAATAGACATTGTCGATTTCGAGAGAATGCCTCGCTCCTGCGTCGCGCGGCAACAACCTCTCAATCGACAATGTCCCATTTTGCGTTTTTAATACACAAATAGCTATTGTAGCACAATAATGATCAAATAAAATAATAATAATTATTATTAAATATATAATTTCG
Organism: Harpalus rubripes; assembly: GCA_963082715.1. Classification (NCBI taxonomy): domain Eukaryota; kingdom Metazoa; phylum Arthropoda; class Insecta; order Coleoptera; family Carabidae; genus Harpalus; species Harpalus rubripes. The sequence continues at coordinate 3,343,865 of OY720458.1, read as the reverse complement.
GTAATCGTTTTCCTCTCCTTTTTAAGTCCAGAAACTTATTCTGAAGACATCTTGGTCTTAGTGGAATATAGATTTTAAACCGGGTTCCAACTGAAGAACCGAGAGGAACTTTTTGTTGATGTTTCGCGGTTGTTACCAAATGTTTCTTTACGTTTCTGTTGCCAGTTTTGCGGTAAACATCAAAGAAAAATACGAAACATGCGGCAACAAGTCATAACAGGAACAAATTTTTCTTCAGTTTACAAAGCATTTCGGACGCTGAAACATTTCTTTGAAATTGTCTCAAAAAATAAATAATTAAAAAATCAGAAAGTTGTTACTAGAAATAAATGTCGCTTTGAAATAGAAACAAAACATAAATGATTTCTTATATAGTGCACTCAGAACAAGTAAAAATAGTGTGCAATGCATGTCTTCATTCCAATAGAGTTGTGCAGTGAGCGCTATGCCGTTTTGTTAGAATTACGATATTTATAGTTTTATTGCTTGATACGACAGAGTCCATTTTTCTGACTTATCCGAACCCGCTTTTATAGAGCACGATGTTAAAAGTGTTTACCTTATAAGAACATGATGTAAAAGCATGCTTAATAATAGTGCTATTATCATACTATTGCGTTCGTAATACGAACCAATGTTTCTAGGAGTTGGTATTCGTTGAACAATGTTAGAAACATTCGGTAACAACAAGGAACAAAAAATTCCTCGTTGTTAATTCATTAAATATATTACCCAGATATTCTACAAGTGACAAAATTTTCCTGAGTCAGATACAAATATGAATCAGACAATTTTCTAAAACATATATCACCGTCATTATATGAAATTACATAACTTCCGTCAAAAATGAGATGTGTTAGAGTCTTTACTTCGTGCGACAACCACTGATTACTATTGTTACCAAAGCGTAATGAAAATTTTATGCACGTCGTTCATACTGGATTTTTACCAGGTTTTCATATTGTAACAAAAGTAAAGGATCTCGGTAGAAGATAAATCTGAAGTAGAAGATGGCCCTTTAAATGTCGATCGAACTATTATCACCCGTCATTTGGCCCTTACTTTTTGTAAGTTTTAAGTTTATATATAATAATTTTGTAGAAATTTCTCACCATTTGTTTAATAATTTGTTGAAAATGTAAGCCGGCAGAATTTGTATGGGCCTGATCTCGATTTCTAATAAATCTTGTTTCGAAATAATTAGAAATAGAAATATTTAGAAATTAAATGGGTACTTTTACTTTATTTGCTAAAAATATTAGAGGACACACTTTCACAGAATTTTGAAACTAAATGTTTTTATTATTATTGCATGAAAAATGTAAACATTTCAAAAATATTTTATAGGTATTGAATGATTTATTCTTTTAAGATAAATATTTTGCATATCACGATATTGCATAAGGAAGTAATATATCAACCACAAAGTTTGAAAGCTGGTTACAGTTCGTAAATACAAAAACCGGAACCGCTATTTGAATAATTGAAAATATTACACTATTTTTTTATTCTATCAATATGTCGTATCGAAAATTTATTACTGGCCGATACGATATGCTTCTGTAATATAAATAAATGCATCAGCATGTCTTCAACTTATGTTTTTCTTTACGAGGCAACTTTGAGACATAGCGACAGATAACATTTTATTTGAAGAGGGCAGATACAATGTTGAATATATAAAATGAATCATCAGTTTTCTGTGTAATGTACGTATAGTCGTGCCATAAAGACTGTCCGCAATACAAGGGAGGCGTATTCTATATAAACAAAAAAATCTGGTAAAAATGAATGTTATTTAATTGTTACGCACTAATAATCTTTAAAAACATAAAATAATTCAAAATGACCGCCTGCTTTTTTACACACTTCTGTAAACGTTCCGGTCAGTCATCCATTGCCCCAATATAGCGATGAGGTTTGGAGCCAGGGACGTAACTAGGATTATTTTCTGGGTGGGCTAAAGGTGGGCCAATGAAAAATCTGAGTGGGCCATACTTATATCATAAGAACAGTATTACAATAAAAATAAATTACATATCACCATAATATATGGATTATAGATAGCAGCATAGAAACGGTAAAACAAAATAAACAAAAATTATAAATACTTCTAAGTAATAACTAAAATTTGAAAATCAAAAATGGCACTGAAAATTCAAATTCTTAATGCAATGACTACTAATTTGAAATTCCCGGAAAATTTAATTCATAAACTAATTTTAAATGTGCGTTACAAAAATTATCATCGTCTTTACTATTTGACATATTAATATGAAGACATCGCCTCATTGAATTAATGTGCTTTGTGCTTATTTCAAGTTTGCAAAATCTAGAATCAGTTTCTAGGTATCATTGTACAGAATGCAGCGCCCATATAAATAAATACATACTTTAATTAAACAATTCAAAAATATCAAACTAATCTTTATTGAAGCGTCGTAATCGATTTCCAAATTTTGGTTTTAGATACGAGCCTCTCGCCATAAGTTCGTCCTTGCCTAGAGCAAAAATATTTTTTTAAATTTAATTTTATTTTATTTCAATGTTGATAAATAATGTAATAAGGAATTATCAATTTACTATATTCCATGTAAAATTTGTCGTAAACGCTAATTAAACCTATTTTAATTTTTGTAAAATAATTTCAGTTTTGTGAATTCATCAGAAATAGTTGGTATAATATCTATTATTAATACAGATACTTTTCTTATACACTATTTTACAAATATCTCTGGTGTGTCCAGTATTGTATCATCCGCTAAATTAATTAGCTACATATAAATCAACATTCAATTCTGTAAAGGTGCATTCACAAATGAAAATTAGGTTTATGGTTTTTGTTTAGGTTTAAGTAAGTCATTCACAAATGTAAGTTTGATATGTACAGACATCTGTGTAAATGCTTCAAAAACAAGATTAGAATATCGGTAGAGCAGCACTCAACAAGACACCTGTGCGCCGTGCATTATTGGTTATATTTCAGCAATTAAGTTATGCCATGTTCTTCTCGCATTTGTTTAAAAACCGAATCCACCAAGTGGATACTAAATAAAGATGGGTGTATATATCTATATCATTGCAGACTCGCTCTCATTGGTGAAGTTTGTGACGTCAAACTAAATCATAAACCTAAAGTTTCGACCTTGCAATGTTTAGCTTTATGGTTTGGATTTAGAGACCCTAAATTCTGAAGTGTGAATGGAGTCATTACATAATATGCGACCAAAGTCTTTAAATATAAAGTATAAACCATAAATCTAAACCTAATTTTCATTTGTGAATGCACCTTAAAAGAGTTGTTAGATACTAGCAACATTGTTGAAAATTTTAATCGATTTCAATATTCAATGTTTGCAATTATTATTGATTTCTGGCTATAGCAATGTTGCTAAGAAAGAATAATTTTGTTACATAATTGGGGCGATTTTTTGAAAAATAGTTCAATTTTTTCCACGTACTGACATACTACCCTTCTTATTTTTGGCAGTAGGCTGACATACAATCTAAAATGTTTATTTTGCAATATGTATATCTCTTTTATAAAATAAACTAAATATCTTCAAATTTTTTGGGTGGGCCAACACATCAACGAAGAGGGTCGTGGTCCACCCAGCCCCCCCCTGTAGTTACGTCACTGTTTGGAGCAGGCCGAGGAGTTGATCTTCCCCTCTAATAAATTGTACAAGCGGTAGTCCAAATTATTGAGGTTGGACTTCCAGAAGGCCGATTTTCAGCGGCAATGAATTTCGGTAAATTCAACTCTAACCAGCGTTACGAAACCCCCCACTAAATTATCACTGACGCTGGGTGGTGGGTGGTGGCCCCTTTTTACCTTCGGGATTTTGTCTGCACCTTCCCGAGTGCTGTGATCATAAACTATAATTTTGGCTAAATTTGTCCTGAACAGTGGTGAAGCCAGCTTCCATGCAGTAGATGAGTGGCCGGAACGTTTACAAAGAAAGAAGAAGCCGGTCATTTTGAGTAATTTTATTTTTTAAGATTATTAGTGTGTAACAAACAAATAACATTCGTTTTGTATCAGGTTTCTTTTGTTTATGTAGAATAAACCTCCCTTGTATTTGGGAAAGTATTTATGGACAACTACGTATTTGAGGTCGTCTAGTTTTACACCTTGCATTTAATTGTAGTGGTTAAAATTAGTCGTTAATTCATAACCATGTTAAAGCAAAGTAAACCGGATAATAACATTTGATGCAATAAATTTAATTTATAAAATAATAAGTGCCGACCTTTGACATTTAGGAAAGCCGTGAAACTAATGCGTTTTATAACACCAACATCAACATCCAACAGAACTCCCGCTTCTATTCTCTCAACTTCAACTTCATGACTCTTTGATCTGCTATAAACACAAAAAATAAATTTGATGTGTACGAATTTAACGCCCACTTTTTTTCAGAAATTTATTTCGTTTGACGTTTGATCTCTCGAGTTGACAATTGAAATACGGAATTTGCAATCAATCATTGTTTTAGAGCCTGTTTATTCATAGGGCAGTATTTAATAATTTTTATTTCTCTATAGTCGGAATTGTATGATGCTCTTTTACATTACCGTTGGTAATAGGTATACATTAAACAAAATTATGTGATTTTGATATGTTTCGTTTTATATATTTGATTGTCATAGCAATGACGAAAACAATGACCTTTATGATATTTTTAAGAAATTGTCTAGAGAGAGGTTAATACGCACCAATAAGAAATGTAGGTACACGCTTGGCTAAAACGTCATCATTAGCAAATATGTATAAAATTTACACCATGTACGTTAATTGTAATATTAAAAAAAATACATTTTACATATGAAATCGTATGTCTCCGGATTGAGTTTACAAGAGGAAAAAACCTTTACTTTTGATTTTACAAAAAAAATGTTATAGAAAGAACTTTTTTTGCTTGACTTTAAAAAAACTAATCAGCAATTGAAACTACAAACAAAACTTGGGGTGGGTTTGTGTGTTAATAATCAAAAAAACAAAAAAATTATTAGAATTTTTTTTCGGTTCTAATATTAGCATTTTAATGTAAAAATATTGTTAATACTTTCCACATTAAACTGCGTACAAATATTGCAATAAAAATAAGTTTTGCGATATAATAAAAATATAATTAAAATATTATTAATTAAACGTGTAAATGATAAAAGTGTTTCAAGTTAAGAAAAAACACTTTTTGTAAAATCAAAAATAAGGATTTTGTCCCTCTTGTAAACTCATTGTACAGTTTTTTTATAATAAGTTTACATAAGAAAAGCATTGGCATTGATAACCTATAAAATAAATTTTACAATTTTTTGATTTCAAATAAAATTGAATATGCATCTCGGCACTGAAGATCTATTTTATATTACGCGAGAGGAAAAGCATATGATACTACTATTATTATTATTGCAAATATTTGCAATAGATACAGCTAGTAAGAAATGAAACACTTCAAAATGTTAATTATATTAATGTTAGTAGATAAGCATGAGTGTCAATAATATTATGTGATTTTAATCTAAATCACATCTCCCGAGATTGGAAAAGTACTGCAAATTGATTCGATTATGAATAATTAAATAAAGTGATGTAACATGACAATGGAAATTCAAAAAACCAATTAAATCGCTATTTATATTGATAAATAATTCATATTATACATACTTTGTATGTAATGTATTCTATATAATTTAATAACCATCTTGAAACATTTTGCTGATTGTAATTCGGTGTTCAATTCAATTTTATCGCTACCTATTTCCAAACTGTTACAAAGCAACAGAATAAAGGGTACATAATTCGTTTTGTTTTAAAGCAAGCTTGTAAATTCCTTGTAACCTCAAAATACTTTTAGGATTTAAATCACTTTTAAACACGTTTACGAAATTCGATTTGCATTCCACGGAAATATCTTTTGTTTGTCTTTGGGTAGCAATGAGATTTACTGAATGTGATTATGTACATTCATTGAAAATAAATTCGTTTTGAAATACATTCAAATCAGTTATACAGAGAGGAGCCTAGAAACTTCCTTTTTTGAAGGTGAATAAAATAAAAAGTATTGCTGATAGAAAAAATATTTTTGGATAATAAAAGAATCATGTAGTTTTAAACAAAACATCTTGAAGCTGGTGGTCACTGATCAGGTCAGTAATTTCTGAACCTCCTCTCTACACGTTCTAACATTCGGGCTATTTCCTGCCGAATAAGATTCTTCAGTTGAAGTAGGGTGTAGAGTTGGGTTTAATTTTTTTTTATTCTGGGCCATACCAAACTCAAAACTTTTCAATTTATTACAAAGTTAAATTTTATTGAACCATTTAAAATTTAATGACTTATTATTGGACGAAAATTATCTTAGTTTATATGTAATCATTCACCTGTGACTCCCATCCCTATATAATCCCAGTTCTCTCCCTTGTTTTTCAGAGTTGTTAGGACCTCTGGCATGGTTGACATGTTGAGTAATCTTGACTACTCTGTTTAACGTTCACTTGTTGTACTACTGATGATGAGAACTTAGTTCTCGAAATACGTATTTAGTTTTTGTTAAAATTAATTTTAAGGTTAAGGGGTAATCATAATAGTTTTAGTTAAATTTAACCTTAGACTCCATCTGTAATTAATTCTTACAAGAACAACCAATATCGTATAAAAATCACTAATGCATAGGTAATTGCTCATTTCTAATATTTACAAACATCTCTAACGGTAAGAAAGGTAGAAATTTTTTCTTTGATTAACTCAGATTCAAAATAATGGACTGAGGTTATTTATACCAGAAACTCCTCAATGGGATCTTACATAAATTTTGTTTTCTGGAAGTACAGGATGAACTAAGAATTTTAGTGCAAACACGGCTTAAATATTTTACGTAATAAGCGAGATATGAATTTTTAAAGTTCAGACTTTAGCGTATGATGTAGCTGGTCCTTATCAGAGGTCGACAAACTGTTAGTTCCAGCGAGTACAAATTTTTCATATTCACATAGCTGAAATATTTTTATATATAAACTATAAAACGATATACTAATAAATTATAGAAAATTAAAACAAATTGACCATTGTTTGATTAATATTGTGATACAAACTATGGCGGCGGATGTTTGTCCAATGGTGAAATCAGGCAACCAATCAAATTGCAGACATGATACATCATCCGAATAATTAATTGACTTCAATCACTTGTACTTTGCGAACTAATTAATATTTAAACAAAATTCTTTCACTAGTAATAAAATTTGATTTTGGTATAGTACCCCATTTTATATTATGAATCTCTTGAAATCTAGACTTTGATAAAAATGTGACATCATTTCTTTTAAAAGCAGAGCGTAATATTTTTTGCGATATCTGTTTTGAATTCCGTTGAAGCATTGCCTACCTATCTCCTCTAACAAGTCACACCACTAGTCTGTCTCTCTATACATGACATACTTGACGCGGTTACCAGCTAACAGCTAAGGGTACTTATATGTGGAAAGTGGTGCACTTTAATATATTCCAAACGAGAGTTTCTTTGAGGTAGAAATCGCAACATGACATGATATAGACTGAACACGAAAATTTGTGACGTACGCATTTTACATGGGACACCCGCCCTATTTTTGGTTATGTTTGGTCCTTTGAAATTATAAAAAAGGCAATATTTTGAGGGTATATACATTTCGATGTGCTGATTCTCAATATTTTCTTTCAAAATTTGGAAAATTATTTCTTATTTTTCATTTAATTGTTTTACTGCACCAATAGATATTGAATAGAAAATAATTACGGATTAAGTTATTTAGATAATTCATTATTTTTAATAAAAATTTGATGGTTTTCCACTTTATGTATAATTTATTTCAAGAAATAATTTTCTTTTGTCTGTAAATTATTCTCAGAAAATGACCATTAATTTTAATTTCTTCTAAATTATAATAAATTGGACATGCATTAAACGTGATACTATATATTTTAGACAATATCATTAAAGTTGCGTTTCGCATAATGCCCGGGCAATGTGATAAATCGGACAGAGAATACATAGTTTGTAATTTATGATTATAATTATATAGACATAAGTAAGAATATAAGTAATAATCACAAATTATTTAATATTTTGCATATTATTTGTATCAAATAAATTCTAGAAGATCTAGTAAATTATACAAGGTGTTATGTAAGTAATGTATCATAGTTCATCGACGACACTACTGGCTTAAATAATGTTTACATTTATATTCCGCGCCTTTCATCCAGAATACTTACGAGCATTACATTTTATATTCATCACCTAAGGAGAAATTATTTTCTAAAACGTCCAATTACCCGACTATGTTTCATTTACAATGATATTGTAAGGAAAATAGATATTGAGGTTGACATATTTAACATAAATTACGTTGCTTTTAAAAATATTTTGATTTCTAATCTACGTACATTTTGATATAAATAGAATAAATCTTATATATATATATATATATATATATATATTTTCCTTCTATTGTCGTCACGAATTGAGCATTCAGGCATGTATTCTCGTGTGGCCTCGGCATATGTCAAAATGTGTAAAATTTCCAACAATTTCAAGCCGAAATATAAAAAGGTTTCTCTTGTCGTTGCAATACCGTTTAATTCTTAGCGCAAGTGGATACGTACAATTTCACATTTCACGCGGAAAAAGAAATATCGTATAAAATGAACGCAATAATAATTGATATTTTAAATTTAAATGCCATATCCCAGAATGAGAATGTCAGTAAATAATTTATTTACTGCTATACGAATGATCAGAATATAAAAAGAAACCGATTCTTAATAGTATTGGAATCCTTTTACTAAAGCGATTGCGGGGATGAAAAAGTAGAACTCTACACGATACACAAAAGCTTTGTCGAATACTCCAGAATACACGAGTGTCTATAGAAGTAATATAAATATATCGCTTTTCTATTCATTAATACAAAAAAAAAGTTAAAATAATACAGAAAAATGTTAAGCATTGGAATATGAAATTGTCGGTTATATCTTCTCTCTATTATAACGGAAACTGGAGATCAGCATATATATATATATATATATAAGAATAAAAACACCTGTTAGTAGTGTTTATGTTGTCGGATATATTGACATACGGGCGGGATGTAGATTTGTAATTTATTGTGAAACTTTAAGCCTTGAGGATGCTCGAATCACAGGAAAACATACATTTCACTCTAGTGTTTTCTAGGGATTCGTTTCGCGCAAATACTTAGAAGTCACATGAAAGAAATCGTATTACTCGTCTTGTATATAAAAGAGCATACAGAAGCAAAAATAGGCCGCAAAAGTAATTCAATGTAAATAGTAATACCTCAGTAAGAAATTTTATTTTCTCAGAGTATTTAGGAGTATTTAAATATTTTTCAAATACATTCTCTATTTATATTTTGTCAAGGCAATATTACTTAAAGAAGATATCGTATACCGGGTGTCTACTTAAAATCTGGTAGGGAATATAATGCCTATATTTCCATAGTGTCTCACCTATTAATTTTAAACAAAAATATTTCAAATAAAATTTGTAGATAACAAAATTCTATTCCTGTCCTAAATCAGCAATCATATTTTATTTTGAACGATTTGTACACCTGTAAATCTAAATTTGAAATTTTATAAATATTCTTTCTATAATTATATTTTGTACGCCAATTGAATTATTATATAGATTACTAAAATATTAGTTTTCTAGGAATTTTTAGCGAAAAATGTTCGTGGAAATATTTATTGGGGAGGTTGTTGAAGGCTTATCTTCCTATATCTAGTAGTTTGTAAGTTATTTTAAACATAAAAAATCGATTATAAAAGGTTTATCCGGTTACTCATTATTATTTTTTTTTTAAAAACAAAAGTATCTCTAAAATATCTTCTATAATAAGGCAACTTTTGTTCCATTACATCGAAGTAGTAGCACTTACAGTCCGGTTAAAAAACATACCCTATAGAGGAACTTGGCTAAATTGCAGTTTATCCAGAATTCAAGAATTTTATATTAATGGTTGTATATACTTGGTAAAAATACTAAATACCGCTAAAAATTGGGTGCGGAAAGCTATATTTATAGAGATTTTGGCATTTTTTCTGAAAAAAATTAGGTTAGATGAACTACAAATATTTCCATGTTTAAGTAGGTACTTACGCTTTCATACGAATAATACTGTTTCAATTAATGTATATTTGCAAAATAAAATAAATATATCATCACGGCATATTACCCATTGCTGGGTGTGCCAATCTGCTTTATTCGCAGATATTGGTAATGATGATATTTGTACCGTGCGGGCGTTTACCAGGCGTCACTTCACGGGCACTCATTGCTGGCGTGGAGAGTGCACCACAGGGGTTAATTTTATGCCATTTATAATTCGAAATATTTGGCGTCGGTCGGGATCGAACTCGGTTCCCTAGATTCGCGACCAGACACTCAGGCACGCGGCCACGAGACCCCATATATTATATTATTATTATTATATATTTGCAAAATGATGTCTTATTTTCCTTCTTTTCCTCTGAGAGCCGAATTATGTCGAATGTGTGTGCCTGGTGTGCGTTAGGCATTGTTTTTGTCAGGATTTTTTAAAAATTTCTTAAAAAATACGTGTGCGTTAGGTATTGTTTTGTCAGGATTTTTTCTTATCATTTTAGGTTAAACTGCATTTTTTCTAAAATATCTAATTACTTTTTCCCCCAATTTTTGTGTTTTAATGTAGTATTTTACTAAAAAGTGTATTGTGTCTTATTAACAAGAATTTCCAGTGTTCATTTCATTGCAATAACACAACTTTATTATAGGTAAAGTTACACTTTTGTAACACGAGGAGGGGGGTGCGGATCTAGATGATGATACTAATACTGATGATTCCTGTTTCTTACTGTTTACTCCAACGATGATACACTGACTCTTACTGGCTGGTGATAAGGAAGAAACACGCATACACTTTAACTTTTCACTGATGAACACTTACATTCTGACATGAACACTACTTGGGTTTTAATAACTAATACTTTATTTACATTTAAACTAATACAACTAGAACTAAGCCATTACTAATAAGTTACATTCCGTAACCCAGCGGACGAGCGTCGCCCCAAAACTAAAAGACAGTACATTCCGTCAATTAACGTCTTCCCGACGCGACGAACTTATCTAGACTCTTACATGTTAACTCTCACGAGTATCTAAACCGACTCTCTTTAAGAATAAAACGCTATCTTCAGGACAGGATTATGTTAGGGGTACAGGGTGCATAGGCGACGTCATCCAAAGTCACACACGTATACATAATAATTTCTAGACTAATGATAAACAAATAAATGTCGTGACTATCATAATACAATATGAATTTCTAAACTGAATTTTGACTTAAACAGATAAACAGAGTTAAAATATGAATATTGAAACTATAATTTAGAAAAGTTTATAAAAAGTTATTTATCTATTATTGCTCTTATCCTCGCCTTGTCACACTTTATTTTTCCAAAAAAATATATAAATACCTGTTTCCGCGCTCCAATTTTATGTTTCTTTATTATATTTTACCTAAAAAACAAAAAAACAAAAATGCAATTTCTACTATTCTGGATAAACTACAATCCAGCCTGGAACTTTACGGAAATATCCCACCAAATCACAAAAAAGGAAATTTTTCCTCTTATGTTTTGTGGGGATTCTGTATTAGGTATGTGAATGAAGGTAGTTAGGTTGGGGCCATATGGGACAAATAAAAACGCGTGTAAGTTTTTTGTTGAGGGGTGTTCGCGTTGATTTCCTCTGTCCTCATTTGATTGTGTGGGTTTTTGTTTGGTTCCAGACATCGTGGACACCGTACGAAACGGCACTCCCATACTGCGGCCTTTAATTGATGAGTCCTCTGACAAGGAGGTGGCGGATCTCATGCGCAGGTGCTGGGCTGAAGACGCCGCTGACAGGCCGGATTTCCCTGCGCTCAAGAATACTATCCGCAAACTAAACAAGTAAGACTTTATACTTACTTAGAGTGTTTTCACACTTGTTTTTAAATCAGCGATACAATAAACACTATAGTAACGCCGACGCTATATGGCGTGTGCACGCAATATGTTCTACGGATATCGCACCATATTCTATTACCGCGATTCTACAGACCAATGTAAGTGTATGAATTTTTCACACGACCATTTGTTGTTCATTTCAATTTACGCTGTGTTGCAATTGGTTAGTTGTGAAAGATGGCAAAGAAATTGTTGTACACATCATATGATCCCATTAGCTAACTGGCACTAGCACAGACCAGTGGATGGATCTGACAGTCCGCGGATGCGTTCATGTATGAACAAACATATCAACAGTCCGATGGATTGTACAACAGTCGGTTGGAATGATATTTTTAAAATGCGCATGCGTCTGACATATGACAGTCCGGGCTGGCTGTAGGAACAAACCTTAAATTTTTCACTCAATGACAAGCTGAAAACGCTATATGATGTTGCAAAATCAGACTCGCGAATGTTTATGAAGGAAATTATAAATGAAAGTGCTAACTTTTTATTAATTTATCAAAATGCAGAATGTTAGTGATGTACAGTTAAAATGTCATTTCAAAATGAAAACCATTAATTATAATAAATATAGTGGAAAGTACGTCAACATATTAACCACATAAATTGACAAGAAAATCAAACAAAATTAAAAACAGAACATATTATTATGGCTATTACGGTATTGAAATGCATATCAAAGTTTTACGTTATAAATTGCGAGCATACTTGACCTATAAACATTATAATGCACGTCGATCATATAATTTCAAGCATTTATTATTTGATATATAATAAATATATTATTACACTTTTTATTATTTACATACTTAGCACCACTCGCTCAAGGTATGGCTTTTAAAATTAAGTGTGCCGTATAGTTTTCATTATGTGAATGTTATGATACATATGTATGTATATCAAACTATGTATAAGCATTCTTGAATAAAACCTTTTGCATCTTATTCATTTTCACAGCAATTAAAACGAACAATAGTCAAAAGTAACGATCCGATATCAAATTTATGTATTTGAATGTATTTTAATAGTTATTTATGCAACATGAGTAAAAAGTATAGTTTTATTTCAGGAATATGAAAGTTAGGTCAAACGAGCCGTAGGCGAGTTCGTCAAATCCTATGAGTGAAATACGACACTTTTTATTCTAGTTGCACACATTTTTTTTACGTCTACAATCAAAGTGAGAAAAAAGTGCATTATTTCACCGTTTGCGTTAAAAATAGTGCAATATTTTCACACTTTTATGTACTTATTAAAAAAAGACATACTTTATAAACTAATTTAAATGACAAACTGTACATTTTTAACAGAAAAAAAAATATTTAATAATGTCTAACTCTTCATGTATGTAATTAGAAATAAAATACAAGAACATTTTTTATTCTATTCTAAAAAATTTGTTCTTTCTCAGTGATACATTGTCTGTATCAACGTTTTTCTTTTAAAAATTTTGTCTTTCTGATCGTTAAAGAAATTTGAAATATGTATTACTACAATATCCGCAAGCTAAATACGTACAGCATCGTTAAATATTTCTCGCTTCCTCTTCCAGTATTGTGTTTCATATTTTCGTTGTTAAAAAAGATGTAATAGACTTTTTTCTTTTCAGATTTAAAGAATTAGTATGATTACATGTTTCAGTGATTTTTACTTTTCCTTCAAGTTGTGCTTTTTCAATATTGAACTAGTTTGAAATTTTCATCGTTATACTCATATATTTTCTTTACATGTTCTTGATAGATTTACGGGTATATTTCTCACTGAATCGAGATTTTCATTATTTATAAGATCATGTGAGACATAATAGAGTATATCACAAATTTTTGTTTTTTTATGTACTTTGATAATCACAATATTCAATGTTGTACTTAATTCTTGAAAGGTTTGAGATAACGGGATGAAGTTATTTATAATTCACTTAACGTCTTCTGATACTTTTCGGCATAATTATTTCATTTAATGTACGTAGTCGTGTCATACTGTCTCTAATTACTTATATTACAAGAGGTAGTCTCCTATGGATCCCTGTACTGCGACCTGTAGATCTATTGTACCCTCCAGATTTACTCTTATTCTAGGAGTCCTGTTTGTTTAATAAACTCCAGGGTTTCCTTCAGATCTAAATCTTTAAGCATATCCTACTGTCTCTAATACAATGGAGGCTCATTTTACATAAACAAAAGAAACCTGACAAAAAAACGAATGCTATTTAATTGTTTTCATACTAATAATCTTTTAAAAAAATCTTCTTTCACACATTTCTACAAACGTTGCAGCCACTCATTTACTCCCATTGCAGCACGCACCACTTCCATGGGTATCTTCAGAAGAAAATTTTAACCGCCGAAATGATAGAATTTATGCTCACAGCTCTCGGGCGGCTGCAGAGAAAATCCCGAAGGTAAAAATAGGTCATCACTCACCACCCAGCGTCAGTGATGATTTAGTGGGGGGTGTCGTAACGCTGGTTAGAGTTGAATTTACCAGAATTCATTGCCACTGAAGATTGGCCCCCTGGAAGTCCGGATCTCAATTCTTTGGACTACCGCTAGTGAAACATATATTAGAGGAGAAAGCCTGATCTAAATCTCATCGCAATATTGAGGCATTGAAAGCTGATTTGGTGAAGACAGCAGATTCCATAACCCTGGGTGGTGCGTTCTGCAACAGATGAGTGGCCGGAACGTTTACAGAAGTATGTGACAGAAGAAGGCGGTCTTTTTTTCAAGATTATTAATATGTAATATTTAAATAACATTCGTTTTTTATCAGATCTCTTTCGTTTATGTAGAATAGGTCCCCCTTGTATTAGGGACAATGCCGCCTCGGTGGTCGTGCGGCTTGAGCAGCGACCAGCGCTCAAAGCGACCGTCACCGCTCGGCCCTGAGGTTCGTGGGTTCGATACCAGGGGCTTGGATGTTTGTGGCGTCTTTATCATATCATCTTCATCAATCGCAACGAAAAATTAGCAAGGTTACAAAAATTGTAAGGAAAAGTAACTCACCCCCATATCATCAATTGTAAGAAAGTTGTACACTTTAAAATACAATAAAGATTATTATCATTATTTGTATTAGGGACAATATGTATGGCACGACTACATATTCATTTATATATCTAATTAAATTTCATTAGAAATATTGCACAAATAAATTGCGTTCACGATAATTAATATTTTAGCAAATATGTCATAAAAATGTACTAAAAAATTACGAACAGTACAACAAAACATGAAAATTTAATTACATAATTTTCCGTCTACTGGTTTTTATATGTAAGTGACATATTTTATTTATAATCACTGGTAAAATTTAATGAAATTTCGCAGAAATACAATTAAATATATATTTGGGTCATATATATATAATGCCCTACTTGTGGATACCTATACCAGCTCTATAATGCACTAAATCCGAAGATATACACTACGTGAATGTCATATCGAATACGAGAAGCATGTATTTACTCTAAAGATTAGGAACGGACACTTCTTTTGAAAAGAACGATGGCGATGAGCGAACATATAACCTTCATCTTTAGTTGCAAACTAAAACTGGAGCAGAAATTGCTTGGCGCATTCGTATTAAAGTCGCGGATTCTAAAGGGGAACACTTTAAAATAAAAAAGTATATTCATATTTCGATAAATACTTTTACCGGTTTTAAGTTTTTAGCTTAATATGATTTGGTAATAACTTTTGATCGTAGTTTAAAGTTCACAGCTGTTATGAAGAGAGCATCATTGGTAGTCTCTTTTGTATTATTTAACCCTAGAATCATAACGACCGGCGAAAATTTAAATTGTTTTTTGTACTTAAGCTAATTTATGCCACGGTCAAAGTTTCTCAGTACCTTCAATAATGTCAGTAACGAGTATTCAGACGAGATCGCTACACAATTATTTTACCCTAAAAATAAAATAGGACTATCTAACAATTCAATAAACATTTGTGTGCTGAACAATGCTTGAGAATTCTTTTCTACAATAAATAAAATTTAATGTAATCATTGCTAACATAATGTTATGAAAAATTATTTTTTATTTCGTTAATTTTCGAAATAACTTTTTGTTATATTCAGTGATATTTTCGCCAATAAAAGTGGTGTTGTTTCAATATTTTTAATAAGTTAATTGAGGTTAATATTTAGTGTTTTTTTTGTAATACTTATTAAGGTGCATTCACAAATGACAATTAGGTTTATGGTTTTTGTTTAGGTTTAAGTAAGTCATTCATAAATATAAGTTTAAATTACGCCTGGCAAACGACCGCACGGTACAAAAATGGCATCATCATTACCGGTATCTGTGTACAAAGCAGATTGGTGCACCCAGCAATGGGTAATATGCCGTGATGATATATTTATTTATTTTTATTTAAATTACCTGAAAATTAGTTTTGATATGTACAGACATCTGTGTAAATGCTTTAAAAATAAGATTAAAATATCGGTAGAGCAGTCCTCAACAAGATACCTGTGCGCCGTGAAACTGTCATTCGCTTGGCATTATTGGTTATATTTCAGCAATTAAGTTATGACAGTCTCCATGTTCTTCTCGCATTTGTTTAAAAAGCCGAATCCACCAAGTGGATACTAAATATAGATGGGTGTATATATCTATATTATTTCAGACTCGTTCTCATTGGTGAAGTTTGTGACGTCAAACTAAATCATAAACCTAAAGTTTGGACCTTGCAATGTTTAGCTTTATGATTTGGATTTAGAGACCCTAAATTCTGAAGTGTGAATTACATAATATGTGGCCAAAGTTTTTAAATCTAAAGTATAAACCATAAATCTAAACCTAATTTTAATTTGTGAATGCACCATAAATAAATAAACAAGTTTTTATTTTCCTAGAGGTCTTTCTATTGGTACTACAACCATAGTTGGGAGCAACAGCCTGCGAAAAACGATGTTCCCGTATTAACGGGCTATGTTCGGGTTTAAAGTATTCAGCATGTATATGCAGTCTGCAAAAGCTTGAATGCATTACTCTTACCACATAGAAGAGTTAAGGGAAATTAGATTTATTCAGTGATATCAAATAATAGTCTAAAGAAAGATTGAGGTAGATCACGACAAGCTTAAAACATGACCTAATCTAATATAGCTTCATATATATTTGATATTTTATGATAAAGAATACAAATATGTTTAGTTTTAAAGTATTCTTGGGAATTCTTACGAATATTAAATTTCAATATACTTGTGGTAGATATGAAACAGATAAAAAGTGTTATTTTATTAAACCACAGTGTTTGTGTGCTGTGCATGCCTTGCGCCATATTTCTTTGAAGAATTTTTTGTCAGAATGTGTCTCAAAGAACATAAAATGTAGGTCTCCAAGTTTCCATTAAATCCCATTTGCAATATTTCTTCACAAGAATTCTTTTCTTTACAACTTCCGGTATTGTTAAATAATTCATTGCAGAAATGCATTCCTGTACAGAGTGAATTCTTAAAATGCAATTAAAAATGACATTTCTTAATGCATCATTTTATAAATCAGTATGTTTGTTAAAGTGACAGTTTGTTAACCATTATTTAAGAATTAAACTGATAGTTAGAAGCGACATAACCGTTGGTTAGCACTAACTGTTACTTTAGTTAGAGGTGGTACAAGCGAGTCTACCAAATAAAATGATGATGATGTGCAGTTGTTCTGAATGAATTAGAAGACTAAATTGACATCAATCTAATGATTATCTTGAAGTTTAATGTATAAAAATATTTCAATAAAAACTGTCTGGTTGGTCAGCAGTTTTTCTTTACTTAAAAAATTACAACGGCAAGCAAAAACTTTGGAGCGTATTCAAAGTTAAAAACAACTTAAATTTATATGAAACTGTTCAAATTTGTTAAGGAAGATTTTACATGTCAATATCGCAGACTGGAATTTCTATCTAATTGGGGACGCGTGGTTAAAATACATTATGTGATCCGGATTCGAATCTGATCGATCTCAAATTAATTTTATCCCATCAAAAAATGGAAGACGTGATAGTATACTCGTAGGTATAGAGTGATCAGAAATAACAGTTTTAGTTTGCAATACAATTCTTGATTTCTTTTTATTTCACATGTTGTACATCAAGTAAAGGTGGAAATAGTATTTGACATTTTTATAATAAATACAAATCGGTTATATCAATGGCCGAAACTAAAAGGATTTTCAGTTATAGAAATACTTTAGAATTAGATTATTGCTCTGTAGGTTATTTTAAACATTTAGTTATAAACTTTAGCTCTTTACACTATTAGGTTAAAGATGTTTGAAGTTCTTTTGATCGATAATGTGAGGAGAAACCACGACACTAGGTTACAGTTTCGTTTGCTCCATTTTATGCTACGTAACTTTGTTAAAGACTTGTGGAATTTATGTAACACATATTTTGTCTAAGTGGGTATTAAAGGTTGCTTACCAGAACTTATTTATTTACATTTTAATCCCATTTTATGAGGACTCATGAATAAAAAAGAACACGTCTATAATGGGATATTCTATTTTTTTCGATCCCGAACAACGCCAAAATTATTTTCGAATATTAAATTGCACAAAAGTGACTCCTACGATGCACTTTCCATACCAGCAATGAGGTGACATCTGAGAAACGCCCTCACTATACGAATATGTCATCATCTTTATCGATATCGCGTACAACGCAGATTGGCACACCCAGCAATGGGTAATACCAAGAGTTTTTTAATCAGTGAACATGGGTGTATGTCATTACCATAGTTACATTTAAAATGATTGACAGCAACGTATAATCGCGTTTTCTTAAAAAAAAAACTGAACATAGGGAGTTGTCAAAGTCATCAAACTGTCGCCTTTTAAAATGATGTACTATAACACTGAAGAAAAAATACAAATCATAACATGGTATAAGTCCAATATGAGTGAAAGGAAAGTATCTGATTTATTTGCTGCTACTTTTAATAAGCAACCCAGTCCAGCAACTATTAGAAAAATCTTATAATAATTATAAAACTACAAGATGCGTCAATGAAGGTAATTAATAATAAGAAACATACTCTTTTGATATAAAGATTTTCTGAAAGGGACAGATGACAGTTTGATGACTTTGACAACTCCCTATGTTCAGTTTAAAAAAACGCGATAATACATTGCTGTCAATCATTTTAAATGTAACTATGGTGGGAAGAGAAGAAGAGCGTGTATGAATGCGATTATGAATGTGGCCGAGGCGAAAGAAGTGTGCTTAGACAGGAATGTGTGGCGAAGGATGATTGTTTCGTAACTATTATTGTGGTCTGGTTGCGGTATTTCGCTACCGAAAATCTGTCACTTTAATATGTTAAGAGTGAGGAATATTATGTTGTACCTATGATGTCAGGTTAGTAAGAATGTTGTTGAAAGAGAGACTGATTATTTTTTTTTGATGATATTTTTATTCTTTCGGGTTTGTGCTAACCCACTAAATGGGAAATGCATGATTTTATGTATGTATGTATGTATGTATGTATGTATGTATGTATGTATGTATATATGTAGTATGGTAATGTTATGCGTCCATGTTCACTGATAAAAAAATTCTTTCGGTATGTCGTGATGATAGTTATATTTATTTATTTTTCGGAAGTTTTCCTTTCTGTTTTATATTTTTTCTATAATGAATTAATATTTGTACAATAAGTTGTTTCTGATCTAATTAATAAAGACAAAATGAGGTTTGGGAGTCTCCTTTTCTTAGTCACTTACTATAACAAAAATTCTATTTAACGACCATCCAACTGAATGTACGTAACACAGAGCTATCATCAAAAATTCAACGTATCTGTACTATAAATACCAATTTTATTTATGGAAGATTGAAATTAATAACTAAAAGAAACATTTAAAGTTCATCCAAAAATAAATCAAAGTAGCTAATATAAATTAATATTACACGATAATTTCGGGAATGAATTATTTATCGATGGTGGTAAAAATAAGACTAACGATTTATTTAAAAATACAGGTTGTGGGAATGAATTATGAATTAAAGAGAATATGTCAGTAGGGGTTCGTGTAAAATAGTCGTGAACGAGAGGGAAGCAGTAGCAGTACGTTGACCAGCAGCCTCTATTCTATGGTCTCAGTATCGCATCTCGCATCCTGTCAGCGAGCCAGGACCAGGGTTGGCGAACTCACATTTGCTCTCTCAAATTTATCGATTTCTGAATTTTTTGGGCCCTCACCAAGCCACAACCGGCGGCTCACTGAACTCTGAGCTAATGCACAGACAAAAAATGCCATTTACTTCGTCTTCTTCCTATCTTCTCTATTCAGATGCTGATGCTCATTTTCATTCATACCATTTGCTCAATAAATAATTTCAAACCAATAGAATATCATCTGCTTTATGACTCTATAAAGTTTTCCCTATTTTAACTTTAAAATCAATACGGCGTTGTTAGTTTTGCATAGAACACAGATACGGAAGAGCACTAGATTTCATTTTATTGTTTTAGCTGATAGGTTGGGATCGATTTCGACACGGCCACGAGTCAACATATAATATCTAATAACTGCTTCTGAAACTCCCCTGGGGTGCATTCTCTACATTACATATGTGAATGTCTTTCAAATATCAACTTATCATCCACTTTTGTCTCCAAAAAACTGATAAAATTTATCATCTGTTGATATTTATAGATTGAAACAGCTGTCATCGTCCAAACTATGACTAGACGGCAATTTGATACTTCGTAAAAAATCCAGTGCGTACAGTAAAACCTAATTTGCAAGACATATGGAACAATACACACAGAAAAATTTGCGGATTAAAATCTATATTTTAAATAAGTCGAAATAAATTTGTAGAAATAGAAACTGGCCGAAATGTTTATAGGTTTGGTCTCGCATACCGGGTGGTCGCACTTGGAGGTGAACATAGGGATTAAACATGTGATTTTAGTTTTATACCGGACATAATAAGTATTAATTTATAAAGGTACAGAATGCATTGAAGTTATTAAAATAATCTACGTACAATTTTCTTGTTCCTTGAAAATTGTTTTCGCGTAGAAATACGGATTATGAATAATGATTTTAAGAGGATTTTGTAATATTTTAAATTAAATTAGTTTTGCTTAAAATCATCTACTTCTACTAAGTATTAGTAAGTCTAATATAATTGAATGCGTTAGCAGTATAATCTACTTAAATAATATTTGCATCTCAGAAATATTTTATGTTCAAAATCAATATAATGTTTTTAATTTTGCAAATAGAGAATTTATGAGAAACTAGTAATCTTCTATAATTGAATTTTGAAATAAAAATAATTTCCTTACTATTAGTATTACGTAATGAAAAAAAAAAATCCTTTCCATATTTAAAATTTAATGAATAATTCAATGACGTATTAGTATTTTTCTTCCAACCCTTAATAATAATTTGGAATTTTAATATTATTCCTGACTTCAGATATCGTGAGGACTTAAAAATGAAAATTTTCAGATTTTTAATGAATGAATTTTCCCGTCGGCTAAATCCAATATATGCTATATTTTTATTTCATTGGTGATATTAAGGAAAGCGAGATTTTTACAGTATTCCAAACATTTTCTTCAAATGAAAAGCATATAGTAGTAGTAGTATAGTAGTAAATTCAGGAAGCAAAAGTTTGATTTAAACTGACTTTTAATAATAAAAACACGCACGCTGTTTTTTTTGTTTTATTGTACTTTTTTGGGTTTCATTGGGATTTTTTTGGGCTGTAATCGATATTTATTATGAACTTAATGCTACAATATTTTTTTATATTTTGCGTTCATAATGAAGTCATTACGATACGCAATTGCGTATCGTTATGACCTTCATTTCGATACGCAATTTTTTGTTTTAGACGGTTGGTACTAGATGACGTTTCTTTAACCCATTTTTACCTAATTTATTTTTAGTTAATTGACAATTCATTTTAATAATATAATGTCGAAATTATTATTATTATTTTTTATTTAGGGACAATTTTAAGGAATGTGTAATAATTAATGTATCCGTTGGAATATTTTGATGAAAATTGGTATACTTATGTTTTCTGGTACGAGGAATTTACTGGTGAGACCGTTGAAGGTGTACCGCACACCCATTTTTGGGTATGAGGATGGTGTGGTTTAAAAAAGGGTGGAAATATTTAAAAAAATAAAAATTCTGAAAATTTGCATTTAAGTAGTTTGAAGGGTGTAGATTTAAGATTTTAAAACCACAGGTCGATATCTCTTTTCGTGTCCGAGATATTCGGCCTTAAAACTTTGCTCAAAAATGCCCTTTTTTGGGTCATATCCCAAAAATGGACAATTATACACCGCTGGCGATATCACCATTAGATTCTACGAGCAAAATTACATAAGCATACCAATTTTCATAATTTTTGAACAACTACTACAATCTCCAGAAGGAAAAGTCTGAAAATGGCCAAAAATCGCAAAAAATCTAAGGTGTACCCCTTGCGATTTTGCAGTTTTTGACAATTTCAAGGAATGTTTAATAATTAATGTATCCGTTGGAATATTTTGATGAAAATTGGTATACTTATGTTTTTTGGTACGAGGAATTCACTGGTGAGGCCGTTGAAGGTGTACCGCACACCCATTTTTGGGTATGAGGATGGTGTGGTTTAAAAAAGGGTGGAATTTTTTAAAAAATTAAAAATTCTGAAAATTTGTATTTAAGTAGTTTGAAGGGTGTAGATTTAAGATTTTAAAACCACAGGTCGATATCTCTTTTCGTGTCCGAGATATTCGGCCTTAAAACTTTGCTCAAAAATGCCCTTTTTTGGGTCTATCCCAAAAATGGTCAATTATACACCGCTGGCGATATCACCATTAGATTCTACGAGCAAAATTACATAAGCATACCAATTTTCATAATTTTTGAACAACTACTACAATCTCCAGAAGGAAAAGTCTGAAAATGGCCAAAAATCGCAAAAAATCTAAGGTGTACCCCTTGCGATTTTGCAGTTTTTGACAATTTCAAGGAATGTTTAATAATTAATGTATCCGTTGGAATATTTTGATGAAAATTGGTATACTTATGTTCTTTGGTACGAGAAATTTACTGGTGAAGTCGTTGAATGTGTACCGCACACCCATTTTTGGGTATGAGGATGGTGTGGTTTAAAAAAAGGTGGAATTTTTTAAAAAATTAAAAATTCTGAAAATTTGAATTTAAGTAGTTTGAAGGGTGTAGATTTAAGATTTTAAAACCACAGGTCGATATCTCTTTTCGTGTCCGAGATATTCGGCCTTAAAACTTTGCTCAAAAATGCCCTTTTTTGGGTCATATCCCAAAAATGGTAAATTATACACCGCTGGCGATATCACCATTAGATTCTACGAGCAAAATTACATAAGCATACCAATTTTCATAATTTTTGAACAACTACTACAATCTCCAGAAGGAAAAGTCTGAAAATGGCCAAAAATCGCAAAAAATCTAAGGTGTACCCCTTGCGATTTTGCAGTTTTTGACAATTTCAAGGAATGTTTAATAATTAATGTATCCGTTGGAATATTTTGATGAAAATTGGTATACTTATGTTTTTTGGTACGAGAAATTTACTGGTGAAGTCGTTGAATGTGTACCGCACACCCATTTTTGGGTATGAGGATGGTGTGGTTTAAAAAAAGGTGGAATTTTTTTAAAAATTAAAAATTCTGAAAATTTGTATTTAAGTAGTTTGAAGGGTGTAGATTTAAGATTTTAAAACCACAGGTCGATATCTCTTTTCGTGTCCGAGATATTCGGCCTTAAAACTTTGCTCAAAAATGCCCTTTTTTGGGTCATATCCCAAAAATGGTCAATTATACACCGCTGGCGATATCACCATTAGATTCTACGAGCAAAATTACATAAGCATACCAATTTTCATAATTTTTGAACAACTACTACAATCTCCAGAAGGAAAAGTCTGAAAATGGCCAAAAATCGCAAAAAATCTAAGGTGTACCCCTTGCGATTTTGCAGTTTTTGACAATTTCAAGGAATGTTTAATAATTAATGTATCCGTTGGAATATTTTGATGAAAATTGGTATACTTATGTTTTTTGGTACGAGGAATTCACTGGTGAGGCCGTTGAAGGTGTACCGCACACCCATTTTTGGGTATGAGGATGGTGTGGTTTAAAAAAAGGTGGAATTTTTTTAAAAATTAAAAATTCTGAAAATTTGTATTTAAGTAGTTTGAAGGGTGTAGATTTAAGATTTTAAAACCACAGGTCGATATCTCTTTTCGTGTCCGAGATATTCGGCCTTAAAACTTTGCTCAAAAATGCCCTTTTTTGGGTCATATCCCAAAAATGGTCAATTATACACCGCTGGCGATATCACCATTAGATTCTACGAGCAAAATTACATAAGCATACCAATTTTCATAATTTTTGAACAACTACTACAATCTCCAGAAGGAAAAGTCTGAAAATGGCCAAAAATCGCAAAAAATCTAAGGTGTACCCCTTGCGATTTTGCAGTTTTTGACAATTTCAAGGAATGTTTAATAATTAATGTATCCGTTGGAATATTTTGATGAAAATTGGTATACTTATGTTTTTTGGTACGAGGAATTCACTGGTGAGGCCGTTGAAGGTGTACCGCACACCCATTTTTGGGTATGAGGATGGTGTGGTTTAAAAAAGGGTGGAATTTTTTAAAAAATTAAAAATTCTGAAAATATGTATTTAAGTAGTTTGAAGGGTGTAGATTTAAGATTTTAAAACCACAGGTCGATATCTCTTTTCGTGTCCGAGATATTCGGCCTTAAAACTTTGCTCAAAAATGCCCTTTTTTGGGTCATATCCCAAAAATGGTCAATTATACACCGCTGGCGATATCACCATTAGATTCTACGAGCAAAATTACATAAGCATACCAATTTTCATAATTTTTGAACAACTACTACAATCTCCAGAAGGAAAAGTCTGAAAATGGCCAAAAATCGCAAAAAATCTAAGGTGTACCCCTTGCGATTTTGCAGTTTTTGACAATTTCAAGGAATGTTTAATAATTAATGTATCCGTTGGAATATTTTGATGAAAATTGGTATACTTATGTTTTTTGGTACGAGAAATTTACTGGTGAAGTCGTTGAATGTGTACCGCACACCCATTTTTGGGTATGAGGATGGTGTGGTTTAAAAAAAGGTGGAATTTTTTAAAAAATTAAAAATTCTGAAAATTTGTATTTAAGTAGTTTGAAGGGTGTAGATTTAAGATTTTAAAACCACAGGTCGATATCTCTTTTCGTGTCCGAGATATTCGGCCTTAAAACTTTGCTCAAAAATGCCCTTTTTTGGGTCATATCCCAAAAATGGTCAATTATACACCGCTGGCGATATCACCATTAGATTCTACGAGCAAAATTACATAAGCATACCAATTTTCATAATTTTTGAACAACTACTACAATCTCCAGAAGGAAAAGTCTGAAAATGGCCAAAAATCGCAAAAAATCTAAGGTGTACCCCTTGCGATTTTGCAGTTTTTGACAATTTCAAGGAATGTTTAATAATTAATGTATCCGTTGGAATATTTTGATGAAAATTGGTATACTTATGTTTTTTGGTACGAGGAATTCACTGGTGAGGCCGTTGAAGGTGTACCGCACACCCATTTTTGGGTATGAGGATGGTGTGGTTTAAAAAAGGGTGGAATTTTTTAAAAAATTAAAAATTCTGAAAATTTGTATTTAAGTAGTTTGAAGGGTGTAGATTTAAGATTTTAAAACCACAGGTCGATATCTCTTTTCGTGTCCGAGATATTCGGCCTTAAAACTTTGCTCAAAAATGCCCTTTTTTGGGTCATATCCCAAAAATGGTCAATTATACATCGCTGGCGATATCACCATTAGATTCTACGAGCAAAATTACATAAGCATACCAATTTTCATAATTTTTGAACAACTACTACAATCTCCAGAAGGAAAAGTCTGAAAATGGCCAAAAATCGCAAAAAATCTAAGGTGTACCCCTTGCGATTTTGCAGTTTTTGACAATTTCAAGGAATGTTTAATAATTAATGTATCCGTTGGAATATTTTGATGAAAATTGGTATACTTATGTTTTTTGGTACGAGAAATTTACTGGTGAAGTCGTTGAATGTGTACCGTACACCCATTTTTGGGTATGAGGATGGTGTGGTTTAAAAAAAGGTGGAATTTTTTTAAAAATTAAAAATTCTGAAAATTTGTATTTAAGTAGTTTGAAGGGTGTAGATTTAAGATTTTAAAACCACAGGTCGATATCTCTTTTCGTGTCCGAGATATTCGGCCTTAAAACTTTGCTCAAAAATGCCCTTTTTGGGTCATATCCCAAAAATGGTCAATTATACACCGCTGGCGATATCACCATTAGATTCTACGAGCAAAATTACATAAGCATACCAATTTTCATAATTTTTGAACAACTACTACAATCTCCAGAAGGAAAAGTCTGAAAATGGCCAAAAATCGCAAAAAATCTAAGGTGTACCCCTTGCGATTTTGCAGTTTTTGACAATTTCAAGGAATGTTTAATAATTAATGTATCCGTTGGAATATTTTGATGAAAATTGGTATACTTATGTTTTTTGGTACGAGGAATTCACTGGTGAGGCCGTTGAAGTTGTACCGCACACCCATTTTTGGGTATGAGGATGGTGTGGTTTAAAAAAGGGTGGAATTTTTTAAAAAATTAAAAATTCTGAAAATTTGTATTTAAGTAGTTTGAAGGGTGTAGATTTAAGATTTTAAAACCACAGGTCGATATCTCTTTTCGTGTCCGAGATATTCGGCCTTAAAACTTTGCTCAAAAATGCCCTTTTTTGGGTCATATCCCAAAAATGGTCAATTATACACCGCTGGCGATATCACCATTAGATTCTACGAGCAAAATTACATAAGCATACCAATTTTCATAATTTTTGAACAACTACTACAATCTCCAGAAGGAAAAGTCTGAAAATGGCCAAAAATCGCAAAAAATCTAAGGTGTACCCCTTGCGATTTTGCAGTTTTTGACAATTTCAAGGAATGTTTAATAATTAATGTATCCGTTGGAATATTTTGATGAAAATTGGTATACTTATGTTTTTTGGTACGAGAAATTTACTGGTGAAGTCGATGAATGTGTACCGCACACCCATTTTTGGGTATGAGGATGGTGTGGTTTAAAAAAGGGTGGAATTTTTTAAAAAATTAAAAATTCTGAAAATTTGTATTTAAGTAGTTTGAAGGGTGTAGATTTAAGATTTTAAAACCACAGGTCGATATCTCTTTTCGTGTCCGAGATATTATTTTTTTATTTTTTTTAATTTAGGGAAGATTATTTACATGAAAATAAACAAATGGTTACAAATATAATCACAAATTGAGTAAGTAAATGTTATTGTAGAAGGCGCAAAATACAAAAAATAGTATAAAGAACTCATTTTATAAGACTTTCTTTCGCACTTGTCAATTAGAAAACTCGCTAACGCTCGTTTTCTAAATTTTGACGCGTGCGAAAAAAACATGTCTTATAAAACACGTTCTTTAATATACTATTATATTAATTATACATTATAAATTGAATTTGACATTCTTTTTCGCATTAGTGCGTTCATCTGCCACTTTTTCAAACTGTGAAAAAGTGACCAAATTCGCCAATCAGCGATAGTCTGTCACTTTTTCGCACTAATGCAAAAAGCCACAGTTCTAATTTATAATAATTCAGTATTTGCTTCTTGTTAACTTTAAAAGAAATTAGAAAAATCCTTGTATGTGATACGTTACAATATCGTGTTTTTTGCACATGGCATCTTCACGTCATAATTTTGTAACTAAACACATAAATAGCTAATCTGGGTTTTATTGTGTTTTTATGGGTTTTTAAATGGGTTCTTTAAAAAAACCTGGTTGGGTTTTTTGGTTGGGGAAAATAGAATCAGCACTGTCTTCGTTTAACACGTAGTATCACCCATTAAAAATAAAAACGAAAGTTCCTACACACCCTATATACTTTGATATATGATAAATTTCAACTCTGATATGGAAATTAGAGAATGCACTGTCTGTTAATTTAGAAGCAGTTAACAAGAGATTGATTCTACTTGTCTAATCTTACATGTTACATCTATTTACTCAATTATATTGTCTCGTAAGATATCATACGACAGGAATTACTTCATAAGCTATAGTAGTTGAATCAAATTGGGGTTTATGGTACAAATTGTTATACCATACCGATTTTTGAGAGATCTACGGTAGCCCTGGGCAGAATGTTGATTGCGATCAATCGATAGATCGTGGATCAATTATTTAGAAAGACCGTTGAAGCGTGCTCGAAACGGAATATAGTATTTTCATAAAATTATTATTTATTTTGTCACAAAATTTTAGCGCTGTTGTAAAACGCGCTTTTACATTATATTTTCATGAGGTTAACCGTCACTTTTAACTAAAGCGACATTAGAATACCTCAACCTTAAATGAAGTATCTCAGGCAAATAAGACCAAAATCACATTTATATTAGTTGCACTGGTTTGGTTTTCTATACAGACGACGCGACAACAGTAATATAAAATCAGAAGTGCCATCTCATTTGCACTACCTATTGTCAGTTCGAGTTAGTTGTGGGAAGATGTTGCGGATATTCCATTTTATAAAAACTTCCGACAAACAACAGTAAATGTTCTTCAATTACTCTTTGAACCTTATAATTTCAGAAACAAGATCGTTTTATTGTTTTAAAAAAATAATAATAAACATAAGCGTTATTTATCTCACTACGCCGAGGGAAAATAAGGCCCAGTACATTTGGTGCCAAAAATATGTATCAAATTAAAAAAAAATAACAATTTGAAAAGAACATCGGAGACATGGTTTTGCCAAAGCTGTAGTACAATGGACAAAGTGCCTCAAGTGGCATAAACGAGAGTTTGTTGGGGATTAATAGAAAAAAATTGTATGCACAGATGGCTCAGTTTAGGCTAGAATTATGCCAAAATTTATCTAAATCTAACTTCTATATATAAAAAATCTGATGTGGCCAACATCAAACCTCCCGCTATTTAATTTTTATTAATTTAAATATATATACTTACATATTTAGTTATTGCGGAAACTGTATTAAGATCCATTCTATTTACTATTTTCTTTTTAAAACGTTACTGTTATTAATTTGAAATGATTAGTTCTTTGACAGTGACATTTATGTCAGTTACATACATTTAAGATATGAACTGTGTAACCAAGGAGATTTACTTATTTAAAGCGTAGGCTCCGGGATTAAATTTATAGATAATTTTATAAATTTATCCATAAAATATATAGAGAAAGTATTAATGCAAGTCTGTAGAAAATTTAATAATCATTAATTTTTATAATAACATTAATCCCGAAAAAATAACATTTAAAAGTATTTTTGGAAGAAAAACTATTTTGAGCTTCTAGTAAAGTGCCATTTCCGGTTGTCCAATTTACACCAAAATCTAATGGGCTCTTTCTATTACAGAATAAGTTAAAAAGACAAGGTTTCAAAATTTTCTGAATGATAGTATTTGAGTTAGAGTAAATGATCCACACACACACATACACACATACATACACAAAGACATCATTGTGAAAATGTTAAAATTGGATTCTAGGGACCTTAAAACGTGGTCATTTAGCAAAATCTCGATATGCGATTTTTAGCACGATCCCTATACCCCCCTTACCAAGGGTAGCGGGAGGTAAAAAATATTATTACTAATATTTTTTTATATGAAAATATTTTTTTAAATGGTGATTGTTGAACTTTTTTAGATTTATAATAAAACAAAGTTTAACATGAATAAAGATTTTCCAATAAAGATTACTAATTATACAAAATATTTCATTTTTAATTAAGGTGGGCCTTATTTGCCTCCATGATCTTACATATTTTTTTTAGGTCTAAATTAAGAGAGTAGTGAGCTCCAATTCTCAATACACAAAATATCGTGGCTTCAATTCAAAACCTAAGATTACCTATCCAAACAATTGTGTCTCAGTGATTTGAAACTCAGTATAAACTCTAAATCTCCTATATAGATTGTAGTCTAATAACTTGATCTACTCTACGAAAGGATCAGTAAACTCAAACATAAGAAACATGGAATCCATGATCCATATTTCACATACTCTGTCACATTTAGACCTAAGATTGCATAATCAATCAATATTGTTCACTGTTTTGTTCTTGTGCCTGAGAACCTGAGTGTTTCAAAATCCAGTATTAGCTGTGGATCACCATTAATTAGGGTTAATTCGTCTACATTTATATATGCATACAAAGATTACAGAATGCATTTTACATAGATTAAATGATGATATTGTACTTACAGTGTACTGGAAAATCTTCATATCAGATATCTTCGTAAGGAAACATATTTTCACAAATTTACTTAATTCACTTTAAATGTTAGTTTGTTGTCATTTAATACACAGATTTATACATACGTCTATCCACTGACAAGTATCACAACGAACTAAAACTTGTTTCGTTAGGAACACGAAAGCACTGATGATAGTGTAGAATGATTTTTTTTAGAAAAATTAATATAAACAGTATAATATTTTTATAAATTTCAAAAATGTATAATTCATACGAAATTTTATTACATAGGGCGTTTGGTGTTGACCGCAACATATATATATGTAAAATCATATTTTTGTAATTTCCTGCTTCTCTAATTATTTTAGGTAAAAATGCTTCAAATAAAAATTATAGAGCTTAAAATTCTACATGTGAATCAATAAGTAGAATTAGGTATGCAAATATCGAAAATCACACCAAAAAAATAGGGATAGCCATGGAATGAAAACAGATAAATTAACAAATGTTTGACGTTTTGCCTCTAAAGTTAGTGTAATATATTTTTATTATGTATTATTTTTTATTATGGGGTCTCGTGGCCGCGTGCCTGAGTGTCAGGTCGCGAATCTGGGGAACCGGGTTCGATCCCGACCGACGCCAAATATTTCCAATTTTAAATGGCACAAAATGGATCCCTGTGGCGCACTCTCCACGCCAACAATGAGTGCCCGTGAGGTGACGCCTGGTAAGCGCCCGCACGGTACAAATATGTCATCATCATTACCGATATCTGCGTACAAAGCAGATTGGCACACCCAGCAATGGGTAATATGCCGTGATGATATATTTATTTATTTATTATTTGTAATGTGAAATTAATTGATAATTCTATTTATTAATTTAAATAAATAATTTTTCACTTCAAAAAACTTACAAATAACAATAAAAATAAACCTAGGTTGACAGATAAATCGCTGACATTTGTTAATTTTTAGTTTCAATTCTATGGCTGTCGCTATTTTTGGGCTGATTTTCAACATTTTCATACCTATTTTTTGCAATTATAGAGGATGCAAAATTAATTTAGTTTATTGATTCTGATATAGAATTTTATGCTCTACAACATGAAGCTTTTTTACATAAAATAATCAGGATATGACTAAAATATGATTTTTTTCTACAAAATTTATTGTTTTATGTAAATGTAAAATTTTCACCTAATTATTTTGGTATAAATTTCCCTGCATTTAAATATCTGAATTCTATTATTCAAAGGAAATGAACATTCGAAATTTCGAGTGACATTCAACCTTCTTTTGTATTCATAATAGGCTGTCGAGATGGGAGTTTTTTATTTTTATTTGCAAATAAAATAGAATATAAGAGGTGTAAACCCATATTTCACGTTGGAATGGAACACCACATACATACTAAAATAGAACAGACCCAATAATGGATTCGTTCCTGTGTTTTTTTTTTATTTTCAATTTTATTTACAGCGTGATGTTTTTCAGCAGTAATTGCATATCACATCCAGATCATTAAAATGGTTTTTGGTAGCTGAACATTGTGCAATTAACTAAATCAAATCTATATAGGTTTTATTTTACTTTAAACTAATAGTTCCTTTATAAATGATGGAACGCTTTTTAAATTCAAAACAAGTTTTATATTTATAATTTGACAATGCCAATTTAACATTACAATATGTATTATAATTATGGTAAATGTGATTTTTAAAAACATATACCTACGTTATAAAATCGTGTTTTGTGGACCTAATATATGTATTGTATAATGGGAGTATATTAATAAAACAAAAAGTTATTATTTTACGTATAATATAAATCATACTAGCGGGTGTTTACTTTTTATGGACCATAGGAAATACAATGGTAAAATTTTAAAATGGCTGTAATTTCTGCCCTGTTAATTTTAGAACTTTTGTATTCAAAATTAAAAATTGCATGTAGTCCAAAATTATTGACGATGTGCATTTCATTCGCGAAAGATTGGCAAAATAAAAATTGTATTTTTTTGCTATTTACACAATGCTATGAGAAATAAAACAAAATGTTTACCAATAATTGTATTGTTGACAGATGACATCTCATAGTTTTTATTTTTTTAAATTTTCAATTAAATGATGAATTATATTTTTCTGAAATGGTAAATGTATCTATTATTACTGATAAATAAGTAGACTACCTTTCAACACAAAAATATTGTATTGATTATAACTTCTTTACTAAATAAAAATATAAAAGCAAAGAAAGATAATAATAATGACAAATATCATTATTATTGTTGGTCTATCTATCGTATTAATCACGTTTTCTATATAAATGGAAGTTTTCCAATAATGTCTATTAGTATACTCTTTGAGTTGCGATTGTATCAATAAAAGTAAAATATTATTCAGTCTACTCCAATATATTCATTAATACAAAAAAGTCTCCGTACGATTATATATATATATATATATATATATATATATATATATATATATATATATATATATATATATATATATATATATACAGGCTGTCTCACAACTCGCGCCCCAGAGTGAATGAGGAAACACGAGACTGCACTCGGATGTGTAATTTCGAAATAAAAATCTAGCTTAAAAGATATTCGAAAAAAAGACGTCTTAAAATTGACCAATCAGAGACCTACACCTTTAACGTGTGTTTGCCGTAATTTTACGTTACTAAAGTTTTATACAAATCAAATCTTCTTTAAAATGTGTGAGCAACTGTAGTTTTCGAAAAATGACAGTGTCACATTAAATTTGACAAGATGAATAAATTGTATTCAGCCGCTGATTACTTAGAAATGATTATAATTTTCGGAGAATGTGGACGTAACGCCAACACGTTGCACTGTACGATATAAATGATGGTCTCGGATGACATCTTCGCTAACCTAAATTTGTTGACAGTGAAAAGTCAACTCTAAAGTGTCAAAATTACAGTAAGTCAAACAAATTTTGTAACTCACTAGTAGTGTTTTTAATACCTAGCAACCAGTTTTATTTTATGCAAGCAGCCGCAAATTATTTTCTTCTATTTGTTGGCAACCTATTGTCGTCGGCAAGTGTTAGTTTCGTCTGGGGCGCAAGTTGTGAGACACCTGTATATATATATATATATACTTTCCATCTATGTATTTTACAAAAAATAGCAGTCCCAAAAGTACACGTTAGATAAATTGAGGTTATGTTTGTTTGTTAAAACGCAGTAGTGCTGTTGCAAATTATTGGTCCTGCATTTGTACATATGTCGTAGCCATATTTTAAAACCAGTCATTTAATTAAACGCGGTTAGATTGTCAAATCTTAGTTGGCATAGGGATATTTTAAAATCTGGCTAGTATATTATTTTAAATATAACACTAACTTAACTCACAAAAGTGAAGGAGTTTTGTGCATTAGGTTAAGTTATTGTTGAATTTGAAATTTTTATCTTTCTATTATTATCACAACAATCATGAGTTAAAACGGGAGGCAACAGTCTGTAAAAAACTGATTTCCCATGTTAATCTCCTATGTATGTATACCTTAAAAAAAAACGCCCGGTATATTATATTTTATTGCCTTGCCGAAAAATACGGATAAGAGAAATTATGATTTATTTAATGTATGAAGTTTATCCAGTTAAAAAAGAAAATACTCGCATTTATCATATGATAGTAGTAGTAGTAATTTAATTACTGTACATATTTCTCTGGAGAAATTTTATACTGTAAAAAAAGAACTACCTAGTTCATAAAAACTTAACCTTGAAAGCTTATACTTCAAACAAAGTCCCACTTCCGAGTTTAACATTAAAAACCTCATTTACAATAAAACTACAAACTAAAGTAATTACAAACTACTCTGATATAAAACCAACAAAAAAAAAAGTAAAATCTGCAACGTATGCTTTTCCCAAGTTTACGTTTAGAGTCGCGTGGTGTTGTATTCGGAGCGTTCGGCTTTAAATTGTTTTTACATACAGCGATAAACGTCTTCCGATTTTCCGCAACGGTAGAGCGAATCCGAATTCTAAAACGCCGAACGCCGATCGGCGACCGCCGAATCCTCAAGACGAGACAAGGGCTTCTGTTGCACTAAGTTGGTTTCCTTTGATTGGACCAAATTATCCAGAAGAAAATTAGTGTTCGAATGGTCAGTAGTGCGAACGAAAGGATGGGAAAGAATTTCTTTGTGATATTGTGATGAAAATAGCGCTAAGGTGCTAAATCGATCTTACGTGGGGATTATTTTTTAATTTGGACTAATGTGTTGTCGGCGTGGCGTACAAAAATAGAACCGTGATGCTATTTGCTCAGATGGAATTTTAATACCGGTGAGCTAAAATGGTATATACAGTAAATAATTACATCTATCATCCTTTACACCGTCATTTTTGCTGTAGATCGTACCCTGACAGCTATTATGGAATATAGGTACATGCTAACAGATTATCATCATTTCTTCTACAGCTGTGACGTCACCCAATGACATAGGCAGCTGTATAAATAATACAATATTAAGGTGCATTCACAAATGAAAATTAGGTTTAGATTTATAGTTTTAGGTACATTCACAAATGAAAATTAGGTTTAGACTTATGGTTTATACTTTAGATTTAAAGACTTTGGCCGCATATTATGTAATGACTCCATTCACACTTCAGAATTTAGTGTCTCTAAACATTGCAAGGTCCAAACTTTAGGTTTATGATTTAGTTTGATGTCACAAACTTCACCAATGAGAACGAGTCTGAAACGATATAGATATATACACCCATCTTTATTTAATATTCACTTGGTGGATTCGGCTTTTTAAACATGCGAGAAGAACATGGAGACTGTCAAAACCTGATTGCTGAAATATAACCAATAATACCAAGCGAATGACAGTTTCACGGCACACAGGTGTCTTGTTAAGTACTGCTCTACCGATATTTTAATATTGTTTTTGAAGCATATACATAGATTTCTGTACATACTAAAACTAAATTACAGTTAATTTAAACATACATTTATGAATGACATACTTAAACCTAAACAAAAACCATAAACCTAATTTTCATTTGTGAATGTACCTTTACACTTTAGATTTAAAGACTTTGGCCGCATATTATGTAATGACTCCATTCACACTTCAGAATTTACTGTCTCTAAATCTAAATCATAAAGCTAAATATTGCTAGGTCCAAACTTTAGGTTTATGAGTTAGTTTGACGTCACAAACTTCACCAATGAGAACGAGTCTGAAATGATATAGATATATACATCCATCTTTACTTAGTATCCACTTGGTGGATTAGGCCTTTTAAACAAATGCGAGAAGAAAATGGAGACTGTCATTACTTAATTACTGAAATATAACCAATAATGCCAAGCGAATGACAGTTTCACGGCGCACATGTGTCTCGTTGAATACTGCTCTACCGATATTTTAATCTTGTTTTTGAAGCATTTACATAGATGTCTGTACATTTATGAATGACTTACTGAAACCTAAACAAAAACCATAAACCTAATTTTCATTTGTAAATACACCTTTACTATGAAGACATTTTTAGTCAACATAATTTACATGTATTTGTTGTCATTTGATGCAGATCTTTTTATCTTTCTATAGATACCATAATCATCGTTTTCAGTTAAAACGGGGGGTAACAATCTGCAAAAAACTGATTTCCCATGTTAATCCCCTATGTACACAAAAAAAACACCCGGTATAGTTTTCTCCATGCAAGAATGGCATTATGCTATAAAATGTTTTTAAATGTGTATAATTCCTGTTCATGGAATCTTTAATTTAGTATCACATATACCGTGTATGAAACAGAATGTGGGCCGTAGGCCTATAACGTGGTTGCATTAAATTCTGTATGCAAACTAATAAACAAAATTAATTTTGTATGCTCTGTAACTGCATACATTAGATATGAAATCACAAAATTTCAATTTGATGACTCGCCCTGGAATGAAAACAAAAACAATCAACCGTGCGATATTTTGTTTGGCAAATATTTATACATTTTGTCAATATGTGTTTGTATTGTTTATAATTGTAATAATAATTAGAATCCCGATGACCTGATGGACCGTATTCGAATTTCATCAGTGTCAGACATCATCATTACCGATATCTGCATACAAAGCAGATTGGCACACCCAGCAATGGGTAATATGCCGTGATGATATATTTATTTATTTATTTTATTTATCAGTGTCAGTGTAAAAGAACTGTAACTAAAATTGCCCCTTATTCTTAAAATTAATTTTATTAAAAACTAAATACGTATTCGAATACTAAGTTAAACAGAGTTGGTAGGACCTCTGGCATGGTTGACATGTTGATTGATCTTGGCTATTCTTTTTAACTTTTCGTAATTTTGTACTACTGATGATTCGAAATACGTATTTAGTTTTTATTAATATTAATTTTAAGGCTAAGGGTAATTTTATAATTTAACCTTATTATAAATAATAATAGATCTGTGTGTCACACTTTAAAAAAATTCTAAAACAGTCTTCCTAATAAAAGTCAACTATTTATTTTTTTCTACACCTCAATTTGAATAAAAATGCTTCAACTTCGGTAGTATCCCTAATATACCTTTTGTTTTGATCATTTTTATTTGTGTTCTGAAGGATAGATAGGTTGTTAGTTTCCGTAATATATTCTCTTTATTGCCAGTCATTGAAGTACCTAATACAAACAAACAGCAAAAGAAAACAACATTCAATTTAAAACCATCTTTTCCTTCCCATAATTCGTGGTATGTCAGTACCCTTCACAATATAACTTAAACAATGTCAACGTCGGCGTCTCCACTTCGACGCGTGTAAGAAACGGCGAGATTACAGTATACTAGGGAGGCAACGGTGAATTCTAGTGAAATCCGGAGGTTGCCGGATGTTTGTTCCTCCACGTCCGCCTCTGCAGTGACACGTGACGGAGGATCGTTGTGAACTAAATATGACACTTAAAGCCAGGCTCTTTGTTTCACGTTACCAGATGGGAGATTTTTAGAATTTTTTAAGGTTATGAATATTAAAGAGTTGAACATAGGGCAGAAATTTAAATTTTGATGTTTGAATAATAAGTAAACTGCAAATGCGGATGCGAACAAGGTTTAATATTAAATTTTAACAAACTGTCGTATCCGTAATACGGATGCATTTAGACTTAACTGTTAATGTGCATTCACAAATGAAAATTAGGTTTAGATTTATGGTTTATACTTTAGATTTAAAGACTTTGGCCGCATATTATGTAATGACTCCATTCACATTTTAGAATTTAGGATCTCTAAATCCAATTCATAAATCGAAACATTGCAAGGTCCAAACTTTAGGTTTATGATTTAGTTTGACGTAACAAACTTCACCAATGGGAACGAATCTGAAATGATATAGATATATACACCCATCTTTATTTAGTATCCACTTAGTGGATTCGGCTTTTTAAACAAATGCGAGAAGAACATGTAGACTGTCATAACTTAATTGGTAAAATATAACCAATAATGCCAAGCAAATGACAGTTTCACGGCGCACAGGTGTCTTGTTGAGTACTGTTCTACCAATATTTTAATTTTGTTTTTGAAGCATTTACATAGATGTCTGTACATATCAAAACTAATTTTCAGATAACTTAAACTTACATTTATAAATGAGTTACTTAAACCTAAACAAAAACCATAAACCTAATTTTCATTTGTGAATGCACCTTTAAGGTGCTTTCACAAATGAAAATTAGGTTTAGATTTATTGTTTATACTTTAAATTTAAAGACTTTGGCCGCATAGTGTGTAACGACTCCATTCACACTTCAGAATTTAGTATCTCTAAATGCAAATCATAAAGCCAAACATTGCAAGGTCCAAACTTTAGGTTTATGATTTAGTTTGACGTCACAAACTTCACCAATGAGAACGAGTCTGAAACGATATAGATATATACACCCGTCTTTATTTAGTATTCACTTGGTGGAATCAGCTTTTTAAATAAATGCGAGAAGAACATAGAACTGTCAAAATTTAATTGCTGAAACATAACCAATAATACCAAGCGAATGACACTTTCACGGTGCATGGGTATCTATTAAGTATTGCTCTACCGATATTTTAATCTTGTTTTTGAGGTATTTACATAGATGTTAGTACAATCAAAACTAAATTAGAGTTAAATTAAACATTTATGAATGACTTACTTAAACCTAAACAAAAACCATAAACCTAATTTTCATTTGTGAATGCACCTTTAACGTATAAAAAATATAGAGATTAGATACTGGTAGATGTAAATCTCAGGTCATACAACGTCACCGTATCCCGCCTCCAATACATTCAATTGCAAATAACTATTATGACGTGTTAATCACACACTTCATGAATTCAAGTATCTGGGATTTAACTTCACAAGAATTAACAGAGTAGCACACAACAGAGAAACACTCAAAAAAGCCACCGTAGCAATGAAACAAATATGGAGTATTGGGAAACGTAAAATAGCTTGGGATTTTAAAACAAGAATGATGTTATTTGACTCTATAGTACGAGGAATAGTGTTGTATGGGAGATACTTGGATGGGATGAAAGAGAAGAAATAGAAAGACTACAAACAAAGTATATAAAATGGACACTAGGATTATAAAGAACTACACCCGACTACATACCTCTAGAGGAAACTAAAAGAAATAAATTAAAGATAGAAACTGCAAGAAGAGCTATGCGATAT
Source organism: Harpalus rubripes (assembly GCA_963082715.1). Classification (NCBI taxonomy): domain Eukaryota; kingdom Metazoa; phylum Arthropoda; class Insecta; order Coleoptera; family Carabidae; genus Harpalus; species Harpalus rubripes. Next base: position 3,304,750 of record OY720458.1, on the reverse strand, counting down.
GAAGAAAAAATAATACAAAGACCAGAAAAGCAGATATTATATTAATGTTGGAAAGACAGAGAGACAAGAGAACACCAGAACAAACCTAGAAGCAGATGGGAAGAAAAAAGAAAACTTTTCTACGAAGGTAATGGGTTCTCAAGTATCGAAATAAAAAATATAAGAATATCCGGCTACACAGTAGTAGAATCAATTACGCAAAGAGAAGAGGAAATACCTCATCAAGGTATTAAAAGAGAGAAACTTTCCGAGTGGGAAGAGAAGAAGAGCGTGTATGAATGCGATTATGAATGTGGCCGAGGCGAAAGAAGTGTGCTTAGACAGGAATGTGTGGCGAAGGATGATTGTTTCGTAACTATTATTGTGGTCCGGTTGCGGTATTTCGCTACCGAAAATCGGTCACTTTAATATGTTAAGAGTGAGGAATTTATGTTGTACCTATGATGTCAGGTTAGTAAGAATGTTGTTGGAAGAGAGATTGATTATTTTTTGGATGATGTTATTTTTATTCTTTCGGGTTTGTGCTAACCCACTAATGGCCATTTGCACCATTGCAGTTTAACGCTAATCTGTAGATTAAGTTGAGTTTAAATTTTTGTATGCATTGCACGGATTCTTAACAGAAGGTTAAGGTGACGTTTGTGAAGTTTAACTTAAACCCGACTCCTTGTACGGTTTAAGAATTGGGATAACCTCTTTGCAATAGTATTTTTGTAAAAAAAAAGTATACGTATTGAATTTTTATACAGGTAAAGTATTGTAAAACAGAATGTAATAATAATTAATATTAATTATGTAATTATTATGAACAGATATTGAACTATGGATATAATTCAAGATAATGTAGTATTTGACGACGAAGATGATGAATTGTTTGATTTTGATATTATTTATGGCATTCCGAGAAGAATTTACGAACGGGCTAACCCGTTTCATGAGTTAAGTGAAAATGATTTTTTCATGAGATTCCGTTTAAGAAAAGCGACTGTTTTAAATTTATTGCCGCAAATTGAACAGCATTTGGAATTTCCATATGATATGTGAGTTTTATGCATGTTTAGTTTTTTAATTTATTTTTATATTAATATACATTTTTTATTCAGAAATAACTCTGTTTCGCCGATAAACCAACTACTGATTTGCCTGAGAGTATTTGGTACGGGTGAACACTTATTGTCAATAGCTGATTTTGGTGGAGTCCCTGTTTCAACGGTTTCTAGAATCGTAAATAACATATAACCTATAATTCTACAAACTAATAACTATTAAATACAATATAAATAATAATAATATTAATACTTACTTTGATTTTATATATTTCATAATATTTTAAGTTATGTGTTGTCAATTATTCTCAAATATAAAAATAATAGGCATTTACGAAAATTCTACCGGTGAACTGTTACCGGTATATATCGGTAAACAGCTGTTTACTAAGTTACAGCTACCGGAATTGATATTTTAAAAACGCAAGTGGTAAACCGGGTAGATTTCTAACCTATGAAAAAAAAATTGAAAGTTCGAAACAGATTTGAAATTTGACATAGTTGACAAACAGCACAATCCTACTTCCGATTTCCACATTGAACACATTTCCATTTTTAACACGCGCGATTCGCTTGTATCACTACCTTTTTTGAGGTTAGATTCTCCATTTACCGCATTTACCGGCTGAATTACTCGATCCACAAATCATGGATCCGGTAGATGGATCTGGTAGATATGGTACAATTTTCGAACACGGTAACTATTAACTACTCGTGTTTTCGAACGCAATCGGTAGATGCGGTATCTACCGGTAGAATTTTCGTAAATGCATATTATTTACATTTAGCTTGACAGCATACCCTGAAGTACATAAAAGTGACTAAATTCCCCTAGATGAAACGTTAATCTGAAGTGTAACGTAACCCGTACCTAACCTCAAGTGGTGCAATGTAAGTTAAAATTAACTGACAGTTACCTTAAACTGAAGATTAACTAAACTTTATTTTTAACTTACAGTGGTGCAAATGGCCATAAGTGGGAAATGCGTGATTTTATGTATGTATGTAAGAGGAAATACAAGGTCAAGTCAGATTCAACAATATTAGAAAATCGAGGTATAATAATAAGTACCAGATAATCCAGACACCACATCTGCCAAGATACCTGACTGAGGTGAAGAACAAAGATGACATCCGGACTATAGCAAGATTTGCATGTGGAAATGAGGAAGCAGCGAACTACTACTTGAGACCCGAAGAAAACAAAAAATGTCGCATTTTCTGAGAAAGTGATGAAACATTAGAACATTTGATACAGGTTTGTCATGGCATTGAGTAGGTACCAACACCAAGTCATTACAAGGCAACAGGTCTTAGAAGACTCCAGGCAAGGCCTACAATGGATGAAGAAGATAAAAAGTTACGTGAACAGTATACAATGTATTAAATTCAAAATATTGTGAATAAAATGTAAATAGATTTAAAGCCGAAAGGCATGAATAAATAAATAAATAATAATAATAATCACACACTTCGACTGAAAATTTCGTGTTCGTGGAACACCGACTGATACATATGGTCTCGTACTAATCAAACCAGTCCGAAGATTGAAGCAACTCCTATAAATCTGAAACTAATACGACTATTCAGTACATAATGGTTTATGAATTAGAACGTAAAACGTTTAGGATTCGTCGTTTCTTCGCAAAACAAAATAAGGAACTAACTGCTGGAAGTAAGCGTGCTTAGTTTGAAATTGGTTTCAAAATGATTGGACACTTTTGTGTTCTGCGAACTGAATGAAAGATTATTACTACTACCATCTGCAAAGGTTTTTATTTTATGTTGTTTGTTGTTGCCGTTATTTGTCATTGTCACAGAATGAAATTATCACCTTACTTTATTCTTTAAAATTTATTTCCTACGTTTATTTCTGGTTTTCTTAAATTTACGCTTGAGAATCTACAAGGCAATATGGAAATATTTAGTGGATTGCAAGAATTTATAATAAATGATAATATTTTTTCACTCGCTTTGCGTACTAGTCACGGTACTAGAGCACACAGGGACAACAATGCTCGCTAATAGTCAGAAGTTCTACCGCGCGTGTCACAAACTATTTTGTTTTTTTCAAATTCGCAGATTGTTCTTACCTTTGGAAACTGATCAGGGATTGAAATATTTTGCTGAACGAACAAATGATTTTTATGTGGCAACAAACCTAATATGGCTACGATTTATATAAAAATGCAAGACCAATTTGCAACTGCACTATTTTAGCACCCAAACATTACCTCATTTATTTAACGCACGTTAAATGCCTACGTCATAAGTGATGATGACGTTTTAGAAGAGTGTACCTAGATTTTATATTAAGTATACATTAACATGTCGCTAGACACTTCTAATATAAAAATCTGGTGTGGCCAACACAATACCTCCCACCATTTACAGCCCAAGTCACAAAACAGATTAAGTTAATCCTTATTTTTGGATTACTCTAATTTTGACAGTTTATTTCTTAAAATATAGTCTAATCTAATCCAAGTAACTACCTTTTTTTAAACCCATCAATAGGATTAAATCTCAATTACAGAGTGGGTTCACAGTCACACACATCCATGCCTTAGTGGGATTCGAACCCAGAGCCCTGAGGGCACTCATGACATGAGGCGTTGCTCTAACCATTGAGCCACCGGAGCTATAATAAAATGAAGATTCAATTTTAAATACCGGGATAGGATAGAATTCACTAATCCAAAAATGAGGATTAGCTTAGCTTAAACATTTTTGTGAATCGTTAATTTTTATTAATCTAAATACATACCTACATATTTACTTGTGCTGGAAACTATATTGAATTTCTTTTCTATTGTTCTATTTACTTTTTTCTTTTTAAAACCTTACTAATATTATTTTGAAATGATTAGTTCTTTGATAGTGGCATTTATCTGTCAGTTACATACATTTGAATAACTACGTTTTGTTTGCTTATAGCGTAGGCTCTGAGATTTAAATTATAGATAATTTTATATATTTATCCATAAAATATATAGAAAAAATATTAATTATAATAACATTAATCTCGAAAAAATAACATTTAAAGGTATTTTTCGAAGAAAAACTATTTTGAGCTTTCAGTAAAGTGCCATTTCCGGTTATCCGATTGTCACCAAAATCTAATGGGCTCTTTCCATTACAGAAAAAGATCGCAATACAAGGTTTCAAAATTTTCTGAATGATACTACTCGTATTTGAGTTAGAGTGGAGGATCCACACTCACATACACACATACATACACACAGACATCATCGTGAAAATGTTAAAATTGGATTCTAGAAAAACGTGGTCATTTACCAAAATCTCGATATGCGATTTTTAGCACGATCCCTGTACCTCCCTTACCAAGGGTAGCGAGAGGTAAAAATGGCACTTTGAATTTAAATGCTTTAATGATTGTACATAACTTGGACTTGAAATGAGAACCTGAGATTCAAATGATGCATTTTAAGTGAAATAAACCTCTTGACTACCCGAAAATCAATAAATTACTTATTAAAAGTTAGTAAATAAACAGTTACTCCTCTATAAAATGAAACCATACTTGACAAAGCCATCATCCGCTCATAAATATGTTTCCAAGTTTGAGTTAACTAAAGTTTGGAACAGTCTGGACATCGCTACAAGTGTATCCTATCGTATAAAATTTCATAGGTTGAGTTTTTTCCAGGAAGCATGACAGTGGCAACATATTGGACAATCTATTGTCGAGGCTGGAACAATACGCCAACAACCTGGAGACTTTGGTGGAAGAGAGAACTGCCGATTACTTGGAGGAAAAGAGGAAATGCGAGGAACTGCTGTATCAGCTTCTCCCCAAGTAAGTACGGAACGGAACAGAGTAGGAGAGTATTTATCTCACTTTGAATGTTTGCATGGAATGGAATGGAAGTTCGCACGGTAATGAATGACGTGACAATGCATTGCAGAACAATGTTCTTCTCTTTCTCTGTGCGCTGCTCGCGTTCTCCGAGCAGAGCAAATGGCTTATGTTTGATTGACTGACGTTGTGGTTTTCATGGTCTGACTTACTTTACACCTGAGAAATCACAATGAATAATAGACGCTAACTTTTACAGGGAAATAGGTAATGCGATAAATTCTCTACTTAAGAACTAATACCAGGTTGCACTAAATTTTAATTGGAAACTAATATAACATTCTGTATGTTTCTCAAAATTTGGATTTCGCATATTCGAGCCTTGCGTCAAAAGAATTGGCCTACATCCCTTTTCTTAATATACGAGACAACTATACATTTATTAATGATATATAACGTGTTTTATTCAAGCAATAAATTGATTCTAATAACGCAAAAAACATTAAATTAAATACTAAAAAAATATCATCATCTGCTTTGTACGCAGGTATCGGTAATGATGATGACATTTGTACCGTGTGTGCATTTACCCAGGGGGGCGCCGTCACAGGGTGCGATGTGTGCGTCGCACCCGGGCGACACTTGGTTAGGGGCGACACGGCGAGCAAAATTGTAATAAGATTTAAGTTTTTTAATTTAATATGCCCGTTTTTCGAGGCTCACATTGGGATCTCGTAAACTATAAGAGATACGAAATTAGGGCAAAGTTGCCCCATTAGTAGACTATTATAAAGAAGTTTTTGTTTTTCCCGAAAAATGCATATACAAATGGTTACTGTACAAAACTCCAAATGGCGTAATTTAGTCTCTCGTTTAGTACTTGAAACGTCGAAGAGACATGTCTTAACATTCGGGACCGTTGTTAAAAATTCAATCCCGGCACGAACGCGGGACCGTTGTTGAATAGCTTACTAAGGTTGCTTTTATATTACTCTAAAGAGAACAACAATAACCTCACCTAACGCATAATACTTATATATTTAGAGAAATATCGAAAACCATGTCAATTTGAGATCTTAATGTTTTGAACACGGTCCCATGTTCGGTACTCTAGCTACTTCCTTTCATATTCACAAATAACTTCCAAATATGAAATTTTATGGAATTTTGGGTTGCACGTCTTTAAGGACCTTTTTTTATTTTCCTTCAAACGACGATGCTCAGATTTTTTTATCACTATTAGATTTCAAGTAATGGAGTCCAATTTATAATTTCTATAGTCGCAAAATTATACCATTGAAAGAGAGTTAATTTTAGCTTTCCAACGATGTATCTATGTTTCAAGCAAAAGATCCAAGAATTCTTAATTTTATAGGGTAAAAACAATTATTGTCGTTTATTTAAAACATATGGTAACTATGAAAAAGTAGACAGGCTGTTCAAGTTAACGTGTTCACATAATTGTTGCCCTATTAGAAGACCATTTTAGTGGTGTCGTTATTTGAGAAAAAATCCGTAGGTCACTGGATATATTTTGCAATTTTTTTGTGAATAGATACTTTCCAAATATGAAATAGTACTAGATTTTAGTTTGCACCTTTTTAGGCCACTTTTTTGTTCTTTCAAATGGCGATGCATATTTTTTTATAACTGTTGAATTTTTTGGGGGGAGGGGGGGGGTCGTCAAGATGAGCATTGGCACACGGGCGACACAATGGTACGGCGCGCCCCTATTTACCAGACACCTCACAGATACTCATTGATGTCGTAGAGAATTTAGGCATTAAATTTAGTAATTTTATATGAAAAATTATAGTAAATAGATGCAGGCCAATTCTTTTGGCGCAGGGCGCGTAATTCCGAACTCACATGTGAAATACGTACACCTATTCGCTAAGCATTATCACTGGGAAAATTATTATTATTAGTTATTATTGGAAACAATACACAAAAGAAAACAATGGATGAAATAAACTGTCACATACACTTGATTAGCAGTCACGAGTAGTGGTAAGTGGTTAGAAACCTATTATAATTTGATTTACCATACATTTTATGAGACGTAACTTAAATAATGAGTAAGAATTTATGATTGACTGAAGCTGTGGTTTTCATGGTCTGACTTATATATCTCTGAGAAATACATTACAGTAAAAACTCACTTTTACCGCATTTACTTCAAACGCTGTAATTGGAATTTACAACATAAAAATTAAAACAACTTTATTAAATAGTGTAATTACTTGCGACGTTTCTTATGTAACTTCAAAAGTAACTATAGTTACCCATGGTTAACGTAGTGGTTAGTAAAATGTCATAGCTTTGACGTTTTGGTTAATGCTGATTAAATTAACGATAGTATATTGTTATATAATTGTTACATATTAATAACCTTAAAAAAATAAAAGAATTCTAAATGTCCGTCTTCTTTTTCACACACTTCTGCAAACTTTCCGGCCATTTATCTTTTGCAGTGCGCTCCACTTCTAGGGGTATGGAGGCTGCTCTCTTCACCGCTGTTAAAAATTTAATAGGGGATTACAGCTCAATTGAATTAAAAGAAATTAGTAAAAAATAGTGAAAGTAGATGCTTAATAATGAATATTAATAAAGAAATAAAATAATATAATTGAAATACTTTGGAAATAAGGGGGTTTTGCTTTAGCAACTCGTCACTCATATGAAATCCATATATATATATAGATAAATTTTAGTGGGTATATCAGTGGGATGTCTTTATGACATTGTAAACCAAATGTATAGTTCAAATTCTTTTATTTTTAAGTAAATCAATGACTGTCAAATAACTTCAACAAAACGTAAGTTCCTTTAAATCAAATTATTTTATACATTGTAAAATTATTTGTATTTCAACTTCAGTGTCCTGATGAAGTGTACAATCCAAATACACGAAAGCTTGACAGATTTTAAAAGAATCTACTAAAACAAATTTAAGCCCAGAAAACATCCCACTGATATACCCACTAAAATTTATCTCTTTAACTAATCGACAGTGACGATTACACTACATATATATATATATATATATATATATATATATATATATATATATATATATATATATATATATATATATATATATATATATTATTTTGATTGGCGACTCAAAGACCACCTATAAATAAAAGATTATTAGTATGTAACAATTAAATAACATTTATTTTTTATCAGATTTCTATTGTTTATGTAGAGAATAAGACTTTATTTTATTAGAGACAGTATTTATGACACTACTACGTATCTTATAGGGGCATAATTCCCTTTCTCTGTACGTCAGATCGTTAACTACAAAACAATGTGCCTGCATTATGTATCTACAGTATTCATGGTCGAATGAAGGAGAGTACCTTTCTGTAAAACTTGACATTTGCGCTATTATATTAATTCCGTATATCACTAATTTTCTGATTTAAACTATCAATAGCGCTAAATCTTTCATATTGTTTTTTACGGACATTGGTTATTATTGCAATGCATATCTTATTCCAGGAATATTCGTCGGTTCGATTAGGTTAGGTAAGAGTAGGTTATGTTAAGTTAGTTTAGGGTAGGTTCTTTTGCGATAAATTTTCTTATGATGAATTTTATGCAAACCGTTGCCTAATTGTCAATGTGACGTGTGGAAACAAAGGAATAGCAGGCAAAACAAAAGTATACACAACTACTGGTTATCTGATATTAAGGAGTTTTCACATAACGTCGAAATAGATAACGTTAAAGTTCCAGGCAACGTGAACATTATTCTGTACATCAAAATATGTTGCCACATACCGTACACGTTATTTTGTCTGTCACATGAGGAAAATGGAAGGCGAATTAAAAAGGCTATATTTTGATTGCTTAGTTAGAAAATTTAACCGATTACTATTTTATCTAATCTTAGTAAAATTTACGAAAGTATTATTTATAATTCAATTTATCCTAATATCCATAACATGCTTTCTTTCTCGCAACATGGCTTCATGCGTAAGAGGTCTACATCAACGAATCTCTCTTATTTTACACACTATATCTCCTCTATACTAGATAAAAAAGGTCAAATAGATACTATATACACTGATTTCTCGAAAGCCTTCGACAAAATAGACCATAACATACTCATTCAGAAGTTACATACTTTCGGGTTATCTATCGCTTTAATTTCTTTACTTTCATCTTATCTAGAAGCACGTCAACTCTTCGTCTCTTACCAAAATTCTCAATCTCCACCGTTTTATGCAATCTCTGGTGTTCCGCAAGGTTCTAACCTCGGCCCTCTTTTATTTCTTTTATTTATAGATGATATTAACGGAGTCATTAGTAGTGAACGATTATTATTTGCAGATGACCTTAAAATTTTCCGAACAATAACAAACATAAATGATTGTACCCTACTCCAGTCTGATCTCAATAAAATCAATTTATGGTGTAATGAAAATAATCTAGAACTAAATTTCTCAAAATGTAAGGTTTTATCCTTTACTAGAAAACAGGAACCGATTTCTTTCAATTACTCGTTAAACAATTCTTCCCTCTCACATTGTAATCAAATTAAAGATCTCGGTGTTATATTTGACAAGGACCTAAGTTTTATTTATCATGTCGAAGATATTGCGTCAGCCAGTTATAAAATGCTTGGATTCATTATTCGTAATACAAAATCTTTTACAAATATAGCCGCAATATTTACACTTTATTACTCATTTATTAGATCCAAGCTAGAATACTGTTCTGTTGTATGGAATCCTATATATCAAAATCAAAGTAAAATAATCGATTCAATTCAAAGAAAATTCTTAAAATATATTTACTATAAAATTATGTCCTCCTATCCACCTCAACACTTACCATACGCAACTCTTTGTGAAATTTTTCAGTGTCAGTCACTTGAGGAAAGACGAATTTCATGTTCTTTAAATCATTTACGAAATCTTATTTCTGGGCATATTGATGATCCGAATTCACTTTCTTGTCTAAACTTCCATATTCCTTCCAAATTTAATAGAAACCATCGTTTATTTTATTTGCCTTCTGCTCGCACTAACCTTTTCTTTAAATCACCACTTCATCGAATGTGCACGTACTTTGATAATGCCGAGTCAAATATAGATATAGATATTTTCTTATAGACATTTGCAACTTATACTTACTTTCTTTGCTAATGCACTTACAGTTAATACTTCTTACAGCTAACTATTGTATAATGCTACATTATTTACCATTTCACTTACAGTATTGTCTAGTTTACTATATTTTGTATTTTGTACTATGTATTTTTGCATACTATGTTACAGTTAATTTTGTTTATTATATTTATATTCCTGCCCTATTTTAGACTAAGTCTGTTGGGTAGATGTACTTAAAAATAAAATAAAATAATAAAATTAAGTGAGAAAGATTTTAACGATTGTCAAACAATCAACATTTAAAATAGAAATAATCGTTACAGTCTTGCAACATCTACATACAATTGCGTAAAATGAAATGTAACTAATACATTGCAGCTATGTTACTCTAAAAGTTTGGTTATGTCTGCTTTAACGTCCAATATAAAATAGTTTTCGATGGACGCTATTTCTAGACAAAAAGGTTAAACGCTATATACGAGTACCGTAAAAAATTACGAACCCATGCGCATTGAAGTCAAAATAATATTTTGACTTTATGTGAAAACTCTCTATTGTTAACTGCCACTATTAATTTATTATATATACATATTTACATATTTGTAAATTTTATTTAGATTTGTTTGTAGAAATTAATGTAATTTAGTACATTTTCGTACATGTTTTACTCGTCCAATTTGTTATGTAAATATTTTATATAAAGTTAAATAATTTATTATTTGCACAGTATGAAACAACGTATGTATGTAATTACATATAAATGTTTTCAAAACTAATTTATTTACAGATATATTAATTAAAAATAAAATATATACCCTTATTAATATCTATATAAATAATAAATATTTTAATTGTATATTGTAATCCATATTACGAGCTTTTGAATTTAATCTTTGCAACTTTTGTTCAACAGTAATGAAATTTGATAAACACTTCATTAATTTAATTAAAAGTATATCATTCGTTGCATAATAATAATTATTAACCAACTTTAATCAGATAAGTTTCAAACAATTCCAGTTTCATTTTGTGCTAATACTATTAACAAAGTTTGTAAACAAAATTAATTTTATCAAAAATTTCCATTAATAATAAACAGGTGAACAAACTTACAGAATCTTTCTAAATGCAAAACTTTAGATTAGTACAACTAGGTAAAGTAGTTTCTTATGCACGAAGTTTGAGATATCAGCTTATAATTTTAAATAAGGCGCATAAAGAAAAGTCAGATGTCAGCAATGGAAAAAAGAAAAATACAGTCCCAAGAAAATAACTCGTTCTATGTTAACATATTCTAATCATTTTGGCTCAAAGCCGAAATTATGCTGGCACAGGGCATTTTGTTATTTTTTAAAATATGATTATTTGGCTTCGGAAAATTGTGCCGTAAACAATAATCTCATGACAGAAAATTTATAATAAAATTGTCATATACCGAGAGTTTTTTTAATCAGTGAACATGGGTATATATCATTACCATAGTTATACTTAAAATGATTGACAGCAATGTATTATTGCGTTTTTTTAAAAAAGAAACTGGACATAGGGAGTTGTCAAAATCATCAAATTGTCATCTTTTGAAATTATATACGAGTAAACGATTGAAGAAAAAGTAGAAATCATAACATGGTATGAGTCCAATATGAGTAAGACAAGTTTCCGATTTATTTGCTGCTACTTTTAATAAGCGATCCATTCCAGCAACTATTAGAAAAATCTATAATAATTATAGAACTACAATGTCAATGGACAGCATTAAAAGAAAATCGGAACAGTAAGGTAATTAATAATAGGAAACATTAAATTATACAATATCTTTTGGATAAAAATAATTTCTGAAATTGACAGATGACAGTTTGATGAGTTTGACAACTCCCTATATCAAGTTTGTCTGTTTAATCATATCTCGTTTATTTTAAATGAAAAACACCCAAAAATTTCATATTTATATTCCAAAAAAGGAATACTTTCACATTTTAAAAAATGCAGTAGAATACCCCGTTTTTATCATTACCATAGTTACATTTAAAATGATTGACAGCAATGAATTATCGCGTTTTTTTAAAGAAAACTGGACATAGGGAGTTGTCAAAGTCATCAAATTGTCATCTTTTAAAATTATATACGAGTATACGATTGAAGAAAAAGTACAAATCATAACATGGTATAAGTCCAATATGAGTCTAAGACAAGTTTCCGATTTATTTGCTGCTACTTTTAATAAGCAATCCATTCCAGCAACTATTACAAAAATCTATAATAATTATAAAACTACAATGTCAATGGACAGCATTAAAAGAAAATCAGAACAAGTAAGGTAATTAATAATAGGAAACATGAAATTATACAATATCCTTTGGATAAAAATAATTTCTGAAATTGACAGATGACAGTTTGATGATTTTGACAACTTTCTATATCAAGTTTGTCTGTTCAATCATATCTCGTTCATTTTAAATGAAAAACACCCAAAAATTTCATATTTATATTCCAAAAAAGGAATACTTTCACATTTAAAAAAATGCAGTAGAATGGAAACTTTTGCGAAATTAATAACGCTTGTCTTAAACTTTTCCTACTCACCATACATTTCACGCACATATGTAAGATTGGCTGCCAACAGCCAATTGTTAATATTGTCATAAAATACTTTTATTTTTCTTTGAAAATATTTGACGCATTTCAATTTTATTCTCAAAGGCAGATGTTGGCAGTCAATTGAAAAATTTTATCGAACTTTCTGAATTATTCAAATTCTTTGAAACTATTCAAGACTTCCAAGTTATTCAATTTAAATAATAATTTATCGGAAACCATCATTAAAGTTTGACAGGTTATGTAAACCAAGTTAATATGCACTTCATGTCAATTGGAATATTGAAAAAAGTTTTAGAAGTAAATAAAAAGCGAGTTATAATTCTATTTGACTTGGTGCAAGTAGTTTGCAATATTGCTTATTTTTTTCAAGAAAACTTATAAATTCAAACTAGCGACAAATAAATTGTCTTCTTAAATCACTGCCATTTTTCGTTTTTTTACAAAATAGTTGATGATAGCGTTTATTTTATATCCAGATGCTACCCCTATTCAAATTTTAAACAAACTTTCTGCATGACAGCTTTGAGAAAAAATATTTATTTGAATAAAAAATTATTTAAAAATCATAGTAGTTTGAGTGAAAAGAATTGAAATCAGAGGCGGAACATGGATCAGACACTTTTTAATAATGGCGACTGTTTTGGTGCACTTCTCCGTACATCAAATGAATGTCGGTATATTCTTGATTAGTGAAAGTAACAGGCATTTCTAAATATCTAAGTACTACGACACTTATTGCAAATTTAACGTCATTTATGAAAACCAAATATTGTTTTTTCGAACAACTTGATTTTTAGATTTTAATTTATTAAGAAACTGGTTCGTAATTGAGGGACTTAACAGCCCCACAACTTTTACAACTTCACAGTTTGTTCAGAATATATTTAAGATTATAACTTCTTTCAGTTCTCTTTGTCATACCTTTTAGAAATATTTAAATAAAACTTTGTCGAGACGGTTTTAAGATTTGAAATTTAATTTTTTTTATTTATATTTTGAACCCCGTAGAACATTAATTTTTCCTCATTTTTTCCAAAATTTCTATTCTATTTTCGCAATCCCTACCGCCTTTTTGACTCTTCTAAAGTATTAACATATCAAATAAAGCCTCCAGAGTTCGATTTTGCAAGAATTAACACTGTCTTTAACCGAAAGCGAGATGTTGACTGACCTCATATTTTTAGCCAAAGATGTACAATTTTTTCACATAGCCACCTATAATATTTGTTTAAAAATTATTTCTAATATTTCTAAATTATCTCAGTTTTCTCGAAATTTTTCAAATACATTAATAAAAAAATAATACATCGTTGAAAAGAGAAAAAAATGGCGGTTTCTATTTTATTAAAATAATTATAGGTTGCCATTTGAAAAATAAAAGTTGATAGTCGTATCTTGTAAACCTGACTTTATAAAAAATATCTACATCTGCCATCAAATAGTATATGTAAAATAATAAAACTTTTATATGAACCATTTTTTTTTATTATAATAAAAAAGTTAAAGGGGGGGGGGCGTCTTCCCAGACTCACCTTGTATATTCACGTTCACGCGAGTCACAACGTGAGCTACCGTGACCCGCAAAATTCACGACCCGCGTCCACCTTTAATAGTGATAGCCACAAGTGCTCGTATAAATTTCACTAGCAGCGTTCGATTAATTATCCTCCTCTAAATAATGAACCTTGATTGATTTCTCATTACCTATCCCACAAAGAAATCAATATTCATTTAAAGGGAATAAAACAGCCTAAAACAGTATTTCAATGTCAAGTCTCAGTGTTAACGACGTCAGCGTCAGCTGTCAAACACAGAACCCTTCTAATTATCTGGCATCATTATCAATCTAACTGAGTTCTTTCTTGTGTGATTTTTCTGCAGGTCAGTAGCATCACAATTAATCAACGGCAAGTCTGTGATTGCCGAGACCTACGACCAAGTCACGATATATTTCAGCGATATCGTGGGGTTCACCTCATTATCAGCTGTAAGTGCTCCACTAGAAGTAGTAGAATTCCTCAACGATCTCTACACCTGCTTCGACTCCATTATCGAAAATTTTGATGTCTACAAAGTAAGTTTAATAATTTTCTAATTATATTGTTTTAATATGGGGTTTCGTGGCCATATGCCTGAGTGTCTAGTCGCGAATCTGGGAACCCGAGTTCGATCCAGACCGACACTAAAATTACTTTGAATTTTAAATAGTACAAAATTGACCTCTCTCGTCGAGGCCAAACGAGAATACAGGCCTGAATACTCAGTTCGTGACGTCACAGCGAGCCTCTTGCTGTCACGCCACGCCTCGAACGCTAGCAATGTAAGCATAGGAAATATACGGAATTTTAAATAAATAGGATTGGAGAATATGATTTATAAAGATATACAACTCCTAAATAACTATTTAAATATTATGTATTACCTATTTTATATTCATAACTAAACAAATTAAATAAGAAATAAGTTAGAAATGGCCTATATATACGAATAAACTCATGTTTCACTTTAAATTATTTATTTTTGTTCCAATTGTACAAGAAATAAAAAAAACGAATGAAAATTATATAACACAGAACATAATATGAAAATGATAATAATGAAACTAAAAATGATGAATGAAATATGAAATCATTTACACATTTTAACTTTCAGAATTTGCGAGAAGGTTATGAAAATCAGTAATTTTATCACTGTCAATATTTATACAGATGTCTGTACATATCAAAACTAATTTTCAGGTAATTTAAATTTACATTTATGAATGACTTACTTAAAGCTAAACAAAAACCATAAACCTAATTTTCATTTGTGAATGTACCTTAAGAAGTGTAAAATAACATGTGGTAAGTGATTTGGAAGCAGAATACAATTATCTACAAGTTTTATTTGAAGCATTTTACTCTAAAATTAATAGGGAACGAAATATCGCCATATGAAAAAATTAGCATTGAATTTCCTATGTTGCATAAATCAATTCACCACCCGGTATAGGGTTGTATAACAAATATTTTGAGAAAAATGGTATTAAAAATAATGCTATAATATTGAAGTAAACAACAATTACAAACAAATGATACAGGTGACAGATAGTTTTGTTGCTTATGATATTAATTGTTTGCTTTCACCATTTTAGATATAAGAAAATAATATATTAGCGTAACCTGGACAACACTACTGACGTCAATATATCTCTTCTCCAAATTATTAATATTTTTTTCTTGTGAACTTGAAATTATTAATTGACTTATAAAAATACGGGTATTTTATTTTTTTGTCTAGAAAACATCAAAAGTCACAAACTTATTAAAATTTAGTCTTTTCATATTTTTGTTTGTTTTTAATTATAATTCTTTAATCTAAATTAATAAAACATCAAAGTAATTTTTTAATATACTTTCTCGAATTTAGTGTTAAATAAATTTGCTCACTCTTTTAATTTGAAATATGTTTACAAAGCAAGGTTAATTAGAAAACTTAAAGTGGTAGTGATTTTACATTTAAAAAGTAAATTAAGGAGAATAAAAGAACTCTAAATTGGGTGCAGTAAGAAATAACCTAGTTTTAAATTGACAATAAATCTCTTTCTAAGCTAAATAAGTATTTGAAACTACAGTAGTCAAACTGAAATGTGTCGTAGTGTACAAATTACAATTGTTTAGTACAACTACGACATTTTATTTTATGGTGTAATATGTACGTACTTAATACGAATGTAGATACGCGCTTAAACGTCATCATTATGACGCAGGCAACTAGCGTATATCGATTTATTACCTGTACAGTTAAAATCAATTTAAGTTATGGTGTTAAAACGTAATATAGTGCAGTTGTAAATTAGTCTCGTCTTATCTCTTTCAATTACACGCAAACGACATGCGACCAGATTATCAAACCTTTGTTGACTTAGCGATGTTTTACAATCTAGCTAGTATATTTCTCTAAATATAAAAATAATAACATACATAGTCACGCTTAGAAAACTCGGGCCGAGTTTTGTGCGTTAGGTTAGTTTATTGTTGTTATATCATTTCAGCCTATAATAGTAGTGAATGGTGTAATTTTGTACGCAATTATAAAGGTACACTTTAAATGTCTACCTCATAAACGGTGATGACATTTTAGCGTGTATCTACTTTTCGTAGTAGGTACAAATTAACGTATCCCTAGACTCGTAGACACAGACTTTTTTATCGCATTAGACAAAATAACATTTTTAAATAGTAATTTATGCAACAAGAGTGTAAACACAAGCTTGATGACATAAAGTCAAGTGACTAATAACACACGTATCTCGAACAGACATTGTTTTTATTTTTACAAAAAATATAATACACGACGTTTCGGTTGATAATATCTCCAATCGTTATCAAGTGTAAACTGAACAATAATCTTAAAGCTACGACATTTTATACTAGGAGGTATGTGATGAGCTGTGGCGATTCCGTTTCAGATTATGGAGTACCAATTAGGGGCGCCACACGGTACGAATATCTGTGCTGGGATGGCTGAATACTAAACTGTTGTTGGTGATGTACGCTGCTTCTTTGAATTTTCTTTTATACCAATTGACCTTCTCTGTCAATAATGTGGGCTTCATTCCATTTGATGTGGTGTTGTTCTGTCCAAGCGTGATGTGCAATACCTGACTTTTCAGTTTCTCCCAATTGCGTGTTCTTCCTATGTTCTTTAAGTCTTACCGCATTCACATGGCACTTGGTATATGCAATTCTTCGTGTTGTCTTGCTTCGGCTTTGTTCCTGCGAGTGCACTTCGCAGAGTTTCTGTTGATTTAAAAACCGTCCTGATGTTGTATTTTCTTGATATTCTGCTTATTTCCATGAAGAGAGACCTACTGCAGAATGGATATACCACACGCCAAATTGAAGAAACCATTGGACGCCGATCGAATCAGACCATCACCGTAGAACAAAACAAAACTAAAGAACCGCTTCTAATGATTCCGTATATCAAAGGGACATCAGAGGAAATAAGCAGAATATCAAGAAAATACAACATTAGGGCGGTTTTCAAATCAACAGAACCTCTGCGAAGTGCACTCACAAGAACAAAGCCGAAGTAAGGCAACACGAAGAATTGCATATACCAATTGCCATGTGAATGCGGTGCATCATACATACGTGAAACAAAAAGACCTCTAGCCGGAAGACTTAAAGAACATAGGAAGAACACGCAATTGGGAGAAACTGAAAAGTCAGGTATTGCACGTCACACTTGGGCAGAACAACACCACATCAAATGGAATGAAGCTCACATTATTGACAGAGAAGGTCATTGGTATAAAAGAAAATTCAAAGATGCAGCGTACATCACCAACACCAGTGGAGTATTCAGCCATCCCAGCACAGATATTCGTACCGTGTGGCGCCCCCTAATTGATCCACTACATCATCTGAAACGGAATCGTCACAGCTCATCACATCCCTCCTAGTATAAAATGTCGTAGCTTTAAGATTATTGTTCAGTTTACACTTGATAACGATTGGAGATATTATAAATCGGAACGTCGTGTAGTATATTTTTTGTAAAAATAAAGACCATGTCTGTTCGAGATACGTGTGTTATTAGTCAAAATCAACCATTGTCTACAACCTTCAAACATAAAGTCAAGTATTATTGACCGAATGTCATAAAGCTTGTTTACACTTGAGTTGCATACAAAATTTGGTATACGACTGTAAATAACATTCCTGAAACAAATTAGATATTTGGCAGACGACAATTTGAACACACCACCGAGTTCACATTTGACAGATCTGAAGTTGAATACTGCAGTACTCAGTCAGTATTATCCACGTGAATGTACAGAGAAAACTAAACTTAAATGCCACGTTTATTGATGGTGGTAGCTCTGTAATGTGTAAAGTTAATAAAACACGAAAATTGCAGTGCGTAAAGTATCATCTTTACACATCGGAGTATAAAATAGTTATTTATGTAACAAGTGTGTAAAGTAGTACTTTTTTGGTCGAATGCGAAATTGTAGCACGAGACAAAAAATACTACTTTACACACGTGTTGCATACAACATTTTTCCTACAACCGAAATGGTATTGATGTTCCTCATAATACTGAGTATAGGGCATCCAGCATCTTCAAATACTTTTAGCACTCTTTCTCATAACACTGTACAAAATGTAACTTAACCATTTGGAAGAATCTCAGACAGACGATGGTTAGTCTTTCATAATGTACAAATTGTACATTTAATATTAATATTAAAAATTAGGTTAGGTTAGAATACATGTCAAAAAAATGTTAATGCTCTTAAAAATTAGATTAGTACTCAATCTGTTAAAAAAAATATTAGATTTGTTTCATTTACAGTGTATATTCATATTTCTTAATAAATTTTATTACTTTCATTATTATTTACTACCTAATTATATACTTGACAGGTAAATTAACCGAATTTTAATGTTGCCTAGCAACGCTTATTTACTTTACTGTAATGAGTGCGTGAAAAGTACTTTTCATGCACGGTTATAGGAAATAGTTATTTATGCAACAAGTGTGTAAAGTAGTACTTTTCTGGTCGAGTGCGATGTTCTTGTGGACTCGTAAAATACCCCATGCCCCATTCCGTCGGTCAGCAGAATTCTATTTGCTCGAATCGAATGTACTTGAACTTTATGTAAATTTTTCTTTTTTCCACTGATCTAGTAAAAGTGTAACAACTCTTCGTTTAATTCGAGTAGTAGAGAAGTAATTAAACGTAAGTGATTCATTTAATGAATAAATTTTAGACCCGCTGTAAAATTAATCTTATTTAGTTGGCGTGAAACGTAAATGATGAATTTAATCATAAAATGTTTGAGAATTGCATGTAAAACAGTTTATCGTACACTGTGAGTAATTCGAGTGTATATAACGAAGGAAATTTTCATCCCGAAGCTAAAATCGGAAGCAAATTGATTTTCCATTTAACGCCGCGCTCTGGGAAGCAGTTTTCTCTAGTGCTGCGTAAAAATTCTCTCTGCTTATCGAAATATTTGTTAACGTGATGAAAAAATCTAAACTTTATTTCAGCATCCAATATAAAGGCGATCTAGATTTCCCTAACGTCATTCTCAAAATCAACTTGAATGAAATCATGATATCAAATACAAATATATTTTAAATATTGTTCACAACAAATAAAAACGATCCAGGATTTAAACTTTATTCACTAAGGAAGTTCTACAGTTATCTCGTCATTTTGAAAATCAAATATTTAAAAAGTTACAAAATTTCCCAAAAATATTAAAAAATATATAAATATATTTTCATATTCAATATAAGCATAATTTTTTTCATAACAAATTGAAAAACTTTAAAAATATTTTTTTTCAATCCTTCATTATAATGTGGTCCTTGTCCTTCACTGTTTTTTTAAAATATATTTTATGAAACTTCCAAAATGAAAGTGATTTGTAGTTTCAGAAAGTCTTTATAGTTATTCGTTAATTTAATTTGACGAGACTCGGATGATTCATATTATAGGCATTAAATACTCGAATATTTTAAAAACTAATAACTTTTTTAAACTTTGATACATTTTTTTAACATAAATGACCTATGGTGGAGGACCCCATTATATTTCATATTTCATATATTTTCAACTACGTTACATAAAATGTTTGTAGCAGGTCATTATAAACACATAAATATCAACACATATATACACACATAAATAATTGCATGGTGATAAATTAATATAATAAAAATATATATATATTAAACAGAGTACTTAATTAAATATTAGAGACGGTAAAGAATCTTTAGTTTGTTGAAGATATTCATCTACTAAATAGAATCAGTTCTTCAGAAGATAAATTTTAATTTTTGATTTAAAAAGTTTATATGACAGATTCTTAATTGATTCAGGTACAAAGTTTAACTTTATGATTTGGATTTAGAGACCCTAAATTCTGAAGTGTGAATGAAGTCATTACATAATATGCGGCCAAAGTCTTTAAACCTAATGTATAAACCATAAATCTAAACCTAATTTTCATTTGTGAATGCACATTTACATTGTATGGGGCTAGTTCTCCCATCGGTTGAGCATTGTATGCTTAAATCACACTCTGTATATCATTAAAATATAGTTCCATATAATAGAATGATGTGTTTAAGCATTGTCCTACAATAATAATTAAATTTAATATTTACCTCAATATGTTTAATGTCTCTAACCTAACATAAGGGATATAGTGTAATTTCCCAATAATTCTGTATCTAGCAACTTGTACAACATTATGAAGATTCAATTAAATTTTCCTTAAATTTTAACGTGATAGTAAATAATTTTGCTTTTGTGATAAACAAATTTCTCACTAAGTTTAAATTAATTTTCTGTTTGCAGTTTAATCCTGTAATCTTCAAAGGATAATCATTTTATTCTTGAATTTATCACATGTAGAAAATACAATTAATTACATTAGTGCTGCTCGATTAGCTTGATTAATTTAATTTATTTACACCTGATATGTAGTTTCAAATTCTACCAATTGTAAGAAATTGTGAAAATACAAGGTATTATGTAAGTAATGTGCCATAGTTCATGGTATAATAAAGAGAATTGAAAGAAGTTATTATCTGGCAAGATGAGTTTAAATCTAAAAATCAAGTTATTCCAAACAGCAATATTTGTTTTTTGTCGTAGATGCCATTGAATTTGCAATAAGTGGTATAATACTTATACAGGGTGAGTCTGGGAAGACGCCCCTCCCTTTTAATTTTTTATTATAAGTAATAGAAAAAAATGGCTCATATAAAAGTTTTATTATTTTATATATACTATTTGTTGGCAGCTGTAGATATTTTTTATAAAGTCAGGTTTACAAGATACGACTATCAACTTTCATTTTTCAAATGGCAACCTATAATTATTTTAATAAAATAGAAACCGCCATTTTTTTCTATTACTTATAATAAAAAAGTTAGAGGGAGGGGGGGCGTCTTCCCAGACTCACCCTGTATATTTAGAAATTCCTGATACTTTCAGTAATCAAAAATACACCGATATGGATTTGGTTTACGGAGAAGTGTAGCGATTCATAAAAAGTGTCTTTCCATGTTCCGTTTCTGACTTTAAACCTTCAAAAATGACAAGTACCGTGCGGGCGTTTACCAGGCGTCACCTCACGGGCATTCATTGCTGGCGTGTAGAGCGCACCACAGGGGTCAATTTTGTGCCATTTAAAATTTGAAATATTTGGCGTCGATCAGGATCGAACCCGGTTCCCCAGATTCGCGACCAGACACTCAGGCACGTGGCCACGAGACAAATATGGCATCATAATTACCGAATTCTGTGTACAAAGCAGATTGGCACACCCAGCAATGGGTAATATGTCGTGATGATATATTTATATTTAAAAAATGACATGTGTTGTTGTTTTCATTCAAACTACTGTGATTTTTAAATATATCTTTATTTAAATGAATAATTGTTATTGATCCATCTTGAAGTGCTTTTCAATTGCAACAAGCATATTTGGAAAGAAATTATTTCAGATTACGATACATTGCAACCCTCTTTATTAAGTGGTAACGTATGGCATG
The DNA here is from genome assembly GCA_963082715.1 of Harpalus rubripes. NCBI lineage: Eukaryota > Metazoa > Arthropoda > Insecta > Coleoptera > Carabidae > Harpalus > Harpalus rubripes. The sequence goes on along the minus strand of OY720458.1, from coordinate 3,282,593 downwards.
TTACTTACATAACATTCTGTATGATGGGGTAATAAGATTATCAACAAAATTTTAAAACTATAGCGATAGTACGCACAATCATTAAATCACTACGTATATAAATATCAGACTTACATTGGCGAGATGGACTGGAGCAATGAGACGAAAAATTATGGTTTTCTCATCACTGAACAGGAGCACTGATACACACTTCATTCTCGATACACTGCAATGAAAATAAACATTACGTACTTTTATTAACATTGCACAAAATTTTATATAGACAATATAAAATTACAACTTCACATATCAAATATCAAAACACTACTAATAGAAAAAGTGAATCAAGCATGACGCTGCCGATTGGGTTTTGGCACATATTAGAACTTTATTTTTTTCCGAAGTAATAATAGGTTTTAAAAATCCACTCATTATTGGAATATATACTAGAACGACCCGAGAATATGTGAACAAACTTTGAAGTTCCAAGCATTGACTACGTTTATCTCGACAATTCAACCGCCTTCAAATATATTATGACTTGAAAAATCTTATTGGTTTATCTCAGCGGATTGAAAATAGGATTGAGTTATTTTCAATCTTCTTTAAATTCGTATCGACTAAAAAAAGATAGTTAAATATTAAATTATGCAGACAGACAGGGAGAGGCATATGATCCAATTTCATGCTGGATATATAACCTCAATACCTAAAAATTGTCATGTTGTTATTTGTCTTCTCTTTCAAAGTATTTGTTTCTTAATAATAAATTAAATAAAATAATATATCATCATGGCATATTACCCATTGCTGGGTGTGCCAATCTGCTTTGTACGCAGATTTCGGTAATGATGATGACATATTTGTACCGTGCGGACGTTTACCAGGCGTCACCTCACGGGCACTCATTGCTGGCGTGGAGAGTGCACCACAGGGGTCAATTTTGTGCCATTTCAAATTCGAAATATTTGGCGTCGGTCGGGATCGAACCCCTGTTTCTTAATCATTCCAAATATTTCGCTTTTGGACAGTTTTATTAAGTTTAATGTCGCGCCTTTTATAAAATTAGGTAAAATGCAAATAACCAACAAATGATATGAATTTAGTAACACTACAACATATTGCGAACGTGCGCAAGATAATTATAGATGTTTAAACTATCACATAAAATAATTGCGTAGGCTTCCACAGTCTGAGTCATGAGAAATGGACTGTCATATTTTGAGTCAGAGTTCAACGTTTCGCCCGCAGTTGTACGGGGCATCTTCAGGAGCAAGGTGGATAGTACTGTCTTAAAAGGTTACCCGCCGTGTCAACCACGCTAGAGCAACAAGAGGGGGAGACTCAGTTTACAAGGCCAAATAAACCACTTGGTTTATTTGGCCTCTAGCGTGGTTTACACGTCGGGTAACCTTGTAAACTGAGTCTCCCCCTCTTGTTGCTTAAACTCGGCCTCTTGCGAGGTTGACACGTCGGGTAACCTTGTTTAAGACAGTACTATCCCCCTTGCTCCTGAAGATGCCCCATACAACTGCGAGCGAAACGTTGAGCTCTGACTCAAAATATGACACAGTCCATTCCCGGAAAACGATTATTTCTTATCACATAAAAGCCCAAAAAGCTATACTCCATTTGAATTAAGAACGCTGTGGTCAAATCTGCGTACCACGGTAATCGCAATCTGAGCACGGTTTTGTGGTGATATATTGTGGCATAATCTACAGATCATTCGCGCAAGAGGATAACAGTTGTTTTATAAATTATCTGTAACCACACTGTTTGAATATAAAAATAATAACGCGAACCGTAACCGTTGAGAAATCTCGAACCATAACTGCGGAACCGTGGTTCTATTTTCGAACATAATATAGGTAATGAGATTATGGTCAGGGCATTTTCATTACGACAGAAAGTTTCATTTAGTTAATTTCTTACTTGAAACTTTTGTTTTTCATCTGCAATTTGTAGAAATAGAAGCACTTCTAGTGATGAACAGTTGCTCATATGGACTGTGGTGTGGACTGATTATATTAGCTAATTATTCTCTGGGATATCTACGAAACTATTTTGCAATTAGATTCTAGTGCATTCAAACTGCTGGAAATGCGTGATAAATACAACAATTGAATGGTAATGGCACCCCGCTAGCCGCTAATAATCTATAAGCTAATCATTTTAATCAAGTTTTGGATTATGAATAGTCCACAGTTTGCGTTTCCAGTTAAATTCAAACATTTCTCAGAAGTCCAAATTAGCACACAATTATAACAGAAGCTAATTCACTATACATATATATTTCTCCTTAAAGTCACAATTGACAATATCATTTATTTATGCATAGAACCGTTGAATGAGTAATGTATATACAGGTGTCCCATTTAAATTTATAGCTTGTCTAGCAATCATTTGAACAAATGGCTTTTAAATCCTCCGTATTAACAGAATTGGAAACCCCCTCCGAACCATTAAAGTTTTGATTTGGGACAATTTTTGATCAGATGCATATTTCTCCAGTTATTCCTGGTGGTAAATGTAAATGGGACAGCGGGTATATATGTCGGCGACAAACACTTAAATCCATCAATCCTGGTAATGCCTAATTGGTACAGGGTAGTGATGGGTCAATTCCCGAAATTGAATAATGAGAAAAAATTCAAGGAAATTTCCAGGGAAATTCCCAAGAATTTTTTTTTAAATTTCCCAAGTAATTTCAAATATTGCATTGCACCACAATATTTGTTGACGGAGTAAAAGTATGTAACAGGCAGGCATAAGGTACATATATGCAAAAAAGGAACAAGCGTAAAGGTATGATATTATCTAACAGCGTTTTCAGCTTGTCATTGAGTGCAAAATTTAGTCAGCTGATGCGTTTTCAGGAAAAAGTTTCACCGTGCACTGGCTCCGTGCGACTTTTGTGCACTGACTCCCTAGGCAAGTGCAATAGTGTCAGTGCAAATATGGCAGCTAAACAAAATCGTTTTCAGCTTAAACTGCACTGCCACCGAATGAGGGCAGAACTTGTTCAGTGTGGTCACGTGATATGTTACACTCAGTGCGCACTTGCCCTGTGTAAGCTGAAAACGCTATAAAATAAAATTTCAAAAAAAGCCGGGAAGAAAAGTCAAGATATTTTTCCCCGCAAATCGTAATTGCAGAAATTTCCGGGAATTATCCCGGGAAAAAACTAAATTCCTTGCGGGAATTTTTTAGTGGCACATCACTAGTACAGGCATTGCCGGCAAACTGGCGATCCGCTGGAAGCCAATCACTCCGCTTCACTCTCATCGATGCTTAATATAATATCCCTAAGTTTTTGGGGACAACATGAACTATAATAATAATAATAATAATAATAATAATAATATTTACTTTATTGAGAATGAAAAAACTCAAAGGCGAGGTTCAGCCAAGGCTGTTCTTCCACCTAACCAGCATATTACATAGAAAAACAAATGTAGTCTAACAATAATATCAAACATATAGACCAATAAATAGATGCATATAAGAACTGAAACAGTATATAAAAGACAAAATTAATTGAAGACAAAAATAAATACAAATGTTTACACGTACCTTAACTATTAATTACAGGTTATTTGTAAAAGTTTTGTACATGGTTTTTAAATGAACTATATGACAGAGATTTCCAATCATTTGGAATATTATTGTACAGTGTTGGAGCTAAGTAGGAAAAAGAGCTCTTAAATTTTGTTTTATTGAAAGATGGTACTGTGTACAAGTCCTTGCCACGTAAATTATAGTAATCATTTTTAAAACTAGTTTATCGTACAGATATTTAGGACACTCTGTAATTTTTATTTTGTGTGTAAGACAAACTAAAAGTATTTTTAATCGATTATTAATAAAATTCATACCAGCTGCAGAGCGATATTGGGAGATGTGATCATATTTTCGCACACTATACACATATCTCAAGCAACTGTTCTGAAAAAGATCAATTTTGCGTTTATCACCTTTAGTTAAGTTTGGTATGTAGACAGAATCACAGTATTCTAACAGTGGAAAGATTAATGAATGGACAAGTCGAAGTTTTACTTCAGAGGATAACAAATAACGGTATTGGTATAATATTTTAAGTTTAAATTTGGCAGATGTTAATTTCTTCATTAAGTGCTCACGAAAAAGCAATTTTTCATCTATAGAGATACCCAAACTCTTGACCACAGTACTACGTTGCAATGTTGCACCATTAAGTACAACTGTTGGTGTTATACTTGTGCCATACTCAAGTAATGATGATTTACTAGCATTAATTAAGAGGCCATTATTTTTAATCCAGGTAGAAAAATTTTCTTGGTCCACGTTGACAAGCGCCATGGTGTTCTTAGTTTCATTTTTATTTATTTTTGCTATAATTTGCGTATCATCTGCATATAAATGTGCAGTACAAAATTTTAAGCTTGGTTGTAACTGGGAATTTAAAGTTGGACAAAAATTAGTTCTGTTGAACAATTCCACTGCATGTTTGCCGACAATCCATGTACCAACCAGACATTACCGAGATTGACGGATTTCAGTGTTTGCCAAATCCACCCCTAACCTCTATTTTCGAGTTTTATCTATTCCAAAAATGTGTTTATTTTGTTTTTCAGGTGGAGACAATCGGCGATGCCTACATGGTCGTGTCTGGCCTCCCAGTACGAAACGGTCGCCTCCACGCTCGGGAAATTGCTCGAATGGGACTTGCCCTTCTCAAAAACGTTTACACCTTCAAAATAAAGCACCGGCCTGATGATCAACTGAAGCTTCGAATAGGCATGCACTCAGGCCCTTGCGTTGCTGGGGTTGTCGGCTTGAAGATGCCACGGTATTGCCTATTCGGCGACACGGTCAATACAGCATCAAGAATGGAGTCCAATGGAGAAGAGCAGCGAATTCACGTGAGCCCTCAGACCAAGGAATTACTAGACTATTTTGGCTGTTTTGAGTTAGAAAGACGGGGGGAGGTCGAACTCAAGGTGAGTTTTATGTGAAAATTAAATAATATAAATGCATGGTGTTTTTCGCAAATACAAGCCCAAGCGCATAATAGTTTTCCGGTTTACATTTTCTACAAACAAAATTACAAAACAAATGGAGAAAAATTTCTACAAATTTCTTTCGACTGGTATAACAAGCCTTCGTTTAACTGTTTTAAAATATTAAATTATTTAATAAAAGTAATAATAATAAGTAATATCAAATTAATCAAAATATGATTTAAGCAGAACATAGTTTGTATTCAAACAAATGTTTTTTTTTTAAAAAAAACATTCTTTGTACATAAGGGAAAAATTAAACATTGAAATTTGATTTAACATTTCTTAAAACGGCGTTTTAGTTAAAACAAGGCTTATGCGACTAGCCATAGATTTTAAACTTACAAAAACTGAATATGGTATTCAAATATTCCACCATTTAATATTGTATTACATCTGTACACTAATATAAACCTATCAACAAATTAAATTGTAAAGAATTCAATAAATATTAATTAACACAATTTTGAATATTAATTTTTTTGGTTGCCATTTAATCCTTTGACAAAAGACCAACAATGGCAATGGATTCTTACGAATTATTTTTCATATTGTGCCAAAAGAAAAGAATCTCGGTAGAAGATAAATCTAGACTAGAAGATGACCATGTAAATACCCGTCACAGTTTTTGTAAATTTTATCTTATCATTTGTTGAAAATGTAAGCCGGCCGAACTATTATGAGCCTAACTCGTATATGAACTAATACTATGTTCCGTAAATAAATCAGACTAATCGTAATTGGTGATTTCGGTGAGTAGTTGGTTACTGAAAGTGGTGAGTATTTTCGGAACAGCTTACATTCAAGTTCCGTCGGAAAAGCATTCATGATTCCCAATAATATTTAAATCATTTATAATTCCATCGCACTTTGCACAACTGTATTCACCTTGTTATTCACTCTTGTAAAAAGAAAATGAAAAATATATTAGCAATTTTTATTTCAATAATTTAAACATAGTTACGAATTTTCGATATCACAACCTCACGAAGCAAACACACTTAAAATCATCTTCAAACAGCACCAATGTCATTTGTTAAATTGATGCAAATTCCAAATAACCGAAGTCATTGTGCTTTGAGCGCGATGAGTTGGTGACTAACCAGACTCACCAATTTCAGGTCACCGCGTTCCATAAATCAAATCTTTTCAGGAATTGAATATTTACGGAACGGAAAAACACAAATTGGTGACTTTCGGGTATTTACGGAACATACTATAACTTTTAATAAATATATATATATATATATATATATATATATATATATATATATATATACCGTGTGTCTGCCTTAAAGGTGTACATAGGAGATTAACATGGGAAATTAGTTTTTTGCAATTTCCTGCTCGCCTAATTATTTTAAGCAAAAATGCGTCAAATAAAAGCTTTAGGGCATAAAATTCTGCATCTAAATCAATAAACAGAATTACTTTTACATGCTTTGTAACGACAGAAATTAAATATGAAAATGTCGAAAATTACGTTGAAAATATCGGCAGCCATGGAATTGAACAAAAAATAAATAAATGCTTGACGTTTTATCAAATTGTCAGAAACGTCAAATAAGTTAAATTACGCATTTATTTATTTTTTGTTCAATTCCATGGCTGTCGATATTTTCAACGTAATTTTAAAAATTTTCATAATTAATTTTTGTCGTTACAAAGCATGTAAAGGTAATTCTATTTATTGATTTAGATGCAGAATTTTATGCCCTATAACTTTTATTTGACGTATTTTTGCTTAAAATAATTAGAGCAAGAATTTCTAAAAAACTGATTTCCCATGTTAATCTCCTATGTACACCTTTACGATAGACACACGGTATATATATATATATATATATATATATATATATATATATATATATATTTTAATTAATACAATCTCTTGATGTGTACCACAAATTAGTAAATATAGAAATTATAAAATAAAAATAAAACACATAAATTAATTACTTCTTATCGAGATTGTATAAATTAAAATAAATATATTTTAAAATGTACCATCAAGGAAAAGAAACAACTTTTAATTTAATAAATGAAGTTATATATATATATATATATATATATATATATATATATATATATATATATATATATATATATATATATATAAGAAAACAAATAGCGGGAATGCAGTCTAGGAGTATGTTGGGCTGTAGTAAATAATTGTCACTCTTTACAATTAACCAAGCTTCCGGTTATTTATTTTAACCATCCTCAGGGTTATCGTGTGAGATTAAGTATTAAAAATTATATCTACGTTGTACATCGTTTTTTGGAGAAAGAAATTTTGAAAAAATTCTCAGTTTTGTTCTTGTAACATTTTTAATAACAGTAAGTAATGTATTATCGAAATATCACAGTCAAAATTTTACACTGTGATAAACGAACATATCTCATAGCAAGGAAATTATTTACATAACAAAACTTTATTTTCCTTTTGTTTCTTGAATTTATATGTAATGAATGTGTAAAATAAATTGTTTTTGTAATACATAAAGTTTGGAATTATATACAAATTCTAATTTGATGCGAAAAATGTTTGCAAACGTTATAAAAAGCTTTACAGTTTTGTTTTTTACATTATCATATATGTTCAACAGTCTGCGTGACTCATTTAAAATTAATATACGTGTAATTCACTCATGTAAACATGACAATAAATGTGTTAATTTTACATAGTGTTCACATTAAAAAATTCATAAACAAATTTCTGCACAAATAAAAATTAACACAAATTAATTTGTGGATAACAAATTTCTGTAAATGTAATGCTACTGCACACACATGTCTACTCTTCGGTGATGGGACCTTTCAAAATCACATTTCATAGCAAGCCAATAAATAGCTTACGGGCAATTATACGTATATACATATGTATGTATGCAATCAGATGTAAACATATGCAATAACGCCTACATATTGAACTGAAAATCATGCTTAGAATTTAGAATGCGAATTGCAACAGTGTTATCAAACGATGAAATGCGAGCAAAATAATTTCATAGAGATAGTACGTAGAATTTAATTTCAAATAACATCCATCAAATAGACTTTTTTTTTATCAAGTAAATAGTTTAGCTAGAAATAATTCATTTTAAAAACAAATGAATAAAAATTTTCAAAATTTGAAAAAAATTATAGACAGATCTTATGAAGAATTTAATTTCAACTAATTTTCTTCAAATTAACTTTTTTTTCAAGTGTTCAGTCAGAAATCATCTTTTTTAAAAAACAAATATACATGGTGTTAATAGTAAGTTAGAACTTATTAAAACAAATAACTTTTCTTAACTAACTGATTACTTAGAAATGATTGTAATTTTTGGAGAATGTGGACGTAATGCCAAAGAGGCAGCACGAGTCTATTCGGAACGTTTTCCGGATAGAAATCTTGTGGATCATAAAGTGATATTGAGAGCCATCGCAAGGACGCATGAGACCGGTCAAGTTATGCCAGATCAAATGACAATAATATTTTCGTTTAACACATTTTACACAGCTGCTACAACACGTTGCACTGTACGATATAAATGATGATCTCGGATGACACCTTCGCTAACCTAAATTTGTTGACAGTGAAAAGTCAACTCTAAAGAGTCAAAATTACAGTAAGTCAAACGAATTTTGTAACTCACTAGTAGTATTTTTAAAACCTAGCAACCAGTTTTATTTTATAATAATATCATCACTCCTCAAGATATCCTTCCGGGATTGGTGGATTAAAAAGTCTTGTAACTCCGTTATGCAAGCAGCCGCAAATTATTTTCTTCTATTTGTTGGCAACCTATTGTCGGCAAGTGTCAGTTTCGTCTGGGGCGCGAGTTGTGAGACATTCTGTATATGTCTGATATGAATACTGTATAAATTTTTTTGAATATACGCATTTTCTGTGTGAATATCTTTTACAATAAATTTAAAGTTGTAGTCTCGCTAATATTTTTCATTTTATTGCATATAATAAAACCACAATATGCCAACAATAAGTGTAATATATATTGTATAATCATTTCAATAAATATTAATGTAAAAGCCGTGTAATATGGAATAAAAGTTTTACCTCATAATATTTTTGTTATGAAACAGTCCAACTCTGTGCAATGCAGTGACCTTATTCACTGTCTTATTTATGAAGGGCCGAAATTTTGGTTTCTTTGTTACCTTAAGTGGGAGGCGTTTCAAAGGTTTATGGCGATCCTTTGTCTTTTGGTGAGACAGACTATAGCTACATTTTATATTAGGTTCACATTAACATGTACCTAAACACTTCGAATTATAAAAATAGAACTGTCAATAGTAAAAAAAATGTGAAGTAATATTACAATAAGCAAACAGTATAAAATAGCATTGTTTTCATAAAATTTTCTTCGAATTAAATGTTTACTATGTCAACTCTTTCACGGAATCGAGACAATGGAGCTTACAAAGATTTATTTTTCTTCCAATTAAGAGGATATATCACACCTGTGCTTCTACAAATTGTGTTTGTGCTTTTGGTGTGAAATGAAGCTTATAAACAATAAAGTGTAATAATCATTTCATATTTCCTTTCTTAGTGTTCTCGTAACCGTAAGCCCTTTTCTAATTAAAGACTGGATAATTAAATATGGTAAACAAGACCTTGAAATGCTCCATCTCAGATTTCTACCAATATTTGCATATACACACCTGTATTATTCTAATAAGATGAGCATAGTAGGTATTGATTATTATATTACACCGTCAAATTTCTCATAAAATATTCAATATCTTATAAATGATGTGGATTACATCAGTTTTCGAATATATAACAAGGGTATGTGCACAATATTTTTCTAGAATATTGAAGAAAAAAAAAACTAAGATAAAAGTATCGGTAGTTGACGTAGCAAGTAGCCGGGATTTGTTTTTTCCCCGTGAGAATTCCCGGAAATACCTTCATCTGCGATTTTCGGGAAGAAATTTTGTTACCTTTATTCCCGGATTTTTTTGGAAATATCCCGTGAATATAATATTTGAAAATATCCCGTAAATTTTAATTTAATTTTTGATGTTTGGTGCAAGTTGTTATAAATAATTATTAAATATGTAACACTGTTCATTTTTTTTGAGTAGTTTAAGTTTCCTTCAAAATAAATTGTTATTCTGGATATTTTTTTTTAAGTAAATATAAGTACTTGTGAAATTTAGTACGATGCTTTTGAATTACACATTTAAGGTTTTAAGAATATTGCACCTTTCCTTTATACAAAATGTCTCACAACTCGCGCCCCAGAGCGAATAAGGAAACACGAGACTGCACTCGGATGTATAATTTCGAAGAAAAAAAAAATCTAGCTTAAAAGATATTCGAGAAAAGACGTCTTAAAATTGACCAATCAGAGATCTACACCTTTAACGTGTGTTTGCCGTAATTTTACGTTACTAAGGTTTTATACAAACCAAATCTTCTTTAAAATGTGTGGGCGACTGTAGTTTTCGAAAAATGTCAGTGTCAAATTAAATTTAGAACCACCATTTGTTGTTTTAATCTCAAAGAATTCAAATAACACTAATATTTTCGTTTAACACATTTTACACAGCTGCACACGTTGCACTGTACGATATAAATGATGATCTCGCATGACACCTTCGCTAACCTAAATTTGTTGACAGTGAAAAGTCAACTCTAAAGTGTCAAAATTACAGTAAGTCAAACAAATTTTGTAACTCACTAGTGTATTTTTAAAACCTAGCAACCAGTTTTATTTTGTAATAATATCATCATTCCGGGATTCGTGGATTAAAATGTCTAGTAACTCCGTTATGCAAGCAGCCGCAAATTATTTTCTTCTATTTGTTGGCAACCTATTGTCGTCGGCAAGTGTCAGTTTCGTCTGGGGTGCGAGTTGTGAGATACCCTGTATAAGAAGTATGAAAATATACTGAACATTTAAAATATGGGGAGTATTCTTTTTTAGTTCTTACAGAGTCGCTCTACTCGTATGTATGACCGATAGTGCATAAATATATTGATACGGGTATATGTCTTTATTTTTTACCATAATTTCACTGAAAAATAAAACTAAATAAACCTACAGTTACAATTTTTATTCATATTCGAAATTCCTTGGGAAATATCCCGAAGGATATTTCTCCGGAAATTCCTCGGGATATTTCTCAAAAAAATTTTTTTTGGGAATTTTCTCGTATCTTTAAATTTCGGGAATTGAACCAGCTCTACGTAGCACTAGTTGTTCGAATTACATTAAATTTAAAAAAAATTACTGTTTTTAATCATGCTTTTGCTGTTAATATACAAGTATAACTATCTGTTTTGAAAATGTGTAACATTGGTTAATGCCAAAAACCATCAGATTGAATAAAAGTAGTGATTCATTGAACTGTGCAATTTTTTTGTATTTTTTGTTAATAGATATGTTGTCATAAATCGTTAGTACTTCAAATTTTACTTCTAATAATGGCAACTGACGTTATAAGATTATATAAAATATTAGTGATTTTAGGTCATGTTGCATGCGCATATAGGGTGTAAATTCTGATACACATTTTTGTCATTTTTTTAATAGTTGACGCCCACTGGAAATAGCTGGTACAGGGAATTATATAAAAAAAATATTATAGTATTTCCATTATATTATTTCCTATAAATGCGTCTGCGTGTATATTGCATCCAAACTCTTGTATATTTTCAAGTGAGAAGAGATATAAAAGAAACAAAGAATCTTGAAAATGCAAAAAATAATTACTGAATTACTGTCTCAACCGCATGCAGACGGCTGTGATAACCAAATAAAATGTGAATTCCAAAATTCTATGGCCTCTAATGTGTGAACCATGTACTGAAGTAAATTATTTTATAAAACGTTAGATATATCACATATTTTACAAGGTGTCTACTACTGGTACATTTATGTCTGAACTACTAATGCATTTCATTTTCTCATTTTCATAATTTGATGCGTTTTAATTTAAGGAGATCTGTTTCAGTTATTAAAGCATAAAAACAATTTAATAGAGTTTATAACGTAACGTGGACGTTACCCTTATTAACTATATTTTAATTGACTTATGAAGAAATTTAATTTCACATATCGGTGTTGGGTTAAAAATAAACAGTTAGTTGCGTGATTATATTAATATATGCGTCGTATTTCTTGGAAGTAAATGTCTAGTACATGCAATGTTGCACTAATGTCGCTGTAATGCGTCGTCGACGAGATTTGGTTGATAATTAGAGAGAAATGAGAATACCCAATAAGTAGGTGTACTTATGTGATGGAGGAAGATATTACACTGCTAATATTAGGAAAGAACTTCACTGGATCGTATAATTATCACGTAATTCAAACTTTGGCACTCATATCATCAAAGATGTCGATATAATTATTGATTATAATGTTTCAAACTATTTCTTACCTTCTCTTATAGGTTAGTTTTCTGTGATAAACACAATTCACATACAGAAACAGTCAATATACATAAATAAACACTTCAACTTCAACACATAAAATAGTTTATTGTCACTCGTATATTTCTAGTTCATTACATTAAAAGTCACAATCACAGAACACAACTATACTATACATATGGAGCAACAATTGCAATTACTGTACTGACAGATGAACACTTTTTGCCAACGTAAACAACTGGCTGTTTCATGCACATTCTTAATTTATTAAAAAATATTGATGTTCTAATAATTATCCACGTATTTATCAATGTAGAGATTTTTTATCAGTGAACATGGGTGTTTGACATTACCATAGTTACGTTTAAAATGATTCATAGAGACGTATTATCACGTTTTCTTTTTAAATGGACATAGGAAGTTGTCAAAGTCATCAAACTGTCATCTGTCAATTTCAGAAATTATTTTTATCGAAAGGATATTGTCATATTTAATATCATAAGTGGTAATTTTTTGCCGGAATTTTTTTTAGATTGTTACGAGAGCCAGTTGCCTAGCAATTTATTGAGTGACATTGACAAAAAATTTACGAGTTGTCAAACGAGTGATTTTTGATCAATGTCACGAGATAAATTGGCAACGGGCTCGAGTAAAGCAATAAGAAAAATTTTCCAGGGTAAAATTTAACCACGAATGGTATTCGGATGACTATTTCAAAAATAAAAATCAGGTAATCATTTATATAATTTATTTCTTGACAAAAATCTTATAATTTTTATTGTGTTTAGAGGTATTATGTTTCAGTTTGCTTTTTCACCGTTTTAAATAGATTCCTGTCCGAATCGACTCGTTTTTAATAAACACTGATAACACTGAAAATATACAGACTTTGCCAGATATGTAAACAATATGTTTCTAAAACGTCAAAAAATTTTCGCTTATCAAAACTAACTTACTTGTAAAAATACGACATCTTATTGGCTTGAAGGGTGCGATAAAATTTTTGTGACGGTGTTTTGTCGAAATGAAACTTGGTAACTAAGTAGAATCCTGAATTTGGATTGACTTATAAATTTATGAGTGAAATAGTCACTTTTATTTAACTGTATGATTTAATGTTGCTTATTATTAATTACCTTACTTGTTCTAATTTTTATTTAATGCTGTCCGTTGATGCATCCTGCAGTTCTACAATTATTATAGATTTTTTAATAGTTGATGGATTGGATCGCTTATAAGTAGCAGAAAATAAATCGGAAACTTGTCATAGACTCATATTAGACTCATACCATGTTATGATTTCTAATTGCGGTCATTCATTTTAAATTAACTATGGTAATGCCTAACTCCCATGTTCACTGATAAAAAAACAACTCTTGGTATCACGTGATTGAAATCAAATTTCTATAGTCTGTAAAAATAATCTTATAAATATTGAATCAAAAGTAAACAGTAAATGTTGTATCTAAAAATTTCGGTTAGGTTGTTTAGGAGTATCCGGGTCGCGTCTGAATACGTCAATCCAGTCTTGTGGAAAATGATGTGGTTCAGTTTCAATTGCTTGATAATCGATTGCCAACGTTTATCATGTCAACTACTCGAGTAAATTCTTTTTTGAAAAAAAAGAAAACTCAGGTCAAAGCAACTATTGAAGAATGTTGAATGTTATCCGGTACTTTTAGCTTTATAAAAGGAAAAGTTCAATTCAAACGTGCTTATATACATAAAGTTAACATTGAAGAGCTAGAGCATACTACAGAAGCTTGAAGGTTTCCAAAGGCACATCATTAAATATTAATAAATCATTGCATTTGACATGGGTTTTATTTTTGTTTAAATTGTGATTAGACAGTATTTGTAGTGAGCACCGAATGTGCATCTTGAATAGATTAAATTATTTTTATTAAGAATTCTGAAAGCTTTTTTGCAAAGCTTAAACTGACCAAAAATAATATTTCGGTGGTCTATACTGAGATGGTCGTATATTATTACCATAGTTACATTAAAATGATTGAACATAGGGAGTTGTCAAAGTCATCAAACAGTCATCTTTAAAAATAATGTACTTATACAATTGAAGAAAAGTTACAAATCATAACATTCTATAAGTCCAATATGAGTCTAGGACAAGTTTCCGATTAATTTGCTGCTGCTACTTTAATAAGCGATCCAGTCCAACAACTATTAGAAAAATCTTTAATAATTATAGAACTACAGGATGCGTCAATGGATAGCATTAAAAGAAAATCAGAACAAATAGGGTAATTAATAATAAGAAACATTAAATTATACAGTTAAATTAAAATGACAATACCCTTTCGATAAAAGTAATTTCTATAATTGATAGACGACAGTTTGATGACTTTGGCAGCTCCCTATGTCCAGTTTGAACAAAACGCGAAAATACATTGCTGTCAATCATTTTAAATATGGTAATGACATATACGCCCATGTTCACTGATAAAAAAACTGCTTATCATTATCACTGCTCTAGCTATATTCGAACACGGAACCTTTTGAGCACATTAAACGGCAGCACTACCATTTGCGTTAGCTTATTATTTTGCGAGTGATTCCCGTGGTATTTACTCAGTTTATTTAATTAATTTTTCTAAAAGAGATTTGCTGCTTTCTGTAAGCAAAGTAATACATCTTCCTGTTTACGATACAGATACAAAGTAAATAGTGTGAAGCATTTAATTCTCTCATCGACATTTATTTGCAAATCCTTCAAGAGTCGGAGACAGCAGAAAGCACCGATGGTGTAAACACGGCATTTTCACGTTCACGCAAAAACCCCGAACGTCGCTTATTGTACTTTGCTTGCTTTTCATCTTCTACTGTCCTTGATGTTTTCTGTATTTAATTTTTTTGCGATTATGCCCCTTTCTGCAATTTAATTTTTGCTCAGGAAAAATTTCAAGCAGTTTTATTATTTGTTAATTAAAGTACAAAAAGACTGTCTACTCATTTCAGGGAAGCTTTGTATTAAATTATTTCTAAGAATTAACAAGACCAAGATAATTAGATTTAAAACTATTCTGACGACTGGTATTCAGTTCTAATGATATGAACAAATTTTACTAAAGCTCGATCCAACCACCTCTCGTTAAAGTAACAGTTTATTAATCATTAGTTAAGGATTAAACTGATGGTTAAAAGCGATACGAAAAGTTTTAAATTCCAGTAAGCTCTAACCAAAGGTGGTTAGAACTATTTGCAATATAACCGTTGGGTTATCACATATTGGGGCCTATTCTGTATCCCAGTTGTTAATATTTAACCACTGGTTAATTTTTTTAACCAATCAAGTATGTTGACATATAACAAAAAAAGGAATTTTTAGTTGTTAAATCAATAATTATTGGATAAAAATTTTAACCAGTGGTTAAAAATTAACCACCGAGTTACAGAATAGGGCCCAATGTCACTTTAACTACAGATGGTAGGATCAGGCCTAAATGACTTCTTATTAGGCGATAAATTGATTCGATTTCGAAATGATAAAACTAAAACAAGTATCTTAGTTTTATGTAATTTTCCGGTTTCCTGTACATTTTAAGACAAAAATTGTAGTGTACAATTTTTTATTTTTACAGAATTCGTACATAGATAGTTACATTTTCTATTATGTTTTTGGTTTTTTGTCAATATTTAAAAGAAATTTCAAAAGTTTCGTCAATAACAATAGCCATGACTTATGATATAGAAAACAATAATACTACATTCATATTCTGTCAAAAAATTGTAACAAGTAAATGAAATAATGAATGTTTATTCGAATGAGGAACGTGACATTATTATAAATAATAATAATGGAAGAAATAATTTATAAAAACCAGAAAAATAAAGCAAATACCATGGCTATTGCACGAATGAACAGAAATTTTAAAATTTATGTATGCAATTTTTACCTCTCGCTAAAGGTGCATTCACAAATGAAAATTAGGTTTAGATTCATGATTTATACTTTAGATTTAAAGACTTTAGCCGCATATTATGTTATGAGACCATTCACACTTCAGAATTTAGGGTCTCTAAATCCAAATCATAAAGCTAAACATTGCAAGGTCCAAACTTTAAGCACAGATTACCTATACTACCGTAACGGTAGTATAGGTAATCTGTGGTTTAGGTTTATGATTTAGTTTGACGTCACAAACTTCACCAATGAGAACGAGTCTGGAATGGTATAGTTATATAAACCCATCTTTATTTAGTATCCACTTGGGGATTCGGCTTTTTAAACAAATGCGAGAAGAACATGGAGACTGTCATAACTTAATTGCTGAAATATAACCAATAATGCCAAGCGAATGACAGTTTCACGGCGCACAGGTGCCTTCTTGAGTACTGCTCTACCGATATTTTAATCTTGTTTTTGAAGCATTTACACAGATGTCTGTACATATCAAAATTAATTTTCAGGTAATTTAAACTTACATTTATGAATGACTTACTTAAACCTAAACAAAAACCATAAACCTAATTTTCATTTGTGAATGCACCTTAAGAGAGGTATTGTATTCATGCTAAAAATAGCATATCCAGATTTTAGTGAATAAGCACGTTTTAAGGTCCCTAGAATCCGATTATAACATCTTTACGATGATGTCCGTGTGTGTGTGTGTGTGTGTGTGTGTGTGTGTGTGTGTGTGTGTGTGTGTGTGTGTGTGTGTGTGTGTGTGTGTGTGTGTGTGTGTGTGTGTGGATGTGTGTGTGTGGATGTGTGTGTGTGTGGATGTGTGTGTGTGAATGTTGGATTCACCATAACTCAAATACTATAAGACTTAAGACATTTTTAACTACGGATTCCTCAATCTAACAATAATGGGAAGAGTCGAGTTAGTTTTGGTAACAATTGGACAACCGGAAATAGTAATTACAAGAAAAAAATCATCTTAATATTATTTATCGAAAATGTATGTAAATACTTATATTAAAGAACGTTAAATTCTTTCTTCGATAAATATAAATTCATTATTATATCTTCTATAGATTTAGAGATAAAGAAATGCATATATACTAATTTGATGTAAAAATTCTTAGATCAAACTACTTCAAGACAAGAAATTCAAATGTTTGTAATTCACACATAAATGTCACTGTCAAAAATATTTGTATGCCACTGTCAAAAATATTTGTACATCATTATGAAGATTATGAAAATAAATAAAAAGTCAACAACGCAAAAGAATATACCTAAAAAGAATATAAATGGAATATGCGAAAAAATGACTAATAAAAGAAAAAGAAAAGTAGAAAAAAAATTTCAAGATATCGAATATAAAGACAATGTATGTATTGTACATAATTTATATTAAAATAATTATTTTGTAGTGAGACATGAATATATGTATTTGTATTTAAAAATATTTTTCGTTTTATGCGTACAATCAGGTAAAATATCTGACGAGAGGTTATGTGCTGGCCACATCTGATTTTTAATTATGTAAAAATATTATATGACCTTCAACAAAAGTGCGACAAATTTAATCAAAAGGATAATGATGCACATGGAATTATTGCAGTAACATTCTTAAATTTTTATGAAACCTAAAATGAAAATCTACTCAGTATTTTGTAATACTGTGTACGTTTATAGTTTTTCTTATTTTACATTGAAATGAATTTAATAGGATATTTGTATCCGGACAAGTATTCGTTGAATAAAAGTTTATAAGTTTGACCTACACTTTTTTGTATGTATCTCTTTAAATAAAACAACGGTACTTAGTTTAACTTTTGTAATTCTATATAAGACAATAGTTTTAAAAGACAATAACACTGTTTTCTCGGTGTAACAATGTTTTTGTGCAAGTTCTATTTAATTTGCAAAAAAAATATCTGTTGTGTCAAATTTTTATTTTTCGGTTATTTACACGAAACGAAAAAAAAGTTAGTAACTAGATTCAAAACTATAGTTCTGTACTTTAACTTAATACAGTCTAACTTATTGTCTATAAGGAAGATAAAAGTATTATTGCAATTAGAAAAGTCATTACTAACTTTTGTTAGATATTATTTTTCTCATTTGAAGTTTTTCCTGTTATCTGGAAAGTTTGAAAATATCGCAAACTAAATAAAATGTCATGAATCGAAAACAGGCGTGAAAATAACAATATAACATTCCAATTCAATAACTTGTCAGCTTCTAATTTATATAATAGAGTTTAATTCCCCCACCCCTAATTTCAACAAAACAAAATTAATTTTTGTAATTCTACAAACGGAAATATTCTAGCACATTATTTAAAATATTTTAGGAATGCTTTTACAATATTTTCTCCTATAGTGGAAGATTGTTATACCGGCGCGCAATAAATCATGAAAAATAAAAATATTTCCGCATACAGAGTTATCTGTTTTACCAAATGTCACCGTATTTATCTTTCATCTATTGTAAAGATGACAAATGCATATATATTTCCTACAACAAGGTAATTAGCGGTTTTGTCGAAAGAATTTTATACAAATTTGTCATCATTTTATAATCTGTAAAATAGTTATAAGTTCCATTTTTTAATGGAAGTATACACTGTCAAGAACTGCAAAAAACTTAGTGAACTATCGCACATGCATAGAAATGGACATAGATTTGTATAAGCAGTTTGGGTGCTTTATATTTAGTGTCTCAAAATCGCGCAACCAGTAATTTGATTGTTTCAAATAGTAATAATAAAATATATAATTGCGTAGGCTTCCACAGTCTGAGTCATGAGAAATATTCGTTTTCCGGGAATAGACTGTGTCATATTTTGAGTCAGAGCTCAACGTTTCGCCCGCAGTCGTATGGGGCATCTTCAGGAGCAAGGGAGATAGTACTGTCTTAAACAAGGTTACCCGACGTGTCAACCACGCTAGAGGCCGAGTTTGAGCAACAAAAGGGGGAGACTCAGTTTACAAGATTACCCGACGTGTAAACTACGCTAGAGGCCAAATAAACCAAGTGACGAAAGGAAGGCCGAGAAGACAGTTATATACTAATCTAAAGATGTTGTTGCTTAAACATTGGCCTCTAGCGTGGTTGACACGTCGGATAACCTTGTTTAAGACAGTACTATCCCCCTTGCTCCTGAAGATGCCCAATACGACTGCAGGCGAAACGTTGAGCTCTGACCCAAAATATGACACAGTCCATTCCCGGAAAACGAATATTTGTCATAAAATATATACTAGAGTTACAGGGTCCAACAGAACCAATTTTTGTTCAACATTAAATTCCGGAAATAAGAGGGTTTTTATTTTAGCAGCTCGTCACTCATATGAAATCCATATATATTATTTTGATTGGCAACTCAAAGACCACCTATAAATATATAACGAATACCAAGTTAGGGTGTGGAGTCTACTACCAATGGAAGTAGACAAATTCAAATAGCGGATACGTGGCTACCAGTCCAGTACTGCAATTCTCAAACTGTTTTTATTTGAATATAAATTTCTTGCATTAAACTTAATAATTTTGATACACTTGCAATTATAAAGCATGTAGACATGTACAGTGTTACAATATTAATTTGTTTTTTATAAATATAATTTAAAAATAGCATACATTTCAAGAAAATTTTAGATCCACGAAGAAAACAATTTCACATAAAAACATATTTTCAAACTTCGGAGGACCATAACTCGCTTATTAATAAGAATTTTTTCACCGGATTTTCACCAATAGTCTTAGTTTTACTTATACTTTCTGATGAAATTATTAAAAAAATGGTGGAATTCCTTATTGGTAGATACTGGTTTTTAGGTTCTGTTTGAGAAGTGGTCGCTAGATTCCGTCTGGTCCATTTCTGCGCAAGTGCGACAGTTCAAATTTTTTTGAGACTATCTGAACAATGTTGGATAAATCTCTCCTGGTTGTTCTGCATGTTGATATAGGGTTAAAATGAAATACACCTATTGTGTGATGATGCAGAATGTATTATTTATTTATTTATTTAAGTGGCGATCGATTTCGGACGATAGTCCATCATCAGGCCGACGCGTCAAAATATATATCGTCGAAAAACTTTAAATGACAAAAACCTCTTATATTGATGCCGAAAAATTTAATGAAAGTATAAAGATTACATTGATAAACGGAGAATTCTAAATATAACGTGTGGTACTGCCCAAGAAGGAAACCACAATTATTGTGGTATATAAGATGTTTTTGTCATTTAAAGTTTTTCGACGATATATATTTTTACTATTTTGACGCGTCGGCATGATGATGGACTTATGTCCGAAATCGATCGCCACTTAAATAAATAAATAATACATTCTGCATCGTCACACAACAGGTGTATTTCATTTTAACCCTTCATCTGAACAATGCTTATAGACACTGCCTTTTTCATTCCATCTTCTAATCATGAACAAAATCTGAATTCTTAGGGCAAGGGCAAGATGGTAACATACTGGTTAAACGGAGAAAAATTATCCTCTACTGAACCACCATCTCAACGACAGTCACAGACACAGCCATATCCAGCTTGTCCAATGGCCAGGATACCACCGCACATGGTGACCACCTCTACAAACACGTCACCTTCCTGTACGTCGTCCCCTGTCCACGTTGTACATCCACAATCACAACCTAAGCCGAAAAACGGCCATGGATTAGCCAAGTACGAAAACCCAACATATGTAGACGATGATACAGCCAGTACAAGCGCTAGTGTACCCCTTTTGCATGTAACCTCAACCTCTGAGACAAGCACTGAAAAAGACTCATAAACTGAATACGTTCACAAGTTCAAAGTCATTATGAACATAACCTATAATGACACTTCTCACTTACCCATGTTTTAAGCGAAATTTGTATAGAGAGATTCGGACGGGGTTGAAAATGAATGACAAAGAAACATTTTTCATAAACGGGGCAAAGATGTAATATGTATTGGCACTATTCCTTTATTTAAGTAATTTTATTTATACAAATTTTACCAGGTTTTTATCTTAGTACATTAATGATTTATTAGTCAAAGATTTTTCAAGGAATTTCGCAAACTACAAGTGATTGAAGTCTATTAATTATTAGGATGATGTATTATGTATTTGCAATTTGAGTGGTTGCCTGATTTTAAAAGCGAGACTCGCGCGCCTTTTATACCCGCCTACCGTGAATTCATCAATGGACAAACATTAGTGTCATCCGCCACCATAGTTTGTATCACAATATTGTCAAACAATGGTCAAACTGTATCAATTTTCTATAATTTATTAGGGGAAAAAATGCTTATTATTTATGTTATTTATGGTTAATAATAATTTCTTCATAAATATAACGTATAAATTTATATACCGAAGTTACATTTAAAGTGATTGGGTCTGGATCGCTTATTGAAAGTAGCAGCAAATAAACAGAAACTTGCTTTAGACCCATATTGGACTTATACAATGATATGATTTGTACTTTTTCTTTATACATCATTGTGGAAGATGACAGTTTGATGACTTTGACAACTCCCTATGTCCAGTTTTTTTTTAAAAAAAACGCGATAATACATTGCTGCTAATCATTTTAATCGTAACTACGGTAATGACATACGCCCATGTCCACTGATAAAAAAAAACTCTCGGTATAAAAATACTTCAGTTATGCGAACATGAAAAATTTGTACTCTGTAGAACTAACAGTGTTATACGCCAAATTCTGAACTATAAAATACACGTTAAATGCGTACATAATAAGCGGTTTAGGGAGTACTTACATTTGGTATTGATGCAAACTTTTGCACATTTTTTATTATTATTAATATAGACCCCAATTCATGGTAGAACAAAAGACAATAGAAATAAGAAAAGTCGTGCGCTTATATTTATATATTATTTATTGGTTATTATAAACTTAGATTAATAGAAGTACAGTAAAAATAGAATGAACAATGAAGATGATGAGAAATGAAGAAAAATTCTTGTTAATGTCCCATTTTCAAGCGGTTCGAATCACTGGTAAAAAGCTTTAACTCTTTTTATACTTACCTATTTCGTGATCATGTTCCATTTTGTTCATCTTTCACAAAATGGCATTTTCCTAATACTGTAACTCACGTACCACAAAAATTGTATCTAGAAATCCGAATCTAGATGGATATAAATGGTCGGTGTTTGCGAAGAATGATGGCGAATTTACTGATTACATTTCTCCGCGAACAGCAGATAGAAAACAGAAAGCAAGGGCAATATCAAGACATAATGACATTGTAAACGTATTCAGTAATTATCGCGTGTTCCTTACCGTACAGTATTACTATTAAGTAAAAACAATATCACTGTAGTACTGCTTGTTGTGCTGTTACAAATTTCCGTATTACGCTGCGTTCTGTACATTCGTCTACGTCGACCAATAAACATTACATAGGTTAGGTTATTTCAATAGTAAGTTGAAATTTAACCCAGCAGAAAACTTCAGCATAAGAACTTCACTAAGTTTTTTTTAATTATTTACATAATACGAAAAGTTTTATAACTTTTTGTTGAAAGTATCGCGAAATTTCCAGAATAAATTCATTAATTTTCATAGAACACTATGCTTGCTTTAAATTCGTAAAAGCTGAAATTTGTGGCATAAAAGTTTTTGTTTTCATACCATTACTTCAATAGAGCTAATGCATAATTTCAATGACACTTTTGCTTGAATTTTCGAGCACTTATAATATCTCTCTCTTTTTATTTTAGTCAATACATTCACCGGCACAGAAAACGATCCCTTTCATTTTTTAACCCGCTGTTACTCGCGTTAGATCATTTTCAGATTTTTCCCTTTTAAATCGGCAGGAGTGGATGATAATTATTCTGGCTCCAGCAATTCCTCAGTGTAATATTGTTTATATTAGTTGGTCAATGTTAGGTAAATTCTAACACGTGATGCAGTTATTATATTTTTTTTAATTTCGTACGAAAAGGAGCAATAACGCCTTCTACCTTTGTGGACAACTTTAAAACATTGTCTAATTTTGAATAATAAATCAGAAGAAGATATTCCATCAGAACATAGCTTATATAACTCGGATATCAACCAGTCAAGTTTAGAATTGATGAATTTCAAAATGTCCATATTACACGTATTTACAGCAAGGAACCTTTGGAAACGAAGATTCAGATGACAAAATTGTAACATTTTTTTATATATATATATTTGTTCTGTTGGTGAATTCCTTTTAGTTTATATAAAATATTTTTGACGTAGCTATTTTTTTTTTCTTAGTTTACCCTATTATTATATTATTTTGTGATTAAGTAAAGTATTTTACCGGTTTCAGTACATTAAATTCCTGTTGGGCTCTATTCTGTAACTCGGTGGTTAATTTTTAACCACTGGTTAAAAATTCTATCCAATAGACATTGATTTGACAACTAAAAATCCCTTTTTTGTTAGATGTCAACATACTTGATTTGTTAAAAAATTTAACCAGTTGTTAAAAATTAACCACTGAGTTACAGAATAGGCCCCGTTTACATATAGAAAAGCAGGCTGGTAACTAAGTAATAACTGTATCTGTATGGTAAAATTATTACCATACTGACTTATCAACAACATTCTACAAAATGAAAATAAAATCAAATAAAATTTTAATGCTCTTCATTAATACATACAGATTATGTTAGTGTATCGTTTACTTTATTCTAAAACAATAAACACGAGGAATAAAACACAATTTGAATATTTGTCGTATTGACATAAATGTCAAAATAATTGTTCTGTTTATCATGGCATTCTGAAAGTAGCATTAATGAGAGAATTTCAAAAAATAATCTTTATTAATAACGGCTTCATTTTCTGAAACCGATAAACTATTGAACAAACCACAAATGTTATGAACCATAACACGCCTTAAGATGCATTCACAAATGAAAATTAGGTTTAGATTTACGGTTTATACTTTAGATTTAAAGACTTTGGCCGCATATTATGTAATGACTCCATTCATACTTTCAAATTTAGGGTCTCTAAATCCAAATCATAAAGCTAAACATTGCAAGGTCCAAACTTTAGGTTTATGATTTAGTTTGACGTCACAAACTTCGCCAATGAGAACGAGTCTGAAATGATATAGATATATACACCCATCTTTATTTAGTATTCACTTGGTGGATTCGGCTTTTTAAACAAATGCGAGAACATGAAGACTGTCATAACTTAATTGCTGAAATATAGCCAATAATGCCGAGCGAATGATAGTTTCACAGCGCACAGGTGTCTGTTGAGTACTGCTCTACCAATATTTTAATCTTGTTTTTGAAGCATTTACACAGATGTCTGTACATATCAAAATTAATTTTCAGGTAATTTAAAGTTACATTTATGAATGACTTACTTAAACCTAAACAAAAACCAAAAACCTAATTTTCATTTGTGAATGCACCTTTAGATGCATTAAAATCCTCGCTCTACGAGCTCGAATTTCAAACCGACATCTACGGCAGTTATGATAGGCATAATAATCCTAGGTATGTTAATAGCTATTTCAAATATTGGTTTCATTTTTTAATCCACATCTACGTATTGTTAAAAACTCATTTGTTAGATAAAATCTAACACGCGAGTAGTGCCATTACAACATATAGCGCGAATTTAAAGAATAAATTGTTGTATAGAATTTATATTTGAGTATTTACTACAAAATATGATTACTGGTGCACCTGAAACTCACATCAGATTACTTCTTAAAAATATAATCAAACTACTTCAATATTCATGGTATTTGTCCATCGTAACTGAATCATGAAGTAAATAAAATACTGATCGGGAATATTAGTTTCGTTTCTTTCAGTCCCTTGTTTTATTATTTATTTGGCATTTTAATACGTTGGAAATGTGACTCAGATACTGTATTTTCCGTGGTTTTGTACTTGAAGATGGAAAAAGAAATACATGAACCCACGAAGTACTACCAATTAATTCTTTATACAGGGTGTTTCCTTTAAAACAACCAGTGTTTTTTTGGGCGAACTAACAACTTTAGAGAAAAATATTTTATACCAAAAATGATCAAGAATAAGGGGATAATGTATCAATAGTAACATATTCAATATTTAACTAGTGGTTCTTAAACGGTAGAACAAAATTAATTTTTTTTAAATGGCACTCTATATAATTTTTTAGCCCTTTAAATAAAATATTATTTTCTGATTTCAACGATATAAATATAGCATAGGGTTGTATAACAATTATTTCGAGAAAAATGGTATTAAAAACTAGAAATAATGTAATAAAAAATGGGTTTACTACTAGCGTAATTAGGCAACAGACGTACATGTGTATTGCATAGCCTATTGTAATATTATAACATTATTTCTAATACCATATTTCTCGAAATAATTGTTATACAACCCTATACCATATTTATATCGTTGAATTTAGAAAAAAAATCTCTATCTAATGAGCTAAAAAATTATATAGGATACCATTTAAAAAAATATAATTTTGTTCTGCCATTTGAGAACCACTGGTCGAATTATCGGTTTGTTATTATTAATAAATTAGACCCTTATTCTTGATCATTTCTTGTATATAACATTTTTTTCTAAAGTCATTAGTTCGCCCCAAAAAGCGCTGGTTGTTTTAAACACCCTGTATACCCTAATTAAAAATAATTCATAATTATACAATATAACGGAGAGATAACAATCATCTAAATAAAAAAAATGGATCGTTTTCCGTGCCGGAGAGTGTAAAATTCAAGTAATAATATGGAAACAAAAATTATAAATGTGCAATTAACCATCGAAAACAATTAAATTTCTTTTCTGAATTTACTGCATCGTTCCTTAGACGTACTGCAGTATTCCAAATAATAAAAATTTCATTGCTTGACGTTATAGTAAATTGGAAGTACACTGCTTGTGATTCGAGCAGTGTCGATATATTGTTGGCGCAGTTTTCAACGACACTGTTGAAATAAAAAATAACTCAGTAGTTTCACATGACGGAATGCAGAACAAAGCGCTCTAACGTATAAGTGTGCGTGCATGCAACCATGCAACCCTGTGCATGTCATAAGACTATTTGTGTGAATAAACTTAAGGAACATCCAGTATTTTAGTCTAATTTACAGAGATAATTATTTATTTCAAAGTAACTATACCGGGTATAACACAAAAAGCGGGCCATAGACAAATAACATCGGAAAACAGTTTTACGCAAAAGTGGCCTATTAATTTTAGGCAATAATAGCTTTGCCCAGCCAGTAATTTTGGGCAGATATGCAACATGTATCTGATTTTTTAATGCGCATGCGTGTTCATAAACTACTTAATTACTGAAACTTAAACATGTACTTAAGTGTTGAAACGCTGAATGAGACTATGACAGTACTAAAGCGAGTGTTTATTGTTGCATACAAGCTAGCTAATCTGAAAAATAATTAAATTATTTATCAACAACAAATAATGTTTTCTTCAGTCATTTTTTCTAAAAATAAAATTATCTCATAAGAAACATGACATATGTTTTATGATTATCTAATAATCTAATTCTAATAAGTATAAATTTCATCTTCCCTTGACAGACGGAAAATAAGAAAATTACTAACACTGAATTTGTACTTGGTGGTACATTTGGAACGGTATTTTGTTACTGCGCATGTGTTTGACAGTCACAAACAATCAGCAACAAACCAGAAAAGTGTAACGGTCAAATTTAGGCGCCAAATTCAAACTCAGTTCATAACGCTGAGAACATAATTTTAATCGCCGTGTATTTCTTACCAAGGAAATTTTACCTCAACTTTAAAGGCCGAGAAATCTCATAAAAGTAAATTACTTATACAAAACATTATATGTACCACCTAGAATGATTCTTTATCTCCAGGTTCGTATAATAATATTCACCTGAACTGTGCACAGTTTATAATTATTTAAATAAAAATACAACACTACAAAATTCAATGAACGTATATCTCGATTGGTCCTACAACTTCGGTACGCAGCCAATCGCAGCATAGCTTGTGTTGCACTTGACGTATTTACAGGCGGGTGAGGGACTATCCACGACATACGGAATTTTAACTTATACGTAACATTTTATTTTCTAATAATTTTCTTACTTTACCTTTTCAAGGATTTTAAACAGTTGCAATCTATTACTGAATAAACAAACTATCAAATCCTTAACAAGAACACCTTATTTTCTTTTACAAAATATCTTTTTTTTGGCAGTAAAATCACACTCCCATAAGAAACCTATACTAGGGAATTCAAACTATGAACTCGCGCCAAAAGCAAATTCTAACCTTACTTTTCTGGTCTATGACAGGGTGGAATAAAGCTAATGCGTCTAAACAAAACGACTATGGCCCACTTTTCGTGTTACACCCGGTATATTATATATGTCGTATGTATGTTTCAATAAATGTAAATAAATCGGTAAATGTAAGTCCAATTTTCTGGTGTCGCTGTGTATGACCACAAACTGAACTGGACAGGATATTCTTTAAACAAAAATGTAAAACTGAGAATGTTCCTATAGTGTGAATGTGTTAATGTAAGAGTATAACGTATAACCTGACCAAGTAGTCTTGTATACTGACAATGAGTGTTGTCTTCATTGTACTTTCGAATATGTGTTATTTATTTTTTAGAATGTTGTGAGACGTATTGATGGACTTGGAGTATTTATTTTTAAAGTTTGTACAATTGATATTTTGATAAATAGCAGCTATGTTTTTGTTTTTTATTTATTTTTAGACAAAAATAATTTTTGTGTTTATAAAATCACTTAAAATGTAAATATTTAATCTTTATTTTATGTTCTAGTCTAATATAATTTTAATATTTTTCAATTTATTTTACATTTTGAAGCATTTTTTCATAATTATTGCCAAAGTAGTTCATATTATACAGGTGTCCCAGATAATATGTGCATTAGGATCTCAAAAACTATGGAGATACGAAGTTGGTTAATTTTAATAATTTTTAATATTTTCTTCATTTTTATCCATTATACAGGGTGAAATATGTCCTTAATTTTCCTTTTTGATTCAACAAAAGGAAATGTATATTCTCTCCAAATTTTTTTCCCTGTTTTAACATCCTGTATGTACATACATAAAAAAGCGGGCTATAGGATTTTAATATTTAATCTTAGACAAAAAATTTCAAATAAATGTTTTAGAGAATTATTTCTACACCCAAATCGGTAAACAGATTTTATTTTACACCTTCTGCAACTTCTATAATCGAATTTGAAATTTTATAAATACTGCTCTTTTTTGTAGTGATCGCTATGGAATTTAAACAAAATTATAAAGAAATACATATCATTTGTACTGTCAAAATTTCGATTTTGTGGGTTAGAAAATAAAAATAAAATGTTTATTGATTTAGATGCAGAATATAAAAACAAATTATATATATATATATATATATATATATATATATATTTATTTAAATTAATAAATTCTCTGGATGTGTACCACAGATAAGTAAATATAGAAATTATAAAATAAAAATAAAACACATAAATAAATAACTTCTAATCGATTTCGGTGTTATTCACCATCTTCTTTATGTGTTTTATTTTTATTTTATAACTTCTATATTTACTTATCTGTGGTACACATCAAGAGAATTTATTCATTTAAATAAATATATTTTTTGTGCAACCGGACGCGAAATAAGCATTTCGCAACCGCAATACAGGCTGCGAAATTGGATTTCGCGACCGTTGTTATGGTAACGGCCGCGAAATGTTGTCATGCTAGCGGCCACGAAATTAGGTAAACAATCACTTTGACACTTGAGAATTGCATGGTTTTGTTTATCAAATGTTAATCCCATAGCCACCTTGAAAGCTAACTTTCTATTTATAATGAAACTGTTGAAAATTAACAAAATTTGTAATTACATATTTTTTACGGTTGCACAAAAAATATTGTGTACACCTTGTCCGCGAAATCCTTTAGCGCCCTCGAGATTGTCTTGCCTCGGCCGCAAACGGCCTCGGCGACAATTTTTCTCTCGGTACGCTAAAGAGTGATTTCGCGGCCTTGATATACAAATAACTATTAAAATGTACCATCAAGGAAAAGAAACAACTTTTAATTTAATAAATGAAGTAAAACAAAATATGTTTAATATATAATTATATGTAATTTTTATTTGAAAATAGAATTTCTGACAGATAAAACGATATGCATTTCTTTAAAATTCCATGGCTATCACTACAAATGGGAAATTTTGAGCAAAGTAAAAACTGATTTTCCATGTTGAACGCCTATAGCCCGCTTTTTAATTAACACCCTGTATATCCCTAAAACTAACCCTTCCATAATTACTGTATTAGTTTGACATAATACATAGTGCGTATTTTTCAAGAAAACCAATACATCACCAAAATTTAACAGATTCTCTAATAGCTTTCGAGATCCAACATATGTTCGCGTTTTTTGAGACAGCCTATATATTGTTTAATTTTATTTTGATTGTTAGAAAAGATACATGTGTATTTATTTTTGATAACGTTAATAAATAATTCAATGTTCCCAGAGATATCAAAATGTAAAATGTATCTCACTGTTGCAAATTTTCATGAGTACAGAGTACACCCAAATTTCTTATACTTTCCACATAAATTAACAAAGGCTAAACTACATCATTTTGTAATTAACGTATTATCGCATAAATAATACATTGTTGACATATAGCAACTTGTTAATGATAAAATATTCTACAGGCCTGTAGTTTCGCCTATGTAAATTTATAATTATTCCCAAACGCAATGTTTACTGCATAGATATATTATGTGAGTTATTGTTAACTGTGTATAAGGTACGTGAAGCTGGCATAACCATTCCGGCACAATCACACGAAATCAATCAGAAAATTTAGTATTCATTAATTACTAATTTATTACCTACTGGAGATGGCGATCCGCCGGAAGCCAATCACTCCGCTTCGCTCCGTGTTAATATAACGTCCCTAACTTTTTAGGGACGGCAAGAGCTACATTAGCTGGGATGAAGAAGTGGCTGGAATTTAATGTTGGACAAAAATTAGTTAAAATTTGCACAACCTTGTTTATTTTATTTTTTTAATAACAGTAATAAATTTATTTGCGTAGGCTTCCACAGTCTGAGTCATGAGAAATATTCGTTTTCCGGGAATGGCAGTCGTATGGGGCATCTTCAGGAGCAAGGGGAATAGTTCTGTCTTAAACAAGGTTACCCGACATGTCAACCACGCTAGATGCCGAGTTTAAGCAACAAGAGGGGGAGACTCAGTTTACAAGGTTACCCGACGTGTAAACCACGCTAGAGGCCAAATAAACCAAGTGACGAAAGGAAGGCCGAGAAGACAGTTATATACTAATCTAAAGATACGGTAGATGAGCAAAGCTAATGAGGACCAATGGGAATCGAGTTCGTAATGGTAGATTGGGCGTGTCGTGTTCCGACACACATCTTATTTGAAAATTCCCGCATTTTAGCTCCTGTCCCTGAGTTTTACAAACGTCAATACAGGAAAACTTTAGAAATATGGAAACATCCTAATAACATCAATCGGGATGATGGCTATTTCTTGAGCCACATGTGGAAACCGGTGATTCTTGGAACACGACACGCCCAATCTACCATTACGAACTCGATTTCCATTGGTCCTCATTAGCTTTACTCATCTACCGTATCTTTAGATTAGTATATAACTGTCTTCTCGGCCTTCCTTTCGTCACTTGGTTTATTTGGCCTCTAGCGTGGTTTACACGTCGGCTAACCTTGTAAACTGAGTCTCCCCCTCTTGTTGCTTAAACTCGGCCTCTAGCGTGGTTGACACGTCGGGTAACCTTGTTTAAGACAGTACTATCCCCCTTGCTCCTGAAGATGCCCCATACGACTGCGGGCGAAACGTTGAGCTCTGCCTCAGAATATGACATGCACAGTCCATTCCCGCAAAACGAATATTTCTCAGTAATAAATTTAGTTTTTGGGCAATTATTAGTAATTAATGAGTATTAATTTTTCTGATTGATTTCGTGCGATTGTGCCGGAATGGCTAATGGTTGTGCTAACTTCAGGGACCGCTGTGTATAAATGTTGGATTGAAGCCGAACGACAGGAATTATTTTTATTTACATAGATTTTATTTTTGATGCTATCTATAAAATTCTTCTGTGATATTAAATAATTATTTTCTGTTCCTTGTTATTCAAAATATTTAATATGTAATACACAATTTTCAGGGAGAGAAAGAGTGATGTACAAAGAAAGTATTGTTATGGTATCCTGTATTATGTATAAAATATTTTGAATTGAACTACTCAAATGTACTATTATGTAGTTTTATTTATTTTAATGACAGCATTCCCAAAATATGAGCCAATCAAAACCAAAAGGCTATCTTAAGATAAAAGTATGTATACTATACAACTCGACAATTCTAACTGGATTAACGATTAACAAAATCTAAATGTGTAAATATCTAAATGATCCGAGAAAAAAAGGATACGTCTCTACACACATTTTTTTATTTATTACTTTTTGTTCATTTTACGCAAAAAAACTGTAGAGTTGAACAAAATTTAAAATTAAATATAAAACTGTTTTTACATTTTTTATTATGTTTCTAGATTCTTCACAATTTTAAAAAGAACTTTCAAAATTTCTGTTAGTTCATAGCAATAGCCATGACATTTATTTTCTTTTTTTCTAGTTTTCAGAAATTATTAATAAACGTCAATGTCAAATGAAAAATAAATCCCACATTCTTCGATAACTATTTCCACCACAATATATTTTTATAATAATGACAAGTTCCTTATTCGAATAAACATTCATTATTTGATTTACATTTTACAAAAAAATTGATAGAATATGAATAAAATAATATTTTAAATCAAGGAAAGAAAGAATAGAATGCTAGCCGGCGGGATTTGAACCCACGATCTCAACAAAATAATATTGTTTTCTGAAATGTCATAAGTCATGGCTATTGTTACTATTTTTGAAATTTATTTTTAAAATTAAGACGACACTAAAACCATAATATATATATATATATATATATATATATATATATATATATATATATATATATATATATATGTAAGAACAAAATATAATTCTGTACAACTGAACAGAATAAATCTCTATGTTCACCCCTAACCGCCTTCACCCTGTACGCTTTGAAACTAAAATATTTGAAAATTAACATATAATTAATATATGAAATAAGTCAATCAATGTTAGAATTGTGGAGTTGTAGTCCTGGTTTTATAAAAAT
This sequence comes from Harpalus rubripes, assembly GCA_963082715.1. NCBI lineage: Eukaryota > Metazoa > Arthropoda > Insecta > Coleoptera > Carabidae > Harpalus > Harpalus rubripes. The sequence goes on along the minus strand of OY720458.1, from coordinate 3,249,968 downwards.
TTACATTTTGCAATGATTGTAAAATACAAAATAAAACCAATGGTTTAAAACAATTTTATATAAAAGTATATAGAAAACTAAGATTGTTTAAAAATGAAGTAAATTCTATAATAATTTTTCATGATCAAAAAAAAAAAAACTTATTGTCAAAACAGCAAATAAATTAGTTACCTATATATATTTAAATGAGCTCATACAAAACGACCATAAATATACTGATATTGAAAAATTAGATAAATATTATATATACACATAATTTATTATATGAAATATATATATTTGTTGAAACATTATTCTGTTGTTACTAAACAAAAATCTCTGTACCTCCTATTTAACATGTACTTCATTTATGACTGAATTAAATGTAATAAAAAATACAAAACTATATGTTACATATTATTTTTCGATTGAAATGAAAACCTTAGGTATATTATTTTGTTTGTAAAAGATATTGAAATACAAGAACAATCAGAAATTATTGTCCTTTTACTCACCTACAATTCCTCTATGCATGAATCAATAGTGGGTTTCAGGTTACAGGATAGAATCCAAAATCAAGATATTGTCGGGTAAGTAAATATTATATATGTACATACATACCGAAAAACTATTCAATTTTATAACTGTAAATTTCATCGATAATATCACATTTCGTTTATATTTATTTAATATAATTTAGATATATTTATATATTTATAACGTTAAGGAAGATCTGATGATGCTAATGTTGTAGCGAAACTGGTTATCTAAATAAAATAATTGTGAAACTTAAAACCAAGTATTTTCAATAATTAAAATGATATAAATAAACTTGATCAAATTGATCAAAATGTTCTAATTATTATTTCAGACAATATGTTATTATTGACATATTAACTAATACTAATAAACTGTATAACAATTATAAAATGAAATGAGATAAATTTTGGACCAACCTTGCCTACTCTCAGTCCATTTTGGCCAACAGATGACCGCAGGTCTCAGGAAATCAGCTACCACTGCTACTAGGAACGTTTATTCGAACAAAATTTCAGTTATTTCATTATTTAGTCCACTCAAAACCATCACACATTAAAAATGCATATCATGAAAGTTAGTTTGACACTAAAAGAAACAAATAAACACTATTTTAACTCCCGTAACAAAAGCATTTCACGAGTAGTATACACTGACAGAACACAAACAACAAACACCAGTTTTAATATTAGCTCGAACTTGTCTGTTAGAGTCGACTTGTAATTTCATTGGTCGACACGAAATTTAAATAAAAATAATAATGAATTATTTATTCACTTATCTAATGTAAAATAACAAATAAATAATTATTAAAAAATAAAAAATCCGTGCCTACCAGTGGCACTAAAAATATAATCTTTAAGAACCAAACATTTAATTTTGCGAATTTTAAAATAAATATCTGACTTGTGATCAATATATCATGTAGTTTTTTTTTTAAATAAATTCAAAATTCAAATAATACTTATTTAGAGTTTTACAAAACACAATGGCTGGATTATTTTGAAAAAAATACTTCCAATAAAAGTTACGTGCAATTAAATTTTCTATAACCATTCGGCATACGTTGTTAGTTTTGTATGGAATCTACACTCATTCAAATTTTGTGAAAAACTTTAAATCAAAACTATCAAGAATGAGTTACGTCAGTTCGTGTTATTGACGACGAATTCTCAAAAATTATTGGTTTTCCATTAAATGAAAATAATAAAATATTTTTCATAAATAGAATCATATGCTTTGTGCATTAAAACAAAACATGAATTACTTTCCGTGCCCATTCATTACTTTGAACAGTTTTTCATATAAATTAGTCATCTGGGAAATTACACTAAATATCAATTTCGTGCAAAAATGATGATTAAAATTATTTCTACTTTTTAATGTTAATGCATAATTATATAAAACTCATGTTAGAGAGAGACACTAAGAAACTCGATCCCATTCATGACCGATTAACACTTAAGGTACATTCACAAATAAAAATTAGGTTTAGATTTATGGTTTATACTTTAGATTTAAAGACTTTGGCCGCATATTATGTAATTACTCCATTCACACTTCAGAATTTAGTGTCTCTAAATCCAAATCATAAAGCCAAACATTGCAAGGTTCAAACTATAGGTTTATGATTTAGTTTGACGTCACAAACTTCACCAATCAGAATGAGTCTGAAACAATATAGATATATACATCCATCTTTATTTAGTATTCACTTGGTGGATTCGGCTTTTTAAACAAATGCATGAAGAACAAGGAGACTGTCAAAACTTTATTTCTGAAATTTAACCAATAATGCCAAGCAAATGACAATTTCACGGCGCACGGGTATCTGTTAATTACTGCTCTACCGATATTTTAATTTTGTTTTTGAAGCATTTACATAGATGTCTGTACATATCAAAATTAAATTACAGTTAATTTAAGCTTTCATTTATGAATGACTTACTTAAACCTAAACAAAAACCATTAACTTAATTTTTATAGTTTATACTTTAGATTTAAAGACTTTGGCCGCATATTTTGTAATGACTCCATTCACACTTCAGAATTTAGTGTCTCTAAATCCAAATCATAAAGCCAAACATTGCAAGATCCAAACTTTAGGTTTATGATTTAGTTTGACGTCACAAACTTCACCAATGAGAACGAATCTGAAACGATATAGATATATGCACCCAACTTTATTTAGTATTCACTTGGTGGAATCAACTTTTTAAATAAATGCAAGAAGAACATAGAATTGTCAAAATTTAATTGCTGAAATATAACCAATAATGCCAAGCAAATGACAGTTTGCCGGGTATCTATTAAGTTTTGCTCTACCAATATGTTTTATCTTGTTTCTGAAGCATTTACATAGATGTCAGTATAATTAAAACTAAATTAGAGTTAAATTAAACTTGCATTTATGAATGACTTACTTAAATCTAAACAAAAACCATAAATAGTATTAATTGAGGACGTTGTCGGCACTTGGTGGAACATTTTTCAAAGGGTAAAATTAATTAATTGATCACAGTAAAGAAATTGAATTTAGCTACAGAAAATTAAATTATATATGTCCAATTAGTGAAAAATTAAGTAACCTTTATAGAAAAGAGAAGATATTAGCAGGTTTTTATAACAATAATACCATTAAAAAAGTTTTAGTTAATAACAAACTCATAGATAGGAAGAAACTGGAGGCTTCAGGGATTTACCAAATTAACTGTAACGTATGTAACTTTATATATATTGGACAAACCGCTAGAAAATTTTTAACAAGATTCAAAGAACATGAGAGATCTTTCCGTCTTAAAAAAGATGATTCAAATGTAGCCAAACATATGATAGAGTGTAACCATAATTTTACTATAGATAATTTAGAAATTTTACACATAAAGGAAAATTATTTTGAATTATGCTACTTGGAAAGTTTCGAGATCAAGAGAGCCGCTTACAAAGGCAAATCATTAATGAACGACCATCTGGACTTAATCCAAACACCTTTATTCAAAGGTATTGCCGAAACTTTACAAGCAGCCCCGTAGTTTTCCCAATTGTCGTTAATTCCTTGAAATTTGTATTCACACAGTATTTAAGGTAGGTTAAGAATTATGTACTTTTCATTCCTGATGATGGCATGTAGCCGAAACTAGTTGAACAATTATATTTATTTCGTGGACATCACCAAGTGTTTTAATTAATTTTACCCTTTAAAAGCCATAAACCTAATTTTCATTTGTGAATGCACCTTTACTTATGCTAAAATTCAGATCTAATCCATTTATCTTGTACAGTGGTAGAATATAGCATTAAAACAAGGGAAACAGGCAACAGTTAGGTAAGATATATCTATATGACCGTATTGTCCACAATCCAATTGAGGTATTTGTTGACCCGAGTGTAGACGCCTGGACGACCAGGTTCTCCACATCTAATCCCCCAGGACACCACGCCGATGTTCACCCACCGTCCGTTGGGAAGTTGGTATTGAAGAGGGCCACCCGAATCGCCCTACAAGTAAGTGGAAAATACAACAAAGATACTACATAGAAAAAAATAGCGAAGCAGTTTAAAGCTAACGCAAAAAGCAACGGAAAAAAGCTTAACCCTACAATAGGGGATTCCACCATTTTTTTACCTCTCGCTAAGAGAGGTATTGTATTCATGCTAAAAATCGCATATCTAGATTTTAGTGAATAAGCACGTTTTAAGGTCCCTAGAATCCGATTATAACATTTTTACGATGATGTCCATATATATATATATATATATATATATGTGTGTGTGTGTGTGTGTGTGTGTGTGTGTGTATGTGTGTGTGTGTGGATGTGTGTGTGTGTGGATGTTGGATTCACGACTTCTCAAATACTATAAGACTTAAGACATTTTTAACTACAGATTCCTCAATCTAACAATAATGAGAAGAGTTGATTAAGTTTTGGTAACAATTAGACAACCGGAAGTAGTAGTTACAAGAAAAAAATCATCTAAATATTATTTATCGAAAATTTATGTAAATACTTATATTAAAGAATGTTAAATTATTTATTCCATAAATATAAATTCATTATTATATCTTCTATAGATTTAAAGAAATGCATATAAAATAATTTGATGTAAAAATTCTCAAATCAAACTACTTCAAGGCAAGAAATTCAAATGATTGTAATTGACACATAAATGTCACTGTCAAAAATATTTGTATGCCGCTGTTAAAAATATTTGTACATTATTATGAAGATTATGAAAATAAAAAAAAGTCAACAACGTAAAAGAATATACATAAAAAAGAATGTAAGAGGAATTTGCGAAAAATTGACGAATATAAAGAAAAAGAAAATTTCAGGATATTGAATATAAAGAAAATGTATGTATTGTACATAATTTATATTAAAATATCCCATAGATTTTGCAAATATATGTGAGAATTATTTTGTAGTGAGACATGAATATATAGTAGACTCCACCCCCTAACTCGATATTCGTTATATATTTATAGGTGATCTTTGATTCACCAATCAAAATAATATATATGGAATTCACATGAGTGACGTGCTGCTAAAACAAAACCCCCCTTATTTTAGAAGTATTTCAATTATATCATTTTATTTCTTTATTAAAATATTAAAATTCATTATTTAGCATATACTTTCACTATTTTTTACTAATTTCTCTTAATTCGATTGAGCTGTAATTCCCTATTACATTACATTTATCTTTTAAACGTTAACTATAACTAGAATAATTATTTGAGATCCAACCTAAATGTTTAAATCGTAGAAATGGGCTATAGGATCCAGGATAATTTATTTTAAACGATGAAAGAATTGTGAGAAATTCATGAACCTCGCTGGGATTCGAACCCAGAGCCTTCCAATCGTCGGACGCTCTACCAATTGTTAGCGCTGAGTATTTATCTCTCCAATTGTGAAAAATTCATTGACTTCAATGGGAACTCGTGGCACATTTGGTAGAGCATCCGACTAGCGATTGGAAGGCTCTGGGTTCGAATCCCAGCGAGGTCCATGAATTTTTCACAATTCTTTCTTCGTTTAAAATAAATTCTCCTGGATCCTATATAGTATTGATTTTTTTTTAATTTTAGCTTTAAAATCGCTAAAATTAGGTTATTTTAAATATACAGGAAAATGTGTTCCAATCTTGATTGCCCTCCTAATAAAATCTGTCGTATCTTACTGCAACAAGCCAGCCACGTTGCTCCAAAAATGCGAAAGAATGTATGGAAATACAATAAGATCAGAATGTGGAAAGTGGAAAAGAGATTCGAGTGAAAAATAACCTATTGTGTGACGGCAGATTGAAAAGATTATAGATTGAAAAGTATTGAAAGGAATACAAATATATAAATAAGATTTAGAAATCAATAATCTTGTCTTTTCTAAATCAAATCATTCTTGAATTTCCTGTTTTTTTTTCTTGGATAATTTACATATAAAATGAAGATTTTATTCATTATACGACCAAAGTAATAAAAAACGTAAATAAATACATACATACTTTATATGTAAACTATTAAAGTCATCCTAGAAATGAAGGAAAGAAAATATATGGAAATGTAATAAAAGCAGAATATGAAGAAGATGGAAAAAGATAACAGAAAAAATAACTAAAAAGCTTCATAGTTATCATTTATATACGTTTAACTTAACCCGCAAAATTCGGTCCGAGTGGTGCAACTTTTGTGCGTTAGGTTAGGTTATTTAGTGAAAGATACATACACCGACAAAATTAGAGGAACACCAAAAAACGTTATGTATTTAAAATAGTTTGAATTTAAATCCTCTATCTTTCATATTTGTGTTATTAATTCTACATGTACAACAAATAACAAATGACGATAAAACACCTAAATATAGCCACCTAATAAAGATTGATTATTATTTATCGAAGTGTTAAATTTTGCTCGGTCTTTAATTTTATTGAATATGGGTGTTCACTAAAGATCAAGGGTTAACAATTATTTTTGCTTTTGTTGTTTAAAATAATAAAATATTTTGAAATATGGAAATTTATTTTTAATGAATAATTAGTAACAATTAAAAATTTTGTTTTTTAATTGATATAAATTTTCCGCTACCAAATTCTATCAAATGAATCATTAAAAATTATATGCAAAATATATTTTTTGTGTTCCTCTAATTTTGCAGGTGGGTGTACAAGCAAAGTATACTCTTCGTCGTTTTATAACACGCCTAAACGACTAACCAGATTGTAAAACATCGCTAAGTCAGCGAAGGTTTGACAATCTGGGCGCGTATTTTTGTATACCGCTTAGAAATTAATGACATATATTTAAATATAAACTATTACTTATTTTATATTTTTAGGAATATGTTTTATTTGCTCCTTATTCTTTTATTTCATTTCATTTATTCATATTATTCTGCCCTACTGTTTGTCACTCAAATTTGTATTCTGAAAAAGTATATGGTCTCCTAAATATTCAGAAAGTATTTAACTCAGTGTACATAAGGATGAAAAATGATGTATTACTCTTCCTCTACTGTTTCTCACTCAAATTTGAATTCTGGAAATTAAAGTATATTGTCTTCTAAATATTCCGTTCAAATATGAAACAGAAAGTATTTAACTGAGTGTACATAAAGATGAAAAATAATGTATTACTCTCCCCCTACTGTTTGTCACTCAAATTTGTATTCTGGTAATTGAAGTTTATGGTCTCCTAAATATTCAGTTCAAATATGAAACAGAAAGTATTTAACTGAGTGTACATAAATATGAAAAATATGTTTTGGTCAGATAAAAATATTAAGACAATGTGATAAACACTAACCAAAGAATACCAAATATAAATATAATTTTTTTAATAGGGGATTACAGCTCAGTCGAATTAAGAGAAATTTGTCAAAAAATGTGAAAGTGTGAAAAAGGTGCTTAATAATGAATATTAATAAAGAAATAAAATAGTATAATTAAAATACTTCGGAAAGGAGGAGGTTTTTGTTTTAGCAGCGCGTCACTCATATGAATTCCATATATATTATTTTGATTGGCGACTCAAAGACCACCTACAAATATATAACGAATACCGAGTTAGGAGGTGGAGTCTACTACCAATGGAAGTAGACAAAGTCAAATAGCGGACACGAAGCTACCAGTCCAGTACTGCAATTCTTAAACAGTTTTTATTTGAATATATATTTCTTGCATTAAACTTAATAATTTTGATACACTTGCAATTATAAATCATAACTTCTACAGTGTTATAATATTAATTTGTTTTTTATAAATATAATTTAAAAATAGCATACATTTCAAGAACATTTTAGTTCCACGAAGAAAACAGTTTTATATAAAAACTTATATTCGTGACGTCACATCTATATTTTCAAACTTCGGGGGACCATAACTCGCTTATTAATAGGAATTTTTTCACTGGATTGTGAGCAATAGTCTTAGTTTCCCTATTCATCTCATAATAGTGTTTGTTGCAAATTTTTAGTTACAGCTAGCTAAAGTTCAAAATTCAATTACCTAATAAAACGTTCAATGAAAATGTTTCAAACATCTAACTTCATTTGTATGAGCGCATAAATGGCATTTTATAATTCTATTTACTCTGTTTTAACAAAATCAAATTATTCTAACCTAATTAGCTGTTTATTGTCATAAATGGAATGAAAACATCATAAAAACACGCATATTCTAATCTTCAAATACACTTACCATTTATCGCTAATTAAAATTTCACTTTTAATTAACCCCCTCCCTTTCAACACGGAAATAATTACACAAATATATACAATGTTATCGTTTTCGTGTTCTCATTTACATTTGTGTCTACCTTCAGCGTTGGGTGATTGAGAAGCGAAGCTGAAATGAAATTTCAGCGAGTAGGCTTCGCAACGCACTTAACATAATTATGACACTTCTGATTTTTAAATCAATTATATACCCGTGGATTGGAGATTTTATTTTCAGGCCTGCTTACTTTTAAATCTAGATAGATACAGTTTCAATTCTCATGGAAAATATAAAACAGAAATTCAAGGTTAACCAATGAAATGATAACATTAAAGGAGGTGATTTGTTTCTGCCTCTATCTGGTTTTTCAATGACCAATAATAAAAATATAAACTTGTACAAAAACAAATTGGGTTAAAAAACTTTTTCACCTCATATCTCAAACTTTATAATCGTAAAATAGTGTACGAGGTAACATCAAAAATTACCCGGAATCTTTGCCTAACAAGGTCGGATTGGCCAGTCGGGATAATTGGAAATTTCCCGAGAGGCCACGACTTTTTGAGGCCGCCGTTCGGTGATTACAAACAAATTTGAGTACGTAGCATCATCTAATTAACTTCACCGGGTAACCTTTCTTATTTAGATTGTTTTTAATATTTTCTAATTCAGGGTAGACTGATGTTATTAGTCCATGGTTCGTTTTCTCTGTTAACATCCAAGAATGGAAGGACTCCATGAGATTTTATCTCCATTGTGAACCTAATATCAAGTAACATCGACATATCTTAGCCAAAGTTTAGGTCTTATATTGGCTGTATCTAGTGTTAATTCTTCAAAAAATTCCATGTATAAATTGGCTATAACTGAGAAGAGCTCATCAGCAAACCATCTTCTTGAACAAAATATCTATTATTTTGAAATATGAGTTCTGTAGGCAGCACTGCAAAAGTTCCATAATACCATCAAGAGGCAAGTCGGTTCTATCTTTTAAGTTGATATCTTTTTCAAGCCTTGTTTAGATGATTTCTAAAAATTTCTCGTAAATAAACTTACAACATCAAATCTGACAAGAAGATTTTGTGGCTGGAATTGTATTTAGCTCAAAAGTTCTATAAAATGTTTTGAATTCTTCACATATGATGTTATTTTTCCTTGAAGTGGCTGAATGATTGGTAATAGAAATTGTGGTAGTGTGTAAGTAGGAAAATTGATGGAACTTTTGACGGGTATCTGAGATGGTTAAATCTTTCTTATGAATTTTTGGACGCCGCCCGTACATGTATGGAAGCTTGCTAAATATGGACTGAGATCTGTTCTTGTTCTAAACATAATATAATTCTTTATATTTCTTAAGAGCACGATACACTATGTTATCTATAGACGTAGTAGAATGTTTTTCAAGTTTCTTATAATTTCCTTGATTCAAAAGCTCTTCTATTTTCTGATCTTATAAATTGGTATCCAATATTACTGTAACACTTCCATTATCTGCGGGTAGAATCTTGGTTGTGTTATCTTTCAATGCTTTATTTTCTTCGTTTTCAAGGCAAGCTTTGATCAGATAATTTTTATGCTTCATAATATTCCTCAGTCTCCATTTATTAATAAATTAATATTGTCTACAACTTTTTAACGAAAGAAAATGTTATTTTCTTTACTACAGAATGTTCTATTTTAAATACTATTTTTAGGAGCGTTTTTTTTTTAATTTCAACATCTTTTATAACTGTTCAATTTCTATGTAGGCAAAAAATTCGTATTATCCAACACCAAAACTAATTTATTACTTTGTGGCAATAAAATTATAAATTTAAAAAAACTGGAGATGAGGCTGATCATGCTAGAATTTTCCCGTGCCGCTGAATCTTCCCAATCCGGCTCTGTTGCCTAGAGCCCAGCAGGTGATCGCTAAGGGACAATTTCTTTTTCTTAAGTTGGCAACTACTACTAGGAAAAACGTTGAGCCGCTTGATACCCCTTTTAGTTATCTGCAAAATCTGCAGGTTGTTTTGTACAATGCGTTATTTTTGTTCGTCGGACTTTGAAATGTTGTCTTCAGAGCAGCGTGCAAACATCAAATTCTGAGATCTGCTGGAGAAATCACTATCTGAAACCCTTCAGATGCTGAAGAAAGCATACGGAAATGAAGCGATGAAAAAATCGACTGTGTACGAGTGCCACAAGTAAAAATTTCGCTTAGACAAAACAAGGGGAAACTGATTAGGGAGTGTTTTTTTATTACCAAGGCGTGATTCACCACGAATTCTTTCCAGGACAAACTGTAAACACTTTAGTGGAGATCCTTCAATGCCTACGAGACGCGTCTTGAAAATAAGACAGAAAACGATTGTTTTTTGTAACACGAGGGAGGTGCCGATGAGGATGACTGATGCTAATAAACTGATGACTGTTACTAATTCTTTCTCCAACGATGATACACCTTATTCTAACCGACAAGGAAGAACACACATACACTAACACTTTACACTTGATGAACACTACGGACATGGACATTACTAACATATATTTTCTGATCTCTGAATGTTTTAACTAATTAACTAAAGTTTTTATTTACATGGTTACTAAATGATTACATTATTATTATTATTAAACATAGACTAATATGTTACATTCCGTAACCCAGCGGGCGAGCGTCGCCCCAAAACTAAAACACACTACATGTTTCGTCAACAGCAAACGTCTGTACCACGCGACGATCTAATTTCGACTCTTTTTAAAAACAAAACGCTATCTTCAGGTCAGGATTATCTTGGGGGTACGGGGTGCATAGGCTAGGGCATCCAAAGTCACGCACGTATACATAATAATTTTCAGGCTTAATTATCAACAAATAAATATCGTGACTATCATAATACGATAAGAATTTCTAAACTGAATTTTGACATTTATAACTTAAACGGATAAACAGAGTTAAAATATGATTATCGAAACTATAATTTAGAAAAGTTTATAAAAAAGTTATTTATCTGTTATTGCGCTTACCCTCATCTTATTACATTTTTGCTAAATGACAACGCTCGGGTATTTCTCTTCCTGATGGTGAAAAATTATCTTGCTAAAAACAATGTTACCATTCAGGAACATCCCTTCTATTTTCTCAACCTTGTACTAACCGATTTTTACCTGTTCCCTCAGCTAAAATGAAATTGAAGGGACAACGTTTTGCTAATCCAACAGAGGTGATGGAAAATTCGACGAGGAAGCTAAAGGCACTTGCAGAAAATGTTTTTCAGGAGTGTTTTAAACAGCTGTACGAAACGTGTAAAGGGAATTAATGTAAAAATGTTGTACCTATTTTCAATAAAAACTTCTGGAAACCTTATTTGAAATATAATACATCTTATATTGAAAAACAATCAGGTAATTCGAAACTAGCTACATGTTCGTTATTTCAAAAGTTACAAACCGAAAACTTGTTTTATTAAAAGGAACTACAAATTTTCTGCTGCATAGACTTTATAGAGTATTATATATTTTACTTACTGTTCTAAATTTAAAATTAATACACTTACGAGTATTAATACTAGTTTATTTTTTAATATTGAGATGTAAACATGTGAAACTTTATGGCACATTAAAGTTATGAAGTCTTCCTGCTATTCATATTCATCTATGTATATTGCTACAAAATAAATTCCGTTTAAAAAACATTTTCCAGGCAATGAACTCTGTATTCATAAAATGCAACCAAAATTTATACTTTAAAAACAGGATAGAAATATGTTGCTTACTTACAGATAAAACTATATTTATGTTCGGAATTCATTTTATCTCTGTCCTGGAAATATGAAAACTTGAGAATTTAAGGATCTAGTTGGACTAGGTAAGCAGTTTTATTGGTAAAAATTTTAAGAGATAACCGTAAGTTACGGTGAATTGCGTAAGTTTTTATTACTTACGAATTTGAGACAGTGGTATTAGTCACTAGACGGTAATAGGTTTATTCGTTCCGGTATCCTGCGTCTGCCGCAAACCGCGGTAGAGAAATATGCTGTTCTATTCAGTTGGCGGATAACTATAAAGTCACTAGATTTTGTTCGTTCCGATTTTCTAGTAACTTGAGGTAAAACACCGAGAAAGCCGGTGGTGATAATTTTTACACTGACTCATGACAATATTCGTTGCATTGTAATCGTAAAGAAAATAATACTTTTTAGCATAAACCACTTTTACAATATAGTAAAAACATAGGCGCCCACAGGGGGGGTCGAAAGGGTCGACTGGCCCCCCTTTCATTTATGGACTGTATCCATTTTTAAAAATAAAATTATAGTTTTATTTTTTCATTTCAATGTATCATTGTATTTTTTAATAATTATTGGTAATATTTTCTTATATTTTAATCAAAAATTTATTACATACTATCTATTACTAAGTACGAAATAGCTGAAGTGTCAGAATGAGTAAATTATGTTATGTACTATTAAATGTGTATTGCAATTATTTTTACATTATATTACATTATCTTCGGTGTTGTATTTTCTTTAATATGCCGTAGTTTATTCTAATCATTTTATGATCATGTTCTTCTCAAAACTTTCACAATTATCGATTTTACTGTTATATAGAAATAAAGAAATAGAAAAGTAAATAATGAATACACATTGCATATTTATTTATATTGAAAGTACCTACGTGTGGTTAGTGTTGCCGTATTCTGTGAGGAGCGCGATTTAATTAACATTTAATTATTATACATTTTATTTTGAGCGGGTCAATAGAATAATTATATTGTTACTCAGTAATATAATATTTTAATTTAATGCAACATTGTATTTTCAGATTGTCTGTTTCTGTAGTTATTGCGTATTCTCGCATCTCGCATCTTAAAGCCTAGTTGAAGGCGCAATTCTACGCTTTTAGAGCGTACATACGCATTTTCGTCATAAAATATTGATTTTAATTTTCTAAGAATTTGTTAAATTTGCTTCATTGTAAAGAACTCTATATTATCTTACTTTGCATTAAAAAACGTTTGACCTTGAAAATTATTAAATATTCGCCTGCGGCGCATTTTTTTCTTATAACAAAAATATAGACCCACCTTCTAAAAAAGTCTGCGGGCGCCCATGAGTAAAAACTTTTTAGATTAAAAATCGTAAATGTAGAATGAATATTGTGTCATGAAAGTGAAATAAATCTCATGCCAACATAACCTACAAAGCTCAGCGCCGTGAATAATCTCATAATAACATTAATAACAAATGATAACCAGATTCCATGAATAACAGCTATATCAACACCATCTAAATCCGTATTCGTCATGTAGTACGCTCAAATGTGATTAATTTGGTAGCACTGAACCAATTCTCATTTTCTGTGTCGTACGTGCGGCGATTTGATAAAAATATGATAACTCCGTTTGCAATGTTTCTCTCTTCTTCCAATAGTTATCCCCTGTGACGTACGAAGGAAAAATGACCCGATAACATAATCGATATTTATTATTTACTACTTTTTTCTGCCAGGGTTATTGATTGTGAGTAGGGTAAAGTAATTTAGTTAGAAAGATAAATAATAATTGACTTATTTTAAAATGCTTTTTAAGAAATAAAATCTGACAAATTATTAACTTGAAATTATTTTTTAAAAAACTTTTTATGAATTATGAATAATAATGAGATTAAATTAATAACTTGCGTGAACGCATTGTGCGCTTTTACAGTAAAAAAATATTAAACTTCTGTAACACGAGGGGGGGTGGAGGAGTGCGGTACTGAGTAGAATGATGCTAATACTACTGCTTCTTACTGTTTACTCCAACGATTATACACTTTACACTTACTGGTAACAAGGACTCGCGAAAAGGATTTTTGAGAACAGGTAGAACACAAATACACTTATTTTCACTTGAGGAACACTTACATTACGATTTACGGCAGGTAACTTACGGACATGGACACTCTTTACGATTTACTAACTAACTAAACTTTATTTACAAGATTATTAATTAACACTATGCCTAACATACACAACTAATAAGTACATTCTGTAACCCAGTGGGCGAGCATCGCCCCAAAACTAAAAGACACTACATTCCGTCAACTGTGGCGGATTTAGACGGGGGGCACGTGCCCCCCCTGTTATTTTTAAAAATTTAATTAAGTACATATTATCATTCACGTATTACACATCATAGATAAATAAAAGAATAATCATACTAATAAAAATACAGAATTTCTATTTATTTTTCAAATTGTTTATTATTTTGGAAATGCCCCCCCCCTCCTAATTTTTTTTATAAGTAATAGAACAAATGGTTCATATAAAAGTTTTATTATTTTAATTACATTATTTGTTGGCAGATGTAGATATTTTTTATAAAGTCACATTTAAAAGATACGACTATCAACTTTTATTTTTTAAATAGCAAACAATAATTATTTCACTAAAATATAAACCCTTATTTTTTGTCTTAAGTTATTCTTATTAGGTACTTAAATTAATATTTTAACTTGTTTTGTATAACATAGTTGCATTTTATTTATTTTCACATGGCTATTTAGAATATTTGAATAAACATTATTTCTCATATTTCTCAAAATCATTTACTTGTATGGGGTTCTGCACTTTTTTTATTATTTTAAATGAAAGTTCTTTTAATTTTGAAGCAATTCGTAATATTAAAAAGTCTTTATTGGTTTTGGTTTAACTGAATTTGATTTTTAAAGTTAACGTGACGTCACGGCGATACCTATTGCTACATCTCACTGTCTACTATAGAACTTGTGCGAGAGAAAGGTAGCACTAATGTGAAGTCACAGTGACACTGACAACAAACCTCAAATATATCGAAAAGTAATTATTAAAAAATTGTTTTCATCATCTTAATCGCTGTTTATTGAGTAAAACTTTAAGTATAAAGTGTACATTTTATTATTTTTTTGTTATGGTGCAGGACCTCAAAATAGATCATTAAAAAGACAAAAAATGGGGGTTTATATTTTAGTAAAATAATTATAGGTTGCTATTTTAAAATAAAAGTTCTGATTTTATAAAAAAATATTTACATCTGCCGTCAAATAGCATATTTAAAATAATTTGTTTTTCCGAATTTAGTGCCCCCCCCCTATTATAATTTTCTAAATCCGCCACTGTCCGTCAACTAACGTCTTCCCGACGCGACGAACTGATTTCCGACTCTTACATGTTAACTCTCCCGAGTATCTAATCCGACTATCTTAAAACAAAACGCTATCTTCAGGACAGGATTATCTTAGGGGTACGGGATGCATAAGCTAGGGCATTCCAAAGTCACGCACGTATACATAATAATTTCTAGACTAATGATCAACAAATAAATGTCGTGACTATCATAATACGAAAAGAATTTCTAAACTGAATTTTGACATTTATAACTTAAACAGATAAACAGAGTTAAAATATGATTGTCGAAACTATAATTTAGAAGAGTTTGTACCGACGCAGGCGGCGCGTCCATGAATTACGATCGCGCCGCCTTCATCGGCACAGGCCCACTTTATTACTTGTATTTATATTTTCATTGTT
This sequence comes from Harpalus rubripes, assembly GCA_963082715.1. Lineage (NCBI taxonomy): Eukaryota > Metazoa > Arthropoda > Insecta > Coleoptera > Carabidae > Harpalus > Harpalus rubripes. Next base: position 3,234,206 of record OY720458.1, on the reverse strand, counting down.
ATTGTTATGTTAATTTTTATTTTGGTTTACGTTGTTATGTATGATATGAGTTTAGTTGTTTTATATCCATCATTGTAAACAGTCGCATTTTGTGTTTGTCCTTAACATTAATAACCTTTTCGAAATTATATAAGTCTGCGTTTATGTTTATTATTATTATTATTATTATTACACAATTTAACTGATCCTAGTATTTTTACCTTGGCGTGGCAGCGGAGTGGTCTGCCCGCCCCTTTTGTGTGTGCCCATAGCGGGTACAAGTTTATAAAAAGTTGTTTATCTGTTATTGCGCTTACTCTCATCTTATTACACTTCAATTCGCCATATACCCCAAAAAATAATAATAATAAAACTCCCTGTGTTGTAAGTTCAGGATGCGAAGATGATTTTTTAACTCTAGTATTTATTTTTTAATTCATCATCAAAATTAGAGAGGTTGTTCTGACGCACCCTGTATTATGTGACAAACATAAGACCTTTTATCGACTATTCTGTTCTTTTTTGTTTTCTAAATTCAGTTACAGTCATTGGCCTTAAATGAATTTGAGAAAAGTGTCGAAAATTGACGTTATGATGTTGGAAGCGAGTAGCGACGCTATTTGATAAGTTTTGAAGCTCGTGTGTTGTAGTTGTCGTACGTGCTTAGCGGACGTACAAAGGGTGAAGGTCATCTTGTAAGTCAAAGAAAAAAATAACACAGTGTCCGTGTTTGTATTCCGCGCTGTACGGTTTTTATTATGACATATTTAAATAACAATAAAGTGACTATATTTTTTGTGTAACTTAACACTTCTGTGGGTGAGAGAGAATAAGAATTTCGTTTTAAGAAGTTCGTTCGTCTTTAGTATTATCGTTAAGTGCGATAATACGGACCCATTTCCATTTGAAATAGATTAATGGTGATTCATATCTACTGGAGCACTTAGCTCTCTTCTTTATTTTAAGAACGTACCTATACTTTACGCCAAGAACAGAATAAATGAATTTATGTTATGCGATTCACGGATCTTATTTTTAACTGCTTGATCCATTTGAAAATGTCACCAATCAAATATTAGGTTTGTTTGTTCCGCACTGCTGCGTTAACGCAGTGACAATTACCGCTGCGTTTTGCGATATCGCCGCGGCAATAATTTAAGTTAAAGTTTAGTTCAAGATCATTTCTTTGACTTATACAATCCCTGCAATTTCGACTACAATAGCGAAAAGCGCATATGGTGACCTTATATCAATAGAAAATAGGTTTTACTTACAAGCTTTTTCGGTTCATAAACGCTTACACAACGGTTATACAGAAAATTGACCTGAAAAATTTATTATTTTATTTATTATTATTTGTCTAGGTATACTTACAAAAGCCGTAGTTGTTAATATTGCAATATCAATAACATAATACATAATTCTCTTTTATGCTTAATATATAATATTAAAAAATAATTTTATCATATGGAAAAATTATCAGTAAATAGTAGAATACGGTCCTTGAGTAACAGCATCCAGTGAAACAATTTGTTAGTGGTCGTTCTTGCAAGGCATTTTTACGAAGAAAATTTCCGCAATGAGTACTTCTCAGGTCAATTCTCTATTATAGTCGTTGTGTAAGCGATTGTGAACCGAAAGAGCTTGTAAGTAAAACCCATTTTCTATTACTATAAGTTCACCATATGCGGTTTTCGCTATTATAGTCGAAATTGTAGGGATTATAGAAGTCAAAGAAATGATATTGAACTACACTATACTAAAAATAATAATAGATGGAGTCTAAGGTTAAATATAACTAAAACTATTATAATTTCACCTTAACCTTAATATTAATTTTAATAAAAACTAAATACGTATTTCGAGAACTAAGTTCTCATCATCAGTAGCACAACAAGGGAAAGTTAAGAGTTGTTAGGACCTCTGGCATGGTTGACATGTTCAGTAATCTTGACTACTCTGTTTAACTTTCCCTTATTGTACTACTGATGAGAACTTAGATCTCGAAATACGTATTTAGTTTTTATTAAAATTAATTTTAAGGTTAGGGGGTAATTATAATAGTTTTAGTTAAACTATACTAACAATTATTTTTCTTTTCGATCAGTTTGCTTTAAAATATTTATTTTCGAAGATTCTTCAGGCTACATTATAATTATAAAGGATATTCAGTAAAAATATATTATTCCATTATTTTAACTGTTTATTTTTAATATCAAATATATTTACCTTATTACAAATCATAATTCATATGACATTGACATTTATTTTTCTAAAACTGAAACATTACATAGCAAACTTATTGAAAAATATCAATTTTTTTCTAACATTTATTTATTAAACACTGTCACTTCATATGTAGACGCGAACATTACCACCTATTATTTTTTTTTACCACCCTTTATAGCCAACAATATCAATAGTGACATAAATAAAAATAGGTTATATTAATTTTTGTGTAGAAACATTGTAGTAAATTGAAATATCTTCTAATCCAGATTTAGCTTCTACCGAGACCCTTTACTTTTGGCCCAATGAAAATCTACAATCTACTTCGTAAAAATTCAGTGCGTTCAATAAAATCTACCTTGCAAGACATATGGGACAATACACACAGGCAAATATGCAAGACTTAGGGATCCAATGCATAACACAATTAAAGCTGGTATGGTATGACTAGCGAAGTTTTCTGTATCATTTGGTTTGATAGGAAAATGACCTTTATGTATTTCGTTAGGGAAGATTAGAATTGTACGAAACATTGAGGTGCAATTTTTTTTACAAGTACTCATGCAAATACTGGACTAGGATATCTCAGTAATATATTAAAGTGTCTTGTTCAAAACAGATGGATAACTACGGTACCTGTGCATTTAAAATATTTCATCTTTTAGTAGTCATCCATCTATTTCGAACAAGACCTGCTAATGTATTTCTGATATATCTTAGTCCAGTATTTGAATACTTGCAAAAATGTTCGCGCTTAAAGTTTCGTACAATTCTAATCTTCTCTACCGAAATACATAAAGGCCATTTTCCTTTCAAAACAAATGAACTTTCATTCATAGTCATACCATATTACTAATAAAGGCGATGTAACCTAATATTAAATGGCGGGATACTTGAACAACATATTCAGTTTTTGTAAGTTTAAAACTAACATGAGTTTGGGCTCTTACATACTTTGATGAATTTTGCCAAATGTTTATGCTAATCTTAAGACATCAACAGAAAAACTATATACGAAGGCTTTGGTATTTCAAGGTCAAATTCGGGCTAAAACTACCCCTACATTACTACTCATGTTCAATGACATGACATTGGTTTATCACGAATTATACTACAGATTTAACTGACAAGCTCTCAACAAAAACTACCTTAGTTAATTTTTTGAATTTGGGATAAAGAAACAACTGTATCCTTGGAAATAGATGCCGTTATATGTAAACCATATTTTCAATATTTGGGCTGTTTTTTTTTTACAAAAGCTCCACATTTTATAAAGCTGAATTCGAAACTCGTTAATCGAAATTAAATTATAGAATAAGATAACTATAAAAAACTATAAACGAAAGCTTTGGTCTTTCAAGGTCAAATTCGGGCTAAAACTACCCCTACATTGCTACTCATGTTCAGTGACATGACATTGGTTTATCACAAATTAAACTACAGATTTAACTGACAAGCTCTTAACAAAAACTACCTTAGTTCATTTCTTGAATTTGGGATAAAGAAACAACAGTATCCTTGAATGTATATGTCGTTGTATGTAAGTCATATTTTCAATATTTGGACTGTTTTTTGACAAAAGCTCCACATTTTATAAAGCTGAATTCGAAACTCGTTAATCGAAATTAAATTACAGAATAAGATAACTATACGTTAGTTAATATAAAAAATGCATTGTTCCGTATTCAAATTAAATTTATAAATCAATTTTTTCCTTCTGAAAGTTATTTATGTGGATAAAGGGAACATGACATCTTATATATAAGGATATTGTCTTTTTTGCATCCCACAATGTTTTTTGTACATGTCCTAAATCAGTTGAACTTCTCAACTTCGTTTTAATTTTGGTCAAGGTGAAATCCTTTACATCAGTTTCAGATTTATTCTTTTGTACGTAACGCATTTGTAAGATGATTCTATAGCTAAATACATTGTCTGAATGTCTGTGGAAATTTGAATAGCTAACCTGTCATAACCAAATTGTGAAAAGGAGTATGATATATTGTCTGGATTTTACCCTGAGATAACTGCATGACTGCTCTTAATTAAATAGGTAGGTAACAGAGGGAAATATCAACATCTATGATAACGTAATTACCTTATGTTCTAAAAGAAATACTCTTCATCATTAATTATAAAATGGTGCCACTTCTTAAGCTACAATAAATTTTAATTGGAAAATTCATTTATTTGGCTTCCGTAGTTTTATATGGTTTCGTATATCTCGTTTAATAGAGTGAAATCAGGGAGTTTTACGTTTAAATTTAGTATCTGATAACTACTAGGCATTAAAGCATTAGCGAGTTATATTAGTTATACAACGACAAGTTCTGTTGGGAAGAACAATGACTTGAATTAATCAAATAGCTAGTTACGCAACGTTGCAAAGTACCTGTTTAATTATCAGACTCAACGAATCCGTAAATCCACCTACCTTAAAACTCGTTACCAGGCTTTTGAACGTCATAAACTGCCGCACACAAATAATAGCGAATAAGGTGTCGTTATGCAATTTAAAGTACTGCATGGCCTTGTAAACAGTGCTGTATAGAGTGATTATGAGGCGTTTACACGGGGAAAACAGCTGTTCTCAAATATTATCTCTCCCGTAATACATTATGTAGTGTTTATACATAAATATTTACAGAATAAAAGTCTGAATTTTTAGGGGTCCTGTGCTGGGATTCTGCCGTATCGCCTAGAGATCGCAAGATTTTTACGCAATGCAATACGGTAGTCCATACTGCAATGTTATAGCGAGGCCACACGAAAATACAGGCTTAAATGTTTATCCTCTCTCTATACGTGACACGTCACAGCGTAAGGCGAACGAGATAAAACTCGTGAATAACTATTCTATTTTATTTACATGAATAAAAAAATTAACTATTGGTATATTTATTCCATTATGATTCCTGTTTTATTTAATTTTTTTTTATTTACAAAAGAATCAGGGTACATCAACTGCTGGGGTTATTAGTACCCGGTACAGTAATTGATAACAATAATTATTATTTACAATACATTTTATATGTCTTTGAGGATGTTGATGTCATGACAGAATTTTATGGTATTATTTAATTTGTCGATTTGGTTTCCTAAATTTTCTTCCATTGTTGGAGATATGTTGTTTTGCATTCTGTATGTCTCGTATTTCGGGCACTCTAGTAAAATGTGTTCAATTGTTACTTATGTGTTGCAATTATTGCATTTTTCTGGTTCTGTTTTCTGTATTATGTGCTTGTGTGTTAACTTCATATGGCCTATTCTAAGCTTTGTGATTTTAATTTGGTCACTTCGGTTTTTTACATTTATCCATTTTGAGGTGTCTGTTTTCATGTTTCTTAAATTGTTTTCTGTAACTTGAGTCCATGTAGTGCTCCATTGTTCTTTTATTTTTTGTTTAATTTTTTTTTTTAATAAAATCTGGAATTGATATGGGTATAGGTGTTTGTTCTTCCTGTAGAGCTTCTTTCGCCATCTGGTCTGCCTCTTCGTTTTCGGTTATGCCTGTATGCGATGGCACCCACATTAGTACAACTTTGTTGTTCTCAGATATCTGGTGGATACTTTCCTGGATTTTCTGGATAATTGGTATTTTAGTATATATGTTATTTGTTTGGTTTATTTCGCTTAAAGCTTAACTTAACTAGGAATTCTTCGTTATCTACATGTGAATCTTTTATATAGTTTAGGGATTTAAATTTTTAATTATATAAATAAAATGTTAACTATATAATATTTGAATAGCTATTCACGTGTTGTATGTATTTATACAAGCTTAATTGTTAAATATTCCCTATATTTCCTATGCTTACAATGCAGACGTACGCCTCTCGCTATGACGTCACAAAGTGAGCATTCAGGCCCGTATTCTCGTGAGGCCTTGGTTACATTGACTTAATTTTACGTCATGCGACGCCAGGCGATACGGCAGAGTCTCAACACTCGTCTCCAAACCTATGTACGTGATATTTTAAAATAATTATGTCAATTCAATATCGAATAAAAGGACCAGTCCTAAAACGAATAATGGAGAACCCACGTTTAAAATTGTATTACGTTTTAATAAATTGAAAATAGCATTACTACATGAAATGTATTGACGACAAGAAGCAGATAAAAAATAATTAATTATTTTCAATGTTATACTCAATAAAAGTTATTTTTAACGAAATCAAGATACGATTTCATATAATTAAATTTGTTGATGTTCAAGCACTCTAAATATAAAAATATTCAATTACAAATGATCACAAAAATCTCGAATGTGAAATTAGACATTAAATTATTTACTTTATTTAAATTAATTAAAAACATAATGGACAAATGAACATTTAAATTTAGGAAGAGTTAATAAAATTCACAAAAAAAAATTCAAAATATATAATTGTTTTTACGTGAATATAAATTTCAAATAAAGTATTAAATTTCAATGTAACAATTATAAAAAAATATTTTTATCCAATTTACACACACTAATAATATAAATATTCAAATTCTATTAATTCATGATCAGTAAATGCGTAGCAGTAGCTTCGAAATTCATGTTAAAGATTCTTGTTTCGAAACAGAATTACGTGCAAGCAATTGTATTTAATAAAGCTTATTATTGGAAACTGCGTTAAAAACAAATTTGAATTTGAATAATTCTTACCTGACAAGAATCTTTTCCTCCTTCATAACTTGCAGCACACATGACATTTTCTGTGATGGTTTGCGTGAAGCTCTTTTGACATCTATAAAACAGAAAATACAATCATGAATTTTGGAAATTTTATTCATACTTTGTAAAATATAAAAAAAGTATATTACAATACGAGTGAAGAAACTAACAATCAGCGGTCTATAAGATCATTTTAAATTTAATTGAATGTCTTGAAAGGGGTGAACATATGTCAATTACTCTGTGTGATCTCACAAAAGCCTTCGATTATGTTTCTCACAGCATACTTTTAACGAAATTTGAATTTTATGGCATAAGAGGTATAGCTATCGAACTTTTAAAATTTTATTTTCATAATCGGGTACAGTGTGTGTCTATTAATGGCGTTGTATCAGATTTTAGTAAAATAGATCATGGAGTACCGCAAGGTTCCATTTTGGGACCTTTCTTTTTTCTCATTTATATAAATGACTTCAGTAACTTTATGCTTCCTTGTACTAGTGTTTTGTTTGCAGACGATACCACCCTTATACAAGGTAATACCAACTATGAAACTATTTTAAATAATAGTAATTCAGATTTCAAGAGAGCTGAAAATTGGTTCGCTGCAAATAATTTGCTGCTAAATAAGGAGAAAACACAACAACTGATTATATCTAACAACAGCAAATTAAATAGAGGTAATCCCATCTCAGTACTTGGTATTTACATTGAATCTGCTTTAAATGGTTCATCGCATGTATATTATATGAGTAAAAAACTATCCGGTAGTATTTTTTTGCTTAGACGATTAGCGACAATTATTGATAAAAATTCTCTAAAAATAACTTATTTCTCGTTATTTCATTCTATAATTTCTTACGGCGTCTTGCTGTGGGGAAATTCTCCCACATCCATAAAAATATTTCGTATGCAGAAGACTGCAATAAGAATTTTAGCTGAACTAAAACACAGAGATCACTGTAAGCAAAGTTTTATCGAATTAGGAATATTATCACTTCCATCTTTATACATATTCCATACACTAATTGAAAACCATAAAAATCAGGGCAATTTATTAAAAAATAAAGATATTCACACCTACCCCACTAGGTCGTCAAATTTATTGCATAAACCACTTTACAGACTTGAAAAATCTAAAAACAAAACTTTAAATTTTGAGCTCTATAATAGACTACCTGATGATTTAAAAACTATGAAATTAAAGAAATTCAAGATCATTGTCAAAACTTTTCTTTTAAAAAACAGTTTTTACACCGTAGAAGAGTTCCTCTCCCAAAATTTGAATGACTGTACATGAAACATACTTGATTTATATTTTATTGTTATTTCTGACGTACTATAAACAATTTATGTATTGTAAAATAGTCAATAAATTATTATTATTATTATTATTATTATTATTATTATTATTATTATTATTATTATTATTATTATTATGTTAAGTTTCGCTTATAACTTTTGCCCACTAGTTGCCATAGAAATAAGTTGAGCGGACAAAATTGAAGCTGAAGGTTTCAAGTTCTGTATCCAAGTAACAAACAAGTTTCAGTAGTAGGATGAACAAAACTATTTTACATTTCACTTTAGTAAACGACTCTATTATTATGTAATATGATACTCCGTACCTAGCATTATCCCATACTGGCATTGAAACCTCCATCAAGAGATTAGTGGTGTTGGGCCCTCCGAACTCCTGTCTGCCCCATCCAGTGACCGTGGCCGTTACGTTGACAAAATCCATGTCAGGGGGCGGGAGACATATAGGCCAAATGTACGTATTAAAGGTCGTGCGCCGGTTCAATTTGATCATGGCAATGTCGTTGTCATAGGTGATGGGGTCGAAATCTACGTGCTGGGTTAATACAGCCACCGTGAAATCAGCGAAACGTGTCTCGGATGGAATAGACAGATCGTATTCTCCCAAACGTACCCAGATGTCCTCCATTTTTCGCCTGGAAATACATAAATACGAGGGTCAGTAAAATAGAACTTTTCACCGCTAAACAAGTATAACCCTGTAACTGCGACTGGGCCTGTGACTCCTGAGAGGCCCAATTATAATTTAATTTATCTTTTAACACGTTAAGCGCCACGATGAAATTCAAAACATGGCCCAAAAACACAATTTTTTTTCTCCACATTTTCTGATTTATTTATTTGAGATAAGTATATAGATTTTAATTTTTTTCCAAAATTTCTATTTTTCATTAAAAAATAGCCATTCTAAAAATAGCGGTCCCTAGGGACCGCCGTCGGCCCAGTGCAAATTTTAACTTTATGTAACATAGCGGTCCAGGGAGCGGTCCCTTTGCAAGTTGCAGCGTGTTATAAAGGTATTGCGTACCACGCTTAAGTAGTGTACAGCAAACATTTAGTGTTTTTAATGCAGGAAATGTGGAAAAACCGGCAGCTATATGTGACTATAATAAAGTGAAAAGTTCTATAGACATATCCGACCAAATGGCTTGTTATAATAGCGCTCCTCGTAAAACAGTTAAATGGTATCGAAACATTGCACTTGAACTGCTTCTCGGCACTGCTATTGTAAATGCGCATTTCCTGTACAAAAACATCAAACAAACAAGCATATCGATAAAAAAAATCAGAAGGAGCATTATATCAGATCTTCTCTTCAATAACAATAATACAGAAAACAATTTAGACGTAGAAGAACAGAATTAAGAACCATCAACAAGTAAAAGGAGAAGGCTAAACACTCATATTCTAAAGAAGATGGAAGGGAAATCGCATAATATTAGAAAATACTACAAAGGATGCTATGAGAAAAAAATCACAGGGTCTGCTTTCGAAAAATGAGGTTCTGAAAGTCACGACCTATTACAATTCTTGTAACGGACAGCCACACTTTTGTTTTAATTGTTTTGAACAATGGCATTCATATTTTGTTAATGAATATCATTTGTAGAATACTGTTAATTTAATAAATAATAAAAACCTAAAAAAAACGACCAAAATTTTTTCAAAAAACTCTTGAGTGTCTGTTGAACACAACACTCTAGCGGTCCGCACTACGCATGAAACTACTACTATTAGCGGACCGCAACGTTACACAGGCAGTTTATATCTAGTGTATGAAGAGCGGTCCGTATGGACCGCTCTGGCCTACTGGGACTTTTCAAAAACGTGTATGAAGAGCGGTCCGTATGGACCGCTCTGGCCTACTGGGACTTTTCAAAAACGGTCCATAGGGACCGCCGTGGCGCTTAACGTGTTAAACGTTAATTATAAATTTTATATTTCTAAAATTAAACTTGTTTTTCTAAAATACCGATTTTTTTATCAGTGAACATGGGCGTATGTCCTTACCATAGTTACATTTAAAATGATTGCCAGCAATGTATTATTGCTTTTTTCTAAACTGTACATAGGGAGTTGTCAGTCATCCTTTAAAACATCGCTTAGACCTGAGAGCAATAATTAAACTAGAAGATATAGTAATTATAAGATATATCATAGAAGCAAACATAGTGATGCACGCGAGACGAGACGAGACGAGAAATATAAAATATCGATCTCGTCTCGTTTTCAGATCTGCAATCTCGATCTCGCTCTCGTTCTCGCACATTTTAATTTTAAATAAGCGCTTGCGCAGTACGTATTTACCTCGGTATTTACGTATCAGTTGAACTACAAAAGACAAGTTCGCACCAATCGTTCCGTCTTCCGTGTATTTACAGTCGTATAACTATAATAAAGAGACGAAACACTAAATTCTAGTCACCAAATTATTTCAGTACGAACATCTGTTAATACATTCTGCCATCAGTAAAACTAATTAAACATTTAAAAAAAATATTTTTGTAACTAAAAGTTTCTACACTTTATCATTAATTATATGCCACTATTTAAGTAAGATTTACTCATAAAAAAAGCGCTACACTGGGAACCCGCTAGCAACCAGTCATTCCGCTTCACTCCGTGTTGGATCCTATCAACGCTTAATATAAGATCCTTTACTCTTCAGGGACGACAAGAATTTTATTAACCGTAGTTTTAATTAGGATGAATTATGGGCTGAAATGTATCATTCGACTCTAAATAGACTCAAAAAAATATAGTCAATATATATTCACATTCACCTGTTCTATGCACGAATTACCGTTGACTCCACTCCCTGTACGGTGCATTTTTCATTGAATTTATGAATCAAAGCTATAAAGTTACAATTACTTTTTATTGCGAGACTCTCGCGAGAATCTCGCGAGATTTATCGCTTCTCGCAGTTGTTATAACGATCTCGCCTCGAATTTTAAATTGCAATCTCGCTCTCGTTCTCATCTCGTATAATGCAACGAGACGAGACGAGATGCGAGAGTACTCTCGTGTGACAAGGCGAGGGTAAGCACAATAACAGATAAATAACTTTTTATAAACTCTTCTAAATTATAGTTTCAATATTCATATTTTAACTCTGTTTATCTATTTAAGTCAAAATTCAGTTTAGAAATTCATATTGTATTATGATAGTCACGACATTTATTTGTTGATCTTAGGTTTTAGAAATTATTATGTATACGTGCCCTAGCCTATGCACCCCGTTCCGCTAAGATAATACTATCCTGGAGATAGCGTTTTTGTTTTAAGTCAGTCGGTATTAGTTAGCCATGGGATAAACATGGGAGAGTTGAATTTAGATACTCGAGAGAGTAACATGTAATAGTCGGGTTTAGAGACTCGTAAGAGTTAACATGTAAGAGTTTTAGTTTTGGGGCGACGCTCGCCCGCTGTGTTACCTTAGTATTATCATTATCAGTCAGCTTCAGAGACTCCCCCCCTCGTGTTACACTCGCCTCGTCGTGCATCACTAAGCAAACGCTAAAAAAAAACTAGCTTAAGCTCCAGCTAGTGTAAAGTTCAAATCATTGAAATATAGTTAGGTTTGTCGATTATTGGAGAATTGTAACACGTGGGTAGAACTTGTATAGCATTAGCTACGTTCCAAATGACTAAATGTAATTGACATGACTTCCTCTTCCATTCATTACAGATGCAAACTAGGTAAAATTTTGATCGAAACTACCTCCATGTGGCCTGAAGTAATTGGCATACGTCCGTTCAATTACAGAGGCAAATTAAGTTAAATTTTTGATCGATACAAACTAAGTTTCCTGCAAGTGCAAGTGCTAGTACTTCGGATAATAACAAAGTTCTTTTCTATGTCAGTCGCGCAAAAAAAGCAAGTACAAGAGCGACAATTTCTATGCCTTATTAACTGGATAAAGTACTACAGGATGGTGGCGGTTAGGGGTGTATACAGGCTGTCTCACAACTCGCGCCCCAGACGAAACTGACACTTGCCGACGACAATAGGTTGCCAACAAATAGAAGAAAGTAATTTGCAGCTGCTTGCATAACGGAGTTACAAGACTTTTTAATCCACCAATCCCGGAAGGCAGAGGTTATTCTAACGTGCAGTTGGACACAAAATGTGCAGTAGGAAAAGCAAATTGTGTAGTGGGAAATTAAAATCTGTGCAGTTATTTTTCATTTATTTCGAATAAGCCATATAAAAATTTTCTAAAAAAAGAACTAAACATATTAGTCAATACTATATATCCTTAAATTTAGTGACATAGATTTAGAAACATCCTGTGTAAGCACTAAAATTGTACTAGCTTTTCCCTCAGACTCTTCGCTTGTCTTATCCTCATCATTGGCATTGGCCTCAGCAAAAATACCATTAGAGGTGCTCACGCTTATCATTGTGGCTTTCCGGGAATCTCATTCTAACAGAGAAGCCATGTTGTAATAAATATACAAAACCGCATTTTCGGAATCTACCGACAAGCTATTTCGAAACACGATTTGATATTTTTTAAATTTAATTCCGAAGAAATAGTTAAGAACTAACTCTGGAAGCGTCAGTTTCCGCAACTTTTCTATTTGTGGATGTTCTAGTATTTCGTTATAATCCAACTTAAATTAAACAAAGATCTTTCACCAAAATGTTATAAACCTATACTCTGTTCCATTTAAGCTATTCAGTATTGTAGAGAATAGGGAATAGTTTTAACCTCTCTGATTGGCTGAAATTGGAGACAAGAGACAAGTTTATCCAATGTAATTTCGGCTACTTAAAATTGGCGTTGATGCGAGCGACATCTGCTGAATGGCTTAAAGGGAATACAATATACAGGAATTTATTTTCTTGTGCAGTGGAAAAAAATCCTTAGAATAACCTCTGCCGGAAGGATATCTTGAGGTGTGATGATATTATTACAAAATAAAACTGGTTGCTAGGTTTTAAAAATACTACTAGTGAGTTACAAAATTTGTTTGACTTACTGTAATTTTGACACTTTAGAGTTGACTTTTCACTGTCAACAAGTTTAGGTTAGCGAAGGTGTCATCCGAGATCATCATTTATATCGTACAGTGCAACGTGTTGTAGCAGCTGTGTAAAATGTGTTAAACGAAAATATTGTCATTTGATCTGGCATAAGTTGACAGTGAAAAGTCAACTCTAAAGTGTCAAAATTTATTAATACATATTAAATAATCCGCCTCATATTTTAATCAAACTGAAGTGTAAGCGTTCAAGTCGTATTTCATTTATAATATTTATTTAACTTTTGTAAATGTAGTACATTTTAATGCAAAAATAGAAATGAAACTGGTTGAAGTGATGGGAAGAAAGCTAAATTATATGAAATAGAGAATTCAGTTTTAGAAATAATTGGAAAAGAATCTACAGTCATTAGGGGATCAAATGTAACAAAATCTTTTGAAAAAGAAAATTTTCAATATTATAGAAGAATTTCCACTACCTTCCTAATGTACTAATAAACAGTTAACACAGTATACAAAACATTTCGTGAATGCAAAAAAATATTGAAAATGGGTCCACAAATAAAAGTACAAAACGGGGTTTTTATTATCAAAAATAATAATAAATATGTATTTTAAACATTCAACACATCTTATCTTTATTTTACCCACCTTCCGACTAGGGTAATTTCTAATTTTAATATACTGCAGTAAATTTCGACATGTAGTTTTTATGAAACGAAATTATTCGTACCTAAGTAAATACTAAAGTAAATTTGAAGTATACTGCAATATTTCATTCTTTACATAAGTAACTTTATGAAACAAAATTTAGAAAATACTGGTGATTTACTGGTATCTACCCCAGTATTCTTTTATGAAAGAGGCCACTGAACGCGATTTGTAGTTTTAGAAAGCTTTTACCACAACGCACCTATATCTATACGTACATCTTTCGCAATTTATCTAAATATAAAGTAGTGCTATAAGAATAATCAATTTTCAAATTAAATGTCACTTTCTACAAACACTTTTAAGATATTATGTTTAAAGCGTGTTATTTTTGCTGTTCACTGCTTTCAATAAAGTTTTTTTTTTTTAATTTCTTTGCACAACATAATGTTTATGTCAATATTTTTGTTGACAACTTTCTTCATCACAGTACTAATCAACGAAGAAAAAAAGTACAAGACTTGTTAAATAGAGGCGATATTTTTCTTATTTCCTAACGGTTTTCCATGTTCGTATTATCACTCTGACGTAGATATTGCTTTTAAAGTACATTACTCGTACGTGCTTATATAAAATGAAAGCATATTAATCTAATTTTGTTTTTAACAAAACTACAAGATAATAATAACATGTAATAGATATATTTTTCTCGAGTATTATTAGTTTACCTATTAGAAAAATAAAAATAGGGATCTAAAAAAATTTTACAAAATAATTTCTAATGAAATTCCTAGAAATTCCCAATTGTAATGAAAACTTAATTTAATTTTCTCTGTTGGCTATGACTAATAGTCGCCAATTTTCCTAGGGCTTACTGTAATTATCTACCTACGTTATCTAAAAGATAAAGATACCCACATAATTTAGTGGATAGTGGATTACAAACTACGCAAAGATGATGGTACTAATAATAATAATAATAATAATAATAATAATAATAATATATTTTTTGTTTGATAAAGGAACATCTCGTACAATTTCAGTTATTATTATTATTATTATTATTATTATTATTAGGTATTATTATTACTATTATTATTATTATTATTATTATTATTATTATTATTATTATTATTATTATTATTATTATTATTATTGCGTAGGCTTCCACAGTCTGAGTCATGAGAAATATTCGTTTTCCGGGAATGGACTGTGTCATATTTTGAGTCAGAGCTCAACGTTTCGCCCGCAGTCGTATGGGGCATCTTCAGGAGCAAGGGGGATAGTACTGTCTTAAACAAGGTTACCCGACGTGTCAACTACGCTAGAGGCCAAATAAACCAAGTGACGAAAGGAAGGCCGAGAAGACAGTTATATACTAATCTAAAGATACGGTAGATGAGCAAAGCTAATGAGGACCAATGGGAATCGAGTTCGTAATGGTAGATTGGGCGTGTCGTGTTCCGAGAATCACCGGTTTCCACATGTGGCTCAAGAAATAGCCATCATCCCGATTGATGTTGTTAGGATGTTTCCATATTTATAAAGTTTCCCTGTATTTACGTCTGTAAAACTCAGGGACAGGAGCTAAAATGCGGGAATTTTCAAATAAGATGTTATGTCCTGTGTTGTGTTGGTGTTCTGCGACCGCAGATGTCAATACCAATGCATTACGCAGACAGCGTTTGTGTTCTCACAATCTAGTGTGAACACTCCTTCCTGTTTCACCTATGTATACTGTGCCGCAAGAACAAGGAATACTATAAACACCGGGTGACGACAAGGGTTCGCGTTTATCTTTAGTTTGGGGGAGTATTTCTGAGATTTTTTGTGGAGGTTTGAAAAAGACCTTAATATTGTTTTTATTATGAATTCTACCTATTTTATCCGAGAATCCTTTAATGTAAGGGATAGATGCAAATGTTTCGAACGAGGTATCCACGGGTTTTTTGGGTAAAGGGTTTAATTGTCTATGAATTACATTATTGATTAATTTTACGTTATAGTTGTTCTGGATTAAACTATGTCTGATGTGGTCAAGCTCTTGCTGTAGGATATCAGGTTCAGAGATTTTGATTTTGTTGCTTAAACTCGGCCTCTAGCGTGGTTGATACGTCGGGTAACCTTGTTTATGACAGTACTATCCCCCTTGCTTCTGAAGATGCCCCATACGACTGCGGGCGAAACGTTGAGCTCTGACTCAAAATATAACACAGTCCATTCCCGGAAAACGAATATTTCTCATTATTGTTATTATTATTATTATTATTATTATTATTATTATTATTATTACTATTATCATTTTTATTATTACATGCGCAGAGGTACCGATACTTATTAGTTTTTATAAAAAAACGAAATTTAAATCACTTTTTATTTATTAAACAGTAACAAAGAAGTTCTACATTGCTCGCAATTTTAAACAACGAAATATAAACTGAAAGAAAAAAAGTAAAATTTATAAAGGTTTATCTCTTCGAAATTTCGTCAAGTATATGAATACTTTTATATTAAAAAGTTTTAAATTCACAAGTAGCATGTTTGTGTAAAATACCAAATGAAAAACGTTCGTCTTTGTGTAACAAAGCAAAACAATGGAAAGTTAAAGAACAAACAAGAAATTTTAAAACATCGGTCAACTTTTAACAAGAGAGGGACTGTATACGACGACGAGGTAGTACAATGGTAGTATTCAGTGGCGTAGCTAGCTACTGCCAGAAATTTTATAGTGCAATAAAGCCATACGTATAAATCAGACAAGTTTATTTTTTTACTTTTATGTTTTTAACATTTTTTAACTGTCTCTGACAAATTCTGTATTATAAACTGGAACGGCGACAAGTTAAAATAAATATATCATTACGGCATATTACCCATTGCTGAGTATAATATCTAAAGTAAATAATATACAGGGTGGTATTTAAGTAAGCGTACAACGATTAACCGATGGTAGAACTAACCCCATAGATAGTAAATCTAATAATAATAATTTTTGTTTTACATGCTTTCTATAAGAACTGGAGCCCCTTAACACTAACCAGTAGGGTATGTGACCATATTCGAATTTCAATATATATGTCATAAAATATAAAAACTAACCACTGTAGCTTCTCATAATAATAAAAACTAAACATTAATTTGTAATAATCTTGTTATTAACAATTTAATGTTTTGAGGAAGGGATATATGCCGTATGTTAGAACGGTGGACGAAGACAGATAGACTGCGGGAAGGAAAGAGACAGTTATAAATCAGCCTATCAGCGTCGAGTTTATGTTGTGGTAGATGTGGCAGGATGTAGCATGGTCACATCTGGCTATAACTATCTCTTTCCCTTCCAGTATAACCGTCTTTTTTCACGCTTCTACCATTGTTACGTCACAAATCCCTTCCCCAAATTTTTAATAATTATTTTCTCGTAAAGTACGAATAATTAATCGACGTAAAAAAATACGGGTATTTTATTTTTTTGTCTAGTATCATATTATGTAAAAATCAATGTGTTCTCTGGAAAAAATGTCACCACGTCAATTTTGACAGTCAACATATTTTCCAGAGAACACATTGATTTTTACGTTTTTACAAAATTTCAATCTATTACGTGATTGGGCAAGATTAAGGGGTCCAGTTCTTATAGAAAGCATAAAAAACAAAAATTATTGCCAAACTTACTATCTATGGGGTTAGTTCTACCATCGATTAAGCGTTGTACCATTACTTAAATAACACCCTGTATTATACATATTTATTATAAAGAAAAGAACGGCATTTGTCTGCCTGTTTCACTATCACGTCTAATTTAAAATAAAAAATTAGATCTGGATGTATTCTTGTGAAATATGAAAATTATTCGACCTTTCAAAAGATTCATCGACTTATTTTTATTTGTGCGTTATGTTCATCAAATATCTTACGTTTTGTAAGAAAACGTATGTAATGGGATCCTCCACTCTGATTTTTTTATTATTTTAAATAAAATTTCGATTAATTTTGAAGCATTTCGTAATATTAAAAAGTCTTAATTTTTTTTAGTTTAACTGCATTTGATTTTTAAATTCAATATGATGTTACAACAACACACCTATTGCTATCTTTCTCTCGCACCAGACTCTATAGTATACTACGAGAAAAAGACAGCAATAGTGTAACGTCACAGTGACACTGACGACAAATTTCTCACAAAGTAATTTTTTTATCATTATTTATTGAGTAATATATTTACTACAAAGTGTACATTTTATTATGGTGGAAGGCCCCATTTCCAGCAATGTATCCGGGCGTGTTTTTAAGTTCTATGTTTTGATTTTGAAATTTCCAGAATTAAACCATGTGTAAAGCAAACAGTGAGTCTATTAAATTTTTAATTTCAAATATACTAGCGTTTTCAATTCAACTGTTCCTGTGCAGAGCAAATGACATCAGTGCATTACATTCGTGTGGCATTAAAGCTTCAGTGACGTATGTATGACGTCAGAGCTCTGCGTAAATACAAGCACGAGTGAAAGAAAAGTACAGTAAAAGAAGACAAAGATAGTAAACAAAGTATGAGAATGACGTGGTTTATATCTCCCATATTCTTACATTTGAAACCCGTAATATAAACATATCTGCGCGTTTAATATTTTTATCACCATATATTTTATGAAGGTAATCACAAATGAAAAGTGTAATCTCGTTATACAAATTAAACGATTTAATAATTTAATGTTAAGTATAAAATCGAATAAAATTTCATAAATGATGATTTCTACCCCCGAAATATAACGCCTCTGGCCAGCATTTCACAAAGTTACACATAAACTTTCTTAACTGAATTTTAAACTTATTTGCATTCAAATCAAAATGAAATGCTAATTTCGTCCACGGAGTGAAACATTCCCTCCACAATTATTATTATTGTTATGTACAAAACGAATTTCCGCAAAAGACATAAATTCTTAGCTTAAACAACACTAAACATTATTTCAGATAAAACTCCGTCATTGCGCCGAAATATGAAGTTATGTTATATCACTGTTAGCAGACAGTATTGATGCTTAACTTTTTATTAGCTTTTCAAACTTCTTGACTGGAAGAGTAAATGGGTAAAAATAAATTTCTGAAACTCAACTAGTTTCGGCACTACATGCGCCTTCTTCAGGAGCTATAAATTGTACAAACTATAAAAAAAACAGTGAGCCGTCGCGGGACGCCTGGCAGATGTGAATCATCGAAATTTATTTTTATTGAAGTACTAATTTTAATTGGTCATCCTGATTTTTTTTTATAGGATCGTAGTGCGTTTAGTTGTGATATTTTGAAATTTTCACTGTTACTTATATTCAAAATTAATAAACACTTGCAACGTATTAAGAAACAATGTCCAGTTCGAAACGACACTGCTATTTCAAATTCGCTCCAAAACACCTATACACACAAGTAAAGTGCTCTATTCTAATTTTCAATTGACGGGAGGTACTGTTGCCTTATCTCCATTTGTATTTAGCGGGAAGTATTGTTGGTGAAAAAATCTTTGATTTAGTTGGCGGGAGATACTGTTACTCTAGCCACATTTTCAATTGACGGGAGGTCACCGAAACACACAAGTAAAGTGGGAGTCGAGAATGTATATATAAAACTAAATATACTGCTGGTAGGAGTGAGATGAGTGAGACTGACATTGGACGAGTGCAGACATATAATATCTACATATAGCTGCACTTGTCTGTAAGAATACCTCTGCGCAAGCGCCGCATTGCTTTGATTTTATTGGCGTTGAACGGGAAAGGAGAACTAGTGGGAGGGAAATTCTTACACTAACTGACAAGGATAGCCAATAATGTTTGTAGCAGACTCGTCTTAAGTGAGAGAGAGGGATTAGCAGTATATTTTAGTTTTATTGGCGACTAAAATTAACGTGAATCTCTCAAGTGGACGATATTTGCAACTCTTGAAAATGGTATTCTGTTATTCAACTATACAATAAATATATGTAGTACATTGGATTCCTTGCCTGTTTCTTGTTTGTCTTTTAGTTTTAAAGTACATATAAATTACATTGCAATAGGAGCAAAGAACGAAAAAAAATTAAAACGTCAATTGCAGCGTTTATGGCCGTTATTCTCGGGGTAGTCAGAAATTGGTGAAAGGAAGAGTGACATCCAAAATAAATTTTGTCAAATCGACATAAGAGAGGGTTGGAATAGAAAAATACGAACTGGAAAAAAAGTGATGAATCATAAGAGAATAACAAAAATGAAAAGTATTGTATTATTTCCTGACCAATTCATGAGTAAAATAATACACTTTTGACATTAGTTCCATTTTAATTTTCTTAACTAAGTAAAGTAAATACATATTTACTTAGCATCCATAAATAATATATGGTACTATTTTACTATCTTGTACAAAATATTAAGACAGCTGTAATGTGTTTGCACTGGCCAGCTATACAAGAGCATTTTGTAAATAATCAATTGTAAATTTAAAGTTCTTCTAATCTCATGAGGATGTGACGTTAGAGCACTTGTTTAAACACAGCCCAAAAATTTTTTAGTCTGTAGCAGTATGTTCATTAACGCCACATAAAAATAACAACCCACGATTCAACAATTCTCCCCCTTCTATAAAACTTCGAGAAGAATTTGTTACCTCCAAATAAGTAAACATTTCCTTAGAAATAAGTCTAAGATAAGTTTCTTCGAATGTCATTATAATTTAAGTACGTACATAAAATTATTACTAACACTGTTTATATAAAGTTTAATGAATTTGTTAGTATACGTCAAAACGAATGTTGGTTATACAATGTTTTTGTATGCGATCTTATAGCATAATACCATTTTCAGAGCACGTGTATGCTACAACACTAGCGACGTCATCGGTAGTTTTAGTCGCAATAGGTATATTGAGTCGAGGCGGCGAGGCGGAGAGAGCCGACGAGTCACGAGGCTGGCCGAATTGAACGTCGCGTGGTGCCATAGATGTTTCACATTATTTATCAATTTCGTATTTTCTAATAAACATTTCCAAGAAGAAAAAGGAAAATTACAGAATAATAAATTTCGTCACTGCTCTTACTGAACCGTAATTGACATCTGATGTAATTAAAAAAAAATTGTATCAGAATTTCTATATCGTAAATTATCTTCACATAGATAACTTATTTTGAATCTTAAATAAACATTTCATAAAATTTATCGATGAAATCAAAATCTGCGATAAGCAAGATTAATTTATCTAGTTTTCCATTATTGCAGTACATATTTTCTGATTTCATGATATACGTGATATATTCTGTGTGAAATAATATAAAACGTTTACATCGAATATAGTATTTTTATTTTATTTTTAATCTAAAAAACAGATATTAATGAAATTATTGCATAAATATTTGATTTATATTAAGATTTTTAGACATTTCTTTAAGATTTATAAACGTTTCTATAGAGACTTTATTGATCAGAGTACTGTTAAAAATCCACAAAACCTAGACTCATTAAATAGTTACTGTCAGATTTTCTATGATTCTGAAAATTTTACTGAAGTGGATTTAAGGGATTTTGATCCCAGAGGATTCATTTAATTTCAGAATAAATGTAATTATGAAAATTTCCACTTAAGTAGTTCCTAGTGTTCCTTCCTGTCTAGATTATAAAATTTAATAATAATTGGTTAAAAAATGTACAGAATCAGATAATCTACTCACGTATTTGTGCAATGGGCCGCAGTGAGTACATGTTGGTCGGTGATCAGGACTCCTCCACAGAAAAGCGTGTTGCGGTTCTCCAGTAACGCAGCCATCCACGGCCATTCGTTCGGATCCGACTTCCTTGTACCAGAGTGACTTCGCTGTACGTGAGTTAACATACCACAACCTGAAAGAAATATCAAAAATATTAATATTTTTACTAGCGAACCCCCCGCTACGAGGATCCTCCAAGGCTCCGCCGATAGTGGTTTATGATTGTTTACATGCATTCCCAAATTATACAGGGTTAGTCACGAGAGAGTTACTTTCAAAGTTTATTTGTTTACAACCCGAAATACAATTTACAAAAGCGTCAAGTTTTCTCTCTTAGTAAAATGCAATATTTAATCCACGACTGCTTTGCCTGCCTAGTGATGTTCCTGTCATTTTGACATTAATTTTGATATAAAATTAAATATGATGTCAAGTGTCTGTGATCATTAATATTTTTGTAATAGTTACACAATTTAAAAAAAGTGTTAACGCTATTGCAATTTGTAGTTTTATGAAATATCCCCATAAAAAGGGGAACATTATCCTCGCAACTCTAACACCATGTTATTTTTTATGGCGATATCTCAAGGCAGAGGTTTACAAACACCGCCCTAATACCCTGCAGGAAATAGCCCGAATGTTGGAACGTGTAGAGAGGTGGTCCAGATATCGGTTGCATCAGTGCATAGAGAACAGTGGCCACCACCCTCAAGATATTTTTTTTAAAACTGCATGATTTAAAACTAGAAATTATGTTCTTTAAATAAATAAATAAAATAAATATATCATCACGGCTTTTACCCATTGCTGGGTGTGCCAATCTGCTTGTACACAGATATCGGTAATGACCGTGCGGGCGCTTACCAGGCGTCACCTCACGATCACTCATTGCTGGCGTGGAGAGTGCCCCACAGAGGTCAATTTTGTTCCATTTAAAATTTGAAATATTTGGCGTCGGTCGGAACCCGGTTCCCCAGATTCGCGACCTGACACTCAGGCACGCGGCCACGAGACCCCATTATTATGTTCTTTCATTATCCAAAAATAAATTTTGTCTATCAGGATTACTTTTTATTTTATTCGTCTTTAAAAAAAGGAAGTTTCCAAGCCCTACCACGTATTATTTATTTTATTTTTAACCTGTGATAAAGTTAGCAACGTTGAATTGCAAGTAAAATTGTCACTGAAATACATTGAATTCCTGTTCCAGGTTCCACAAAGGAGCTAATATAGTCATAAGGGAAGTCTTGCAGAATATATGGGAAGAATGCAACAACTTAGGGTAGGTATAACAATGTTTCGTATTAAGAAAAGTTCCACCCGCTTTGCGGATGAAACTAGTACAAATACGAAGGCGGGATCAGTGGCGTAACTACCGGTGTTGCGCGGAACACGGGCCCAGTGCCTCAAGGGGCCCGGCACACACGTCAAAAAATATTTTTATTTTAATAGAGCCACATGTTTAGTGTTTCTAACGAGACGATCGACCCGAGAAACTACATTGTCTCGTCTCGTCTCGTCTAAAAGACAAAAAAATAACTCTCGTCACGATTTTTTCTCGTCTCAAACAATGGTGTCTCGTCTCAGCCGAGAATCTCGACGAGATTTCTCGATTTTTTTAATGGATCCAATATGTATCTTATTATTATATATAACATATAAATAATATTCAGGATTATTAAAAAAATTGAGACAACTATTTTCTTCAGTATCAATTTTATACAACAAATTACAAAGTTTAGAGACAGAGTAATTTGATACAGCACTACTATAATAATAAAATAATGTTCTTATTCATGAACAGTTACAAATAAACAAGTTAACAAAACTTATTTTAGAATAATAAAATGTATAATATAAAAATAATGTTAAGTATTAGTATAAACATTGATTAAGTAAGGGTGATTAGCGAGCAGTTGATTAGCATTGTTTTATCTCTGTCAAACGTTTATGAATTAGTTTAGAGAAAAATACTTCAAATATGTCATCAACAGTATTATATAAAAATAGTGTTATTGTTGTACCCAAAATTGTATACACAGTTGCTCCGATTTCACTAAAGATATACAAATCTTTAAGCCCGTTTGACACGCTCATAATTTTGTTAACAAATTTGTTACCAAATTTATAATGATATTTGTGATGGAATAAAACAACCTATTTGTCCATAAACATTCATTTCCAATGAAACCAATCTGTTACTTAACTTATTACCAATTTGTGACTTATGACTGTCTTAAACAGGCTTAAATGTACAATTACGCGACACGAACGTGACCCGCCGGGCGTCATCGGGCGTGAGTGCCAAAATAAAATCGTGAGCGTGAATGATCGTGAATCAAACATAAAAAGTCGTGCGTGATTGGTCGTGATTACATTTTTAGTTCCGTGAGCGTGCGTGATCGTGAACAAAAAGTTACTCACGCGCCCACCTCTATATACCCAATAGGGGATTCTACCATTTTTTTTTATAATTTCATCTGAACGTGTAAGTAAAACTAAGACTGTCGGTGAAAATCCGGTGAAAAATTCCTATTAATAAGCGTATATAAGTTTTTATATCAAGCTATTTTCTTCGTGGACCGAAATGTTTTTGAAATATATGCTATTTCTAAATTACATTTATAAAAAATAAATGAATATTATTATACTGTACAAGTCGACATGATTTATAATTGGAAATGTATTTAAATTATTAAGTTTAATACAAAATATTTATATTCAAATAAAAACTGTTTGACAATTGCACAACTGGACTTATAGCCACGCCTCCGCTATTTGAATTTCTCTACTTGGTAGTAGGCTCCGCCCCTAACTCGGTATCCGTTATATATTTATAGGTGGTCTTTGGTCGCCAATCAAAATTATATATATATATATATATATATATATATATATATATATATATATATATATATATATATATATATATATATATGTATATATGTATATATATATATATATATATGGATTCCATATGAGTGACGAGCTGCTAAAACAAAAACCCCCGTATTTCCAAAGTATTTCAATTATATCATTTTATTTCTTTATTAATATTCATTATTAAGCATATACTTTCACTATTTTTTACTAATTACTCTTAATTCGATTGAGCTGTAATCCCCTATTCTTCGGTTTGAAAATATAGTGAAGCCGCTCTTGCGAAATGTTTGGACTATTATCTACTTCACTCAATTTCAGTCGTCTGTCTTTTAACACCATATCGTGAACTTTGGCAACCATTTCTAGTTGGAGCACTTTTTGGGCATTCTAAGCGATGTTTGTTTTGGAAGCATTTTTACCCAACACACTTTTTACCTCTTCAAAAATGTCTGAACAAGTAAAACCTTTTAAATAAAAATATTTTCCATTGTACCACAGATAGAAAATTCGCTTTCTTTGAAATTTCATGAAAATAAGCTAAATCTTTGTTGGTGTCAGCGACTTTGACTTTGAGTGTTGCTTTTTCGCGCAGATGTCAATACCATAAAGCAATATTAATTCTGTGCACAAGCACAATACACATTGTAACATTCAAGACAGAATCCGCGTAATAGGGTAACCTCTAACCACCATAAACGAATTCTGCGTCATATTTACCACGTTTGGAGTCACGTACATCGTACATCTACATACCTCGCTCGTCGTTCTCGCCGTTCGCATCCTCCAAACCATCCGCGGGTAGGTTCGGGACTATATTGGCGCCGGCAGAGGGTGCTCCTATTATTAGATCATCGGGGCAACACACCCCCACCACTCTGGAATTAATTACACACTCAAACAAATTCAAGCTCTAATTACATTCGCGTCGCTTCATGTTTGTGAATTCATGGAGGTTTTTAATATTAGGTTAGCTTAGCGAATATTAGGTTCAAATCGTGCCTTCAGCGCCAATTTCATTTACCAGAGTTATTAAACTGTTGGTGTAATGCTTTCATCATGTTTTTGTTGTTTATTTCTTTTGACAGTTTTATCACAGATACGACAAATGATCGAATCAGTAAAATAGCAACTTAACGAACTGTCATATGCAGGCATCGATATTACACAACTTTTCATAAAACGATACAATCCAAACAGTTTTTTTTCTGCTATGTGCGAGGGGTTATTTTAATTGAGTTTTGTACAAATAAAATCTTATTTTAAATTTGTACAGTATTTTTGGTAAAATTAATATTTTGGAAAACATTATTTTCCGCTAGACATCTTCCGCACTTTCCGTAATAAAGGACTTTAACATATAAAATCATACTTCCGTAATTTCCTGCTTCCCTAATTATTTTAGGTAAAAAAACTTCAAATAAATGTTGAGATAATTGCGTAGGCATCCACAGTCTGAGTCATGAGAAATATTCGTTTTCCGGGAATGGACTGTGTCATATTTTGAGTCAGAGCTCAACGTTTCGCCCGCTGTCGTATGGGGCATCTTCAGGAGCAAGGGGGATAGTACTGTCTTAAACAAGGTTACCCGACGTGTCAATCACGCTAGAGGCCGAATTTAAGCAACAAGAGGGGGAGACTCAGTTTACAAGGTTATCCGACGTGTAAACCACGCTAGAGGCCAAATAAACCAAGTGACGAAAGGAAGGCCGAGAAGACAGTTATATACTAATCTAAAAATACGGTAGATGAGCAAAGCTAATGAGGACCAATGGGAATCGAGTTCGTAATGGTAGATTGAGCGTGTCGTGTTCCAAGAATCACCGGTTTCCACATGTGGCTCAAGAAATAGCCATCATCCCGATTGATGTTATTAGGATGTTTCCATATTTCTAAAGTTTCCCTGTATTTACGTCTGTAAAACTCAGGGACAGGAGCTAAAATGCGGGAATTTTTAAATAAGATGTTATGTCCTGTGTTGTGTTGGTGTTCTGCGACCGCAGATGTTAATACCATACCATTACGCAGACAGCGTTTGTGTTCTGACAATCTAAACGCTGTCTGCGTAATGGTGCTCATTTACCGTATCTTTAGATTAGTATATTACTGTCTTCCCGGCCTTCCTTTCGTCACTTGGTTTATTTGGCCTCTAGCGTGGTTTACACGTCGGGTAACCTTCTAAACTGAGTCTCCCCCTCTTGTTGCTTAAACTCGGCCTCTAGCGTGGTTGACACGTCGGGTAACCTTGTAAACTGAGTCTCCCCCTCTTGTTGCTTAAACTCGGCCTCTAGCGTGGTTGACACGTCGGGTACCCTGTTTAAGACAGTACTATCCCCCTTGCTCCTGAAGATGCCCCATACGACTGCGGGCGAAACGTTGAGCTCTGACTCAAAATATGACACAGTCTATTCCCGGAAAACGAATATTTCTCATGACTCAAACTGTGGAAGCCTACGCAATTACAATACTTACGAATTTTGTATAACGCATAAGTAATCCACAAATCTATAGTTT
Organism: Harpalus rubripes; assembly: GCA_963082715.1. NCBI lineage: Eukaryota > Metazoa > Arthropoda > Insecta > Coleoptera > Carabidae > Harpalus > Harpalus rubripes. Next base: position 3,207,252 of record OY720458.1, on the reverse strand, counting down.
CTCAACCATCCACCTTCCAAGGGACAAAAACGAAGATGCCGGCAGTGGCCTCTTTTATCGCCAGGGGCAGTGCAGGCTTGGTATTGCTTGTTGAGCTATAAATATTGCACCTCTTCAAATTATTTATACCTCATACTACTTTACTGCATCTCTTCATCACTTATGAATGCGCTTCCATGCTATGGAACGCTTTTTTAATAATTTACAGTGGTCATCCTCATCATACGTTTACATGCGAGCTTTCCAACAGACGAAAAACTCATATTTTTCAGAGGTAATATTTCCTTTTGATTAAATTAATAATCACACAACTTCGTACCAAACAGAAATAACCTACGCGAAATAGTAAATTACTTTATAAGTCTGGTAACTTAGTTTTTACAGTACGAATAAGACGTATTTCGAAATTTCTATTTGGCACGAGCTATAATCAATTATAATTTTCTATTTTAATGCATTACAGTACTGTTAATTTGGTTGCATATATAAATGTATATTTAGTGAAATAAACGTATACAGGATGAGTGAGAAAACGCCTCCCCCCTTTAACTTTTTTATTATAAGTAATAGAAAAAAATGGCTCATATAAAAGTTTTATTATTTTACATATACTATTTGATATCAGATGTACGAGTAGATATTTTTTATAAAGTCAGGTTTACAAGATACGACTATCAACTTTTATTTTTCAAATGGCAACCTATAACGATGTATTATTTTTAATTAATGTATTAGAAAAATTTCGAGAAAAATGAGATAATTTAGAAATATTAGAAATAATTTTTAAACAAACATTATCGGTGGCTATGTGAAAATAAACAAAACGAAACAATGTAAAACAATTAAGTTAATGTCAAAAAAGTATACATTTGTTTGTTACTTAATTTAACTTATTTTGTAAACAAAAAAAAATATTTCGCGAAACATGCTGGCAGATGTTCGAACACATCACGTACAACGCTTGAATTTTTGTATAACAGAACATGGTCGTAATTTTGAACATTTGTTTTAAATTGTTTTTGTTACTAAATTTGTTGTTTTAGTTTGCTAAGTTGTATAGTACTGTTACGTTTTGTTTATTTTACATGTATGTAAATGTAAATTTTTCAAATACATTAATAAAAAATAATACATCGTTGAAAAGAGAAAAAAATAGCGGTTTCTATTTTATTAAAATAATTATGGGTTGCTATTTGAAAAATAAAAGTTGATAGTCGTATCTTGCAAACATGACTTTATAAAAAATATCTACATCTGCCATCAAATAGTATATGTAAAATAATACAACTTTTCTATGAGCCATTTTTTTCTATTGCTTATAATAAAAAAGTTAAGGGGGGGGGCGTCTTCCCAGACTCACCCTGTATAAAAAAAGTTTATGTTACTTTATTTGGTTTCAAAATGTAGATTTAATATGTTATATTACCTTAATATTGGCAGGCAAGTTACTTATTTGTCTTTTATATCGCAACTTGTTATAAATTCCATTATGTATTTTTATATTTAGATCCTTCTCGAGCAAAATGTCGTCTACAAAAAAACAGAATTATATTTTTCATGTATATTGAATGTGTGTATTCTAACTAAAAATTAACCTACAAAAGTTTTAATATATTAGGATATTAATTTCTCCGTGGCTTTTTGCTATTGTTCTAAAGATTTTAATTAAACATACAAAGCACGTTATTATTACACTTTAATTCCTACCATAAGAAACACATATTTTACATCATATTATATTACATAAATACTGTATAATCTTCTTGCAACGCAAAATTTTCATATATGTTTATAGTTTTCATAAATTGCTTGGCAAATATTTTAGTATAAATAACAATATTTAAAGAGTAAGTATATAATAACATAATGTACCAATAGATATCAGAAATAAATATTATGCTATTATGAATTTCACGCAATTATCAATGAGTTAACAGAAAAAATTCATAAATATACTTTAATTTTTATTATTTGTTTCCAAAATAGTGTTCTGTATAGTTACTTAAATTCAGTGTTGTATACTATTTGAAATATATGTATTTGAAATAAGTACTTGGATTAGATTAAGTATTTTAATTATTTGAAATACTTAAAAATCAAAGTATTTTGTAGTTTTAGTTCAAATACTTTTCAAAAGTGTTTTATATTTTAATACATTAAAATACGATTAATTATACGAAATACTACATTTCAATATTTGAAATACATATTTACCTCCCGCTACTCTTGGTAAGGGAGGTATAGGGATCGTGCTAAAAATCGCATATCGAGATTTTGGTAAATGACTACGTTTTAAGGTCCCTAGAATTCAATTTTAACATTTTCACGATGATATCTATGTGCATGTGTGTGTATGTATGTATGTATGTATGTATGTATGTATGTATGTGTGTGTGTATGTGTGTGTATGTGTGTGTGTGGGTGTGGGTGTAAGTGTGGGTGTGGGTGTGAGTGTGTGTGTGTGTATGTGTGTGTGTGCGCGTGTTTTTCCTGTGTACGCTCTAACTCAAATACCATCATTCAGAAAATTTTGAAACCTTGTATTTATACCTTATTCTAATATGGAAAGAAGCCATTAGATTTTGGTGTAAATCAGATAACCAGAAATGATACTTTAGTGGAAGCTCAAAATAGATCCTGCGCTTTAAACAAACATAACAACTTGATTAGACAGTTCATATCTCAAATGTATGTAACTGACAGATAAATGTCACTGTTAAAGAACTAATCATTTTAAATTAATAATAGTAACGTTTTAAAAAGAAAATAGTAAATAGAACCAGTTTGATATTTTTGTTTAATTTTCCGTATAATTTGATGGTATAGCTCTAAAAAAAAGTAAAAAACAGTGAGAAGTAACATGATGTAATGACGCATAAGGAAATAAAAAATCATCTTTACCTATCATATATTTAAGTTACAAGTTCCAATATTTAATTTTTCAAAAGGAAATAAATATTACTTTTTGATATCCCTTATCGCTGAATATACAAAAAATATTTTGACAAGGTAAAGAATATACTCTCCTTCCAATGAGAAAATGAGATCTATAAATATCCGACATACAAGTTCATCTAAAGTTTAATTAAAATACATGCTTTAATTACAAATAATTAATCGCAGGTCTGAAAGATATATATCGCTTGACATAAAATGACTCACCAGTTTTTACTTCTGCGGATTTTACTACTGAATTCACGAAAAATAATACCAAAAACCATGTGAGATACATTTTCACACGATGCTACAATTAATTTTGAATAGACATTGTTATTTGAATGTTTGCATATGCTATTATCAACATTTTTTTGATACGAAATCATCTTACTTCCTATAAAATTGATAAAAAACACATTTTTTATTATACAGGGTGTTATGTAAGCAAACGTACATAGCTTAATAGAATGTTGAGATAACTGACTGGAACCCAAATCTGCAGTAATTCGATGTTTAGCCCTTTTCATATAGCAGTACAAGAAATTTGTGTTGGACCAATGAGAAATTATAAATAAAAAACACGGGACTGTCACAATATATATAATATATGTCATAAAATATAAAAACTAACCACTATAGTTTCTCATTATAGCAATGAAAAATAACATTAATTTGTAATAATATTGTTTTTATATTTTGCGTTCATAATGAAGGTCATTACGATACGCAATTGCGTATCGTCATGACCTTCATTTCGATACGCAATTTTTTGTTTTAGACGGTTGATACTAGATGACGTTTCTTTAATCCATTTTTACCTAATTTATTTTTTGTTAATTGACAATTCATTTTAATAATATAATGTCGAAATTATTATTATTATTTTTTATTTAGGCAAGATTATTTACCTACATGAAAATGTACAAATGGTTACAAATATAATCACAAATTGAGTAAGTAAATGTTATTGTAGAAGGCGCAAAATATAAAAAATAGTATAAAGAACTCATTTTATAAGACTTTCTTACGCACTTGTCAATTAGAAAACTCGCTAACACTCGTTTTCTAAATTTTGACGCGTGCGAAAACAACATGTCTTATAAAACACGTTCATTAATATACTATTTTAGCAATTTAATGTTATGGAGAAGATATATGCCTTAAGTATGTTAGAAATGTGGAAGACGACAGATACACTGCGGGACAGAAAAAGACAGTTGTAGATCAGCCAATCAGCGTTGCGAATATATTGTGGCAGGTGTGGCATGACGCATGACTATAACTATCTCGTTCCCTCCCAGTCTATCCGTCTTCTCCCACCATTCTACCATGCTTACGTCATATATCCCCTCTCCAAATTTTTAATAATTATTTCTTAAAGTACGAATAATATAAGTTTTTTTTATTTTTTTGGCTAATACCATATTATATAAAAATAAAAATTTAGTTGACGTTATACATTTATAAATAATTTTGAAATTTCTTTTTAAAATTGTGAAGAAACTAGAAACATAATAAAAAAAATGTAAAAACAGTTTTGTATACAACTTTTAATTCTGAAGTCTACAGTTTTTGCAAAATGAACAATAGAGCAGAAATTACAAAAAACTAAAATCCCATGTTAAATCCCTATGTACGCACTTCACCGTCAACACCCTGTATGTATTTGTCTCACCAATTCAAACCAGTTAAAAACAGTTAAAACTTTCCTCTATTCAGGGTGTATCACAACTTCGGGTACAAACTTTAAGGGCATATAGTACTGATTTAAATGAGTAAAAAAAAGCTTAATCAACATGTCTGATCTTAAACTCTACAAATACATTATTATCAGCGACATAAAATGTATTTAAAATTAATTTGTAAATAAATACTGTTTAAACATTAATAACCGTTAACTAACTAAATGTGGCACTTTCCTGATAACAATTTAATGTGTTCGTATTAAGTAGACACGTGTATGCATTGTAAAAGATGCAAAATATAACAGGCCATAAACTATAATCAAAATTAAACTATTATTAAAAAAATCTTCCACAACTCATAATACAACAATAATACAACCTATTAATTTATGTATGTACTGTATACAGGGCGAGTCTGGGAAGACGCCCCCCCCCCCTTTAACTTTTTTATTATAAGTAATAGAAAAAAATGGCTCATATAAAAGTTTTATTATTTTACATATACTATCTGATGGCAGATGTAGATATTTTTTATAAAGTCAGGTTTACAAGATACGACTATCAACTTTTATTTTTCAAATGGCAACCTATATTTATTTTAATAAAATAGAAACCGCCATTTTTTTCTCTTTTCAATGGTATATTATTTTTTATTAATGTATTTGAAAAATTTCGAGAAAAATGAGATAATTTAGAAATATTAGAAATAATTTTTAAACAAATATTATAGGTGGCTATGTGAAAATAAACAAAACGTAACAGTGCTATACAACTTAGCAAACTAAAACAACAAATTTAGTAACAAACACAACTTAAAACAAATGTTCAAAATTACGACCAAAACCATAATTTCCGTTTATATATATATATATATATATATATATATATATATATATATATATATATATATATATATATATATATATATATATATATATATATATATAATATTTGTTTAAAAATTATTTCTAATATTTCTAAATTATCTCATTTTTCTCGAAATTTTTCAAATAATACATCGTTGAAAAGAGATAAAAATGGCGGTTTCTATTTTATTAAAATAATTATAGGTTGCCATTTGAAAAATAAAAGTTGATAGTCGTATCTTGTAAACCTGACTTTATAAAAAATATCTACATCTGCCATCAAATAGTATATGTAAAATAATAAAACTTTTATATGAGCCATTTTTTTCTATTAGTTATAATAAAAAAGTTAAAGAGGGGGGAGGGGGGAGCGTCTTCCCAGACTCACCCTGAATACAAAACGATGATATTATTATTATTATTATTATTATTATTATTATTATTATTATTATTATTATTATTATTATTATTATTATTATTATTATTATTATTATTATTATTATTATTATTATTATTATTATTATTATTATTATTATTATTATTATTATTATTATTATTATTATTATTATTATTATTTATTAATATTGTAAAGTAAGGAAGATTCAAATATTATTTTAAAATTTTTAATATTTGGCATAAACATTATATGAAAGTTTTTTAAATTTTTAAATACAGTCACTTAATAAAAAATGTTTTAGTAACACATTTTATCCCAATAAAACAAATAACAAAAATCGTTTCGACCATGTGGCGTACCTACATTTCAAGTTTTCAATAAAATAAAAAAATAAAATACTAGTAAACATTCAAAAACAACTAAATTAACTAAAATCCTTCAAATATCTCTAATATCCTTTGCGAAACGTTATAAAACATTCAGAAGTGTCATTTGAAAGTTTTAGAAATTCTGAAAATTTTCTATGTCATTTGTATCAAACAAACTCTAATTCCTTTTTTTCTTTTGAGATTAGATGTATTGAAAGAGTTCAGAATGAAATGTGCGAAATGTCCATTTTAACGCAAAATAAGGTTACGGGGTCGCCGTGTATATATTAAAGAAAGTGTAAGATTGCTTCTTATAAGAATTTGAGACATCCGTGTCATATTTTCGTCTATGCTGTTAAATGACTTTCAAAAAATTATAAAAACTACGCAAAACATAATCTGCAATGAATAAATTTTCACAAGAACTAAAATTTAACGCGATATGTTATTGTTTAACTACATGTTCTATTGTTTCAAGTATCAACTAATGTAGCTTGTAAATCATAAGTTTATTTAACTTTAATATACATATTGTTTTCCAACTGACTGAATAGTAAAGGTAGTACAATATTTGCAATAGTAAATATGTATTTTAGTTTTTAACGTATCATTGTTATTTTGTATACTTTGCACATATACATGTTTCAATGGAGTATTTATTATTTAAGTAAATAAATAAATAAACTATTAATAAAACTTATTTTAGCGATATATAAAGCATTAAATCCTCTCTGTTTTCTAATTAGCACCCAGTGTAAAAGTTTGAATGATATCAGATGTTTACATATCTTTTCAACTCTAAATATAACTGTAAAACATAAACACAAAAATTTCTCCGATTATTTCGTCACATAATTTCCTTCAAACATGTTTATAAACAAATTATTCTTTTTAATGTTGCTTTTAGTTCTAACACCAAAAATATGAAACTTCAAACATAAACTTACAATATAAATATAACAAAAATTATACGACACATACATAACAATTTAATATGTGAAGTATAAAATAGTTAATTTATGGAATAAATACGATCATGATTATATTTTAGAAAATTATTTACAGGATGTTGAGATATAGAAAAATAAACATTGGTGAGCCATTAAATAATAATTAGACATTTTTATAGGGCGTTTTTGTAGATAACGCATATTTATCATGGGGTCATCCACTATTTTTTTTTTTTATTATTAAACTTCATCCAAATTGAAGCCGATTTGTAGTTTTAGAAATCTTTTTCAGCGCTTATAAAAATATATAAACATGTTAATATAACTCTCTCACTCAAATTTATATTCTGGAAATATATGGTCTCCTAAATATTCAGTTCAAATATGAAACAGAAAGTATATAACTGAGTGCACATAAAAATGAAAAATAATGTATTACTCTTCCCCTACTGTTTGTCACTCAGATTTGTATTCTGGAAATTAAAGTATATTGTCTCCTAAATATTCAGTTCAAATATGAAAAAGAAAGTATTTAACTGAGTGTATATAAAGATGAAAAATAATGTATTACTCTTCCCCTACTGTTTATCACTCAAATTTGTATTCTGGAAATTAAAGTATACGGTCTAGATATTCAGTTCAAATATGAATCAGACAGTATTTAACTGAGTGTACACAAAGATGAAAAATAATGTATTATTCTAAGCAATGGACTAAAAAAATTAATGAAAAGCTACTTACATTATAGTTCAAGTTTTCATTACCACTGGTATATAGCCTATGTCATTCAACATATCTTTCACTTTCATACCAACGCATAGAGTCTGGCGTGTGTTATTTGGTTTACTTCCGTTCGTTTTTTGTTGTTATTTCTACATCCATATACAAGGTGTTCCATTTAAGTGCTACACTATTGCTATCTCGAGAAGTATAAGAGATACGACGTCGGTTAAATTAGTAAACAATTTCTATTTTATAAGACTACTTTAATGAGCGAAACAAGAATTTTTTAGACCAGTGGTTCTCAAAATACGGGGTGCTACTTTCTTATTTTAAATGTCAACCTATTTTTTTTTAATTGCTTATTCGATTCGGTATTTTTTTCTGAATTTAACGATATCCATATGCAATACTCTATTATTACAAAATATTTGAGAAAAATGCAAAATTAATCATGTATCATTTTTATTTAAATATGACTATAGAAAGAGCGCTATGAAAAAAACAAATAAATCAATAAAACAATTGTTAATATTATTTATGCATTTTATCTTGTTTAAATAATAATTATTCACAACTTAAAGAAAATTATAAAAGTTTTTGTAATTATTTGATTTATTTGTTATTCCATAGCACTCTTTGTATAGTCATATTTAAATAAAAATGATACATTATTAATTTTACATTTCTCTCAAAAATTTTGTAATAAAAAATAGAGGTGGGCGCGGGCCGTGATTTTGTCGGGTCACGATGGGTCACGACGTGACCCGCGTGATCGTGAATATAATTTAAATTTTGCGTCGTGATTGAACGTGAGCGTGAGGCACTAAAAAATTATCGTGCGTGATCAGGCGTGATTGAAATTTTGTCGGGCGTGAGTACAAGTTTTCTTCTATTTTTTATTTAAAAAAGTGCCAAAATAAAATCGTGAGCGTGAGTGATCGTGAATCAAACATAAAAAGTCGTGCGTGATTGGTCGTGATTATATTTTTAGCGCCCACCTCTAATAAAAAATATTGAATCGAATAAACTAATAAAAGAACTAAGAATTTTTTTTGTTTTGTTCATTTTAATAGTTATATAATTTATAAATTGTTTGCTAATTTAACGAACTTCGTATCTTTTATACTTCTCGAGATAGCAATAGTGTAACACTTAAATATATATATATATATATATATATATATATATATATATATATATATATATATATACCGGGTGGCGCTTGAAATTTTTTCTAAAATAATTTGGGGGCAACGCGCAAGGAAAAAAAATTAAATGCCTATGTAACGGATTTCCAGCGCCACCCGGTGTATAAAACGGTAGAAGAAGACTTGAAAATAGTGATAATTTGGAATGGAGTAAATGTGTGACGTATAGAGATGAGCAAATAGTTAAAAACTCGATTATTTCAAAAACTAAACGCAATTTTTAAACTTTGATAGTCGTTAACATACAGTTTTAAGATCCATGACCATATTCTAATTTATTAATTAAGGTGGAGGACCCCATTACAATAATTAGACTATGGATGTTCTGCCAAAAGCTACTCAATTGTAAACGTCATAAATAAGAATTTTAAAGTTTGAATACTACTGATGTATTGACAAAGTTGCTATATCCAAATTGAGAAGTGGCACGATGATACATTTATATAAAAGTAGAAGCAATAAAGTATGAAAATAACAAATATAGTTAGCAACAAAATATCTGAAACACAGTCCATATCCATTTGTCTAGCATTCCAGTGGTAGTGGTAGTGGTACAGGTACGTGCCGTAGAATAAACAACTACCTGTGCCTGCAATACTGCACTTTTATGCATAGCTCGATCTCGATCTGGATTTACGACTGTGGATATAGCCTTCCCTGCCAGATGTTCATACATGAGTAATTTTTTTATTCTGATCTGAAGCGTAACTGCACGGCCACGGCTATATCGTGGGAGACATGCCAAAAATAAATGACACGCTGCTTTTAGAAGTGCCGTTTTCGTAAACCCCACTTGTCTACCTATCTAGGTATTTTTAATCTATCAGTGAGGTGTATAAAAATATTGTAATAATATACTTCGACCAGTTTACATTTTCAACAAGCAAATACAGAATGTTATGTAAGAAACGTGCCGTTGGCCATAGTTCATGGTACGATAAAGAGAAATAAATTGTGAAAAATTGTTCAGCCAGCGAGAGGAGAGCAGCCAATAGCTTAGTTGGTAGAGCACTATCCCGGCAAGATAGGTGTCTCGGGTTCGAATCCCGATGGCTGACAATAGACCAGAAAAGTGTAACGGCCAAACTAGCGCGAAATTCAAACTCAGTTCATTACGCTGAAAACATAATTTCAATCCCCGTGTATTTCTTACCAAGGAAATTTTTGCTCAACTTTAAAGGCCGAAAAATCTCATAAAAGTAAATCTCTTAGCAAAGCATTATATGTAGCATCTAGACCAGGGATGGCGAACCAATGGCACGCGTGCCATTAATGGCACGCGTCACAATATTTTGGGCACGTCACTGATCACAAAATTCATTCTGATGCACTACGAAAAAAAGTGTGAAGTAGGTATTATATGACGAGCGAACGCGAGTGATCCCTACGCTACGGAATGTTCGGGTGCGATGCGCGGGTCATTTGATAAACTGAATTTGTCCCAATTCGATTGGTTGGAAATTGAAGAATTTGAAATGCAGCTGATTGATTTCCAGTCTAGTTCAATATGGATTCAAAAATTTATTGAAACAAGGAAAGAGTTAGAATTAATTGAAACAGAAAGATTGACAAGTAATATAAGTGAAAATGCTAATAACAAAATTTTGGAAACATGGAATGCGTTACCAGACACATTTAATTGTTAGAAGAAGCTGGCTTATGCTATTTTAGCAATATTTTCATCAACCTATGCCTGCGAGTCATTATTTTCAGAGATGAATAACATTAAAGACTCGGTTAGAAACAGTTTGACAGATGACTCCAGTTCAGCATGCATTCTGCTAAAAGTAACATCTTACAACCCTAGCATATGTTATTTGTCATCTAATCTGCAACAACAGAATTCACACTAATTTTACTTTATTTAAATTACGCGTATAATTGAAACATTGCAAAATGTTCCTATTTTTTTGTAGTAAATAAAGAGTTTTGAGTTGATAGTATTTATTATTATTATTTTCCCAATAATCACAAAGTCAACATTATTTGATGGCACGTCTATGACCTCATTAAACATTTCTTTAGAAAAATGGCACGTTGATACGTAAAGGTTCGCCAACCCTGATCTAGACCGATCCTTTATCTCCAGATTCGTACAATAATATTTATATGAACTCTGCACAGTTTATAATTATTTAAATAATAATACAACACTATAAATTTCATTGAACGTATGTCTTAGTTTGATCGTGCAGGCTTCATCTTCTATTATGCTGTCCTATTTACTGGTGGGTCAACGACATACGGTATCCTTGCTTGCACCAAGCATTTTAATTTCTAATAATTTTCTTACTTTACCTTTTCTACAGGTTTAAACTGTTGCAATCTATTACTGAATAAACAAACTATCGAATTCTTAGCAAGAGCTGTTTAATGTCTTTTACAAAATATCTTTTTTTTGTCTGTAAAATTAAACTCCTACATGAAACCTATACTAGGGAATTCAAACTATGAAATCGCGCCAAAGACAAATTCTAACCTAACTTTTCTGGTCTATTTTTCACAATTTATTTCAAATATACAAACTGTTAACTCATTGTTAATATTAAAATTTGGTCTGGTAGGGCTTTGAGTAAATTATGACTCGTTCACTAGATGTTTAAAGGCAGTGGTAGCTTGGCAACCCCACATCTAATCATGTGACGATTAATAAATCCTCAGCAGTTATTCGACTTTAAAGGGAAAGATTGTTCAGACATCGAGAGGAGAGAGCCAATAACTTAGCGGGTTCGAATCCCGATGGCTGGCAATTTTTCACAATTTATATCAAATATACAAACTGTTAAGTCATTGTTAATATTACGATAAAGAGAACTGAAAGAAGTTATGATCTGAAATATATTCTGCACAATCTGTCAAGTTTTTATTATTCATTATTATTCTACAAGATGAATCCCAATAATAGAATAAATAAATAAATATATCATCACGGCTTATTACCCATTGCTGGGTGTGACAATCTGCTTTGTATACAGATATCGGTAATGATGAAATATTTGCACCGTGCGGGCGCTTACCAGGCGTCACCTCACGGGCACTCCTTGCTGGCGTGGAGAGTGCACCACAGGAGTCAATTTTGTGCCATTTAACATTCGAAATATTTGGCGTCGGCCGGGATCGATCCCGGTTCCCCAGATTCGCGACCTGACACTCAGGCACGCGGCCACGAGACCCCATAATAATAGAATAATTTTACATATAATATAACAAAGAGAGATACAGGTTGTAAATATGTACAAGTATATTATAAATATTATTATACCCAGATAAACAACGTAACAACTTAATAATAAACAAAGAAAAATAATTAAACAATAAAATATACACAATATTACAAATTATTAATATATGAATAAAATGTATTGTTATTTAATTTTCTAATTTGAAGTATTATTATTTAAAATTAATAGTTATTCCGTGTTAAACGCCTATGGCCCACTTTTCGTTTTACACCCAGTATGTTGTCTTGCCTTTTATAAACATGTTTGGATACAACAATTGTATAGGCAAAGGCAGATAGATTATTTACATACCGGGTGGTGCATGAAATACGTTATATAGGCATTTAACATGGAAAAACAGTTTGTCCTTGCGCGTTGCTTCCCAAATTATTTTAGATAAAAATGCTTCAAATAAAAGGTGTAGAGCATGAAATTCTATATTTGAATCAATAAACAAAATTAATTTTGCATGCTTTGTAACAGCAGAAATTTAATATGAAAATGTGAAAAATCACGACAAAAATAGTCAATTCGTAAAATTCTTAAGCAAAATAATAACTTAATTCAAAAATTAATTTTTCTTCTCAAAAATCACAATATTTGACAGTTAAAACATTAAACATTTGTTTGTCTTTTTATTTTAATTTCAAGGCATACACTATAGTAAACTGACATTCTCATATTTAATTACTAGGGTTACTAATCATATGAAATGAATTTTGTTCACTAATTTATAAGAAGAATGTTATGCTCTATAACTTTTATTTAAAAAAAAAATTCTAAATTAATTTGGGGGGCAACGCGCAAATAAAAACCACCCGGTATAAAAAAGTAAAGAATGTATAATATAACCTAAAATATTGAAAATTAAACAAACATATTAGACTTAATTGAAATTGTTACCCTATTTGGAATCTATAAATGAGAGTACCATAAAAAATTGTAATGTTTTTCTTGTACTGTATGTTTTGGTTTCAATAAGATTATCTAAAGTAAATAAAATTTTATATTGTTTAAAATAAATCAAATTAGTGAAAACAGACCTTGTAATTTATTGAAAATGTTTCAAATAAGGGAATGTATTAAAATTTATCACTTAATTCTTATTAGTTAATTGTTTAACAAAGATTTTATTGCTAATTAAAATATGCTAAACACTTTACTTATTAAGTAAGCAAGTAAATGGTGTAAATAAATTTGAGAAAAACAGTTTTATTAGCAATATTAAATACGCGTTTCTGTATTTCAAAATGCATAAACTAGAATTATTGTCAATTTAGAAATGTCATTAAGTACTTTTTGCGCCAACACATTTTTGTTTGAGTTTGTGCATGATTTCAATACACATTATAATAAACAACGGCAATTATTTTGAAATCTGCGGTGAACAGTTGGAAAAAGTCAACAAAAAGGCCATTACTGCATGATTATCATCTGTTTCCACACTAAGACATCATTCATTTGAAGCTTCTATCAGCAAACAAGTTTTTTTCATTAAATATGCATTTTTACAAAAGCTATTTGTTCATGTAATTTTTTTTATATTGATCAAATCTGTTATTTATTATTCAAATTCTCAGCTGCAATAATATTGAAACCGTTTAAATATATGACCCGGTTGCAGGCCCGGATTACCCATAAGGCCAACCTAGGCCATGGCCTAGAGCGCAGGCTCGAAGGGGGCGCACTTCGAGTAGTTGGAAAAATGGAAAAAAAGAAAGAGAGAAGTGCCTGAATTTACCAGACGACATAAACAGTCACATTTGCTTTAATTATACAAAATCAGTACAGTAAAGTGATTGATAAATCCTGTTGAGCTATGACAGCTGCCGAAGATTTTAAATAATTCTAATATTTATATATCGGGTATCTACTTTTTATGAATCTTAGCAAATACAATGATAAAATTTTCATTACTGTAATTTCTGCCCTATGAATTGTAGAATTAAAGAATAAATACGAAAACTGTTCAGAATTAAAATCTAATAAGTCCAAAATTATTGTTTACATGCGTTTCATTCGAGAGATAGAGAAGCAAAATAAAAGTTGCAATCTTTAGCTCTTATAAAAAGATAGTAAATGTATCTTTGATATCTGATAATTGAAGGTATATTAAAAAACAAATTTCATAAGGCAATCTGTTAACCCACGAGTCCAACGTTGGAAAACGATCCGCTTCGCGGTGAGTTTTACAAAGGACGAGTGTGATCACAGTCCTTATGAAACATGTTTTTATATTATTTTTTTCTATTCGGGTAGTTTTATAATTTTATTAGATTTTTAATAAATGCGACTTGTATAATCAGTTATGTTGGTAGCACTTCCCGCTAATAAATTGAACTTCACAGATGAAAATTCTTTGTTGACTGACAGCAATTTGATGTTGATATGTCATTTATGTATCAGTTTTAAAAGCAGTCAGTCAAACCACCTCTAGAAAACGAAAAGCTCCAAAAATAGTACGTTTATAGATCTTTTTAACAAGTTTTCAGTGCGTTTATAGACTCATAAAGACACCGATATAGAAATACAATTTAATGAAATCAAGCATTATTAAAACTAGGGATGGCGAACCAATGGCACGCGTGCCATTAATGGCACGTGATACAATATTTTGGGCACGTCACTGATCACAAAATTCATTATTAGAAATGGTTTCATAAGTTTATTTCAAACAGACGTAGGGCATTCGATTCTTCAATTCCACTGCATCATTCACCAAAAAGCCTTGTGTGCTAAGAGTGGTTTAACATCTCTTGATAATGTAATGGCGATAGTCACAAAAATAGTCAACCAAGATTGACAAGTAATATAAGTGAAAATGCTAATAACAAAATTTTGGAAACATGGAATGCGTTACCAGACACATTTAATTGTTTGAAGAAGCTGGCTCATGCTATTTTAACAATATTTTCATCAACCTATGCCTGCGAGTCATTATTTTCAGAGATGAATAACATTAAAGACTCGGTTAGAAACCGTTTGACAGATGACTCCAGTTCAGCATGCATTCTGCTAAAAGTAACGTCATACAACCCTAACATATGTTATTTGTCATCTAATCTACAACAACAGAAGTCACACTAATTTTACTTTAATTTAAATTACGCGTATAATTGAAACATTGCAAAATGTTCTTATTTTTTTGTAGTAAATAAAGAGTTTTGAGTTAATAGTATTTATTATTATTATTTTCCCAATAATCACAAAGTCAAAATTATTTGATGGCACGTCTATGACCTCATTAAACATTTCTTTAGAAAAATGGCACGTTGATACGTAAAGGTTCGCCATCCCTGATATATATATATATATATATATATATATATATATATATATATATATATATATATATATATATATATATATATATATATATATATATATATATATTGAGAGGGGGGGGGTGCAGTAATGAATTTTGGCATAGGGCGTAAATAAATGGTAATCCGGACCTGCCCGGTTGATATTTAATTTCAAATATTTGTTTATAATATTTTCATGCTCCTAGGTCATAAACATGCTTACAAGTACAAGTCAATAAATTTTGCCCTAATCTTTTCTATATACAAACAAAACAAAAATATGTAAAACAATAGTTATTTCCTGATTAACCTAGAAAAAACCTGATATATATTTTTTGTACGCGCCAAATATAGGTTAGACCTATAAATTTGAAATTTATTCCTTGATATAATTATGAAATCATGTTGTTTAAAAAAAGTCGAATAAATCCATAAAAATATATTGGTTGTGAAATTTTCGAACGATAATAAAATTCGCTGCGTAAAACAGGTTTAAACGTCTTTATTAATAATGATAAAAACAGTTCGTAAACAAAAATAAATAATTATCAATGAGAATAATTTGGAATACTTTAGCAGTATCTGAGTAGATATTTTGTACTTCATATATGTAGCCATTTCTTTATTCCTATGTAACCAGTTCGTTTTTTCTGAACCCACGTACGATCCAAGTTAGCTTCGGCCACACATGGTACATTTATTCCACCTAACGTCTTTGTGTCATCATTTTTAAATTCGAATACACGTCGAGGTGGTAGAATTCGTTGTAAAGATTCTATAGCAGTAGCCTTTGTGCTTATTCGCAAAGATTTTACCTAATTTCGGAGTAAAATGCCCGCGACATGTGAGCACGCGAGGCATAAAATTTGTGGGCGTGCGAAACATAGGCTTTTGATCTTGTTATATTCAACAACATTGATAGCAGTCGCGGTGTTTTCATTTTGTTTCTTTGCACCTGAAGTGAGACAAACACACCATTATTCGGTCGCTGCCTGCTAGAGATAACTAATTTGCTATTTGACTTTGCATAGCCAATTCCCTATGATCTACTTTTGCAACTCATTTACTACAGGATGTCTTGGAAATAGGAGGACATGGCTTAACCACATATTCCTGGGCTCAAAATACGATGATTTAACTAAATTTATCTTAAGTTTTTAATGGCAACGTCAATAACATAAAATTGTTGTTTTTCAGTGAGGTACATTCAATAGTAAATTTTTCTGTCTGTAAGTTGTGATATATGTAATGATTTAGACACAAAAAAATAAAATGTAATGACTGCGTCGTGTAATTTTTAAAATAAATCCAAATGTCAAACAACTAATTTTTAATGAAAACAACAATAGGGGTTCCACAATTTTTTTAATATAATTTCATCTGAACGTATAAGTAAAACTAAGACTGTCGGTGAAAATCCGGTGGAAAAATTCCTATTAATAAGCGAGTTATAGTTCCCCGAAATATGAAAATATAGATGTGACGTCACGAATATAAGTTTTTATATCAAACTGTTTTCTTCGTGGACCTAAATGTTCTTAAAATATATGCTATTTCTAAATTATATTTATAAAAAATAAATGAATATTATTATACTGTTTAAATTGGAAGTGTAATTAAATTATTAAGTTTAATGTAAACCATTTATATTAAAATAAAAACTGTTTGAGAATTGCAGTACTGGATTGATAGCCACGCCTCCGCTATTTGAATTTCTCTATTTCCATTGGTAGTAGGCTCCTCCCCTAACTGGGTATTCGTTATACATTTATACAGGGGCGACACGGCGAGCAAAATTGTAATAAGACTTAAGTTTTTTATATTTAATATGCCCGTTTTTCGAGGCTCACATTGGGATCTCGTAAACTATAAGAGATACGAAGCCGATTAAATTAGGGCAAAGTTGCCCCATTAGTAGAGTATTTTAAAGATGGTTTTGTTTTTTTCCGAAAAATGCATATACAAATAGTTACTGTACAAAACTCCAAATGGCGTGTTTTAGTACCTCGTTCAGTACTAGAAACGTTGAAGAGACGTCTTAACATTCGGGACCGTTCTTAAAAATTCAAATCCCGTCACGAACGCGGGACCGTTGTTGAATAGCTTACTAAGGTTGCTTTTATATTACTCAAAAGAAAACAACAATAACCTCACCTAACGCATAATACTTGGCTCGCGTTTTCCAAGCCTGAGTTTGGGCGTTAGGTTGGATAATGTTGGGGTATATTTAGAGAAATTTCGAAAACCATGTCAATTTGAGATCTTAATTTTTTTAATACGGTACTTTAGCCACTTCCTTTTATATTCACAAATAACTTCCAAATATGAAATTATATGGAATTTTGGTTTGCACGTCTTTAAAAACCCTTTTTTATTTTCCTTCAAACGACGATGCTTAGATTATTTATCACTATTAGATTACAAGTAATGGGGTCCATTTTATAATTTCCATAGTTGCAAAATTATACCATTGAAAGAGAGTTTATTTTAGCTTTCCAACGATGTATCTATGTTTCAAGCAGAAAATGCAAGAATGATTAATTTTATAGGGTAAAAACAAGTATTGTGGTTTATTTAAAACATATGGTAACTATCAAAAAGTACACACCGTTCAAGTTAACGTGCTCACATAATTGTTGCCCTATTAGAAGACCATTTTAGTGGTGTCGTTATTTGAGAAAAAACCCGTAGGTCACTAGATATAGGTAAAAATGTAAATTTTGCAGTTTTTGTAAATACATACTTTCCAAATATGAAATAGTACTAGATTTTAGTTTGTACCATCTTAAAAGATGAACTATATCCATATAGATTGTTATATCAAATTTCATTCGAATCGAACAAAGCGTTTCGTCATTATAAGCAAAAAAAAATTTTTTAGAAGGACTCTGGCTAAACGGTACACTTTCGATTCGAAGGTAAATTTAATTAAATCGTCTTATTTTGGGCCTAGGAATCTGTGGTTAAGACATGTCTCACTATTTCCAAGACAGCCTGTATAATATACTCATTTTATTAATCGATAATTTTAGAAAACGATTTATATGAATGCAGAGTACCTTGAACAATCCAAAACGTTGATAAGGTAGACGATTTAGTAAACAAACTTCATTTGAATACATTAACAAGATGATATACTTTTTATTTTGAGGTTAGACCTTTTTAAAAAACAAATTGATTATATTATAGGAAAAACAGTTTTGGTTTTATTTTTGACATTAAATTCAAACCACGTTCCTGGTTTATAACTGTTAAATTCTTTTCTGAACGAACAAATCGTGTAAAAACATTGCGACCGTGAACTACTACTGATCTTTTTTAAAATACCGTAACGAAAATGCAAAATTTAATAACATTTTTATCGGACTTTAGGTGTACTCAGATAATTAATACTAAAATATAGCAAAACTACATTGGCATTATAAAAATGGTATCTCGTGGCGAATTTTTTTCTTTATAATTCATATAGGTACCTAATAAACTTTTATAGGAATTCTCTTTGAAAATTGAAACAAATTTTAAGGGTATACAGGGTGAGTGTGGGAAGACACCCCCTCCCCTTTAACTTTTTTATTATAAGTAATAGAAAAAAATGGCTCATATAAAAGTTTTATTATTTTACATATAGGTACTATTTGATGGCACATGTAGATATTTTTTGTAAAGTCAGGTTTACAAGATACGACTATCGACTTTTATTTTTCAAATGGCAACCTATAATTATTTTAATAAAATAGAAACCGCCATTTTTTTCTCTTTTCAACGATGTATTATATTTTATTAATATATTTGAAAAATAAAAGTTGATAGTCGTATCATGTAAACCTGACTTTATAAAAAATATCTACATCTGCCAACAAATAGTATATGTAAAATAATAGAACTTTTATATGAGCCATTTTTTTCTATTACTTATAATAAAAAAGTTAAAGAGAGGGGGCGTCTTCCCAGACTCACGCTGTATAATCCCAGTTCTCTCCCTTGTTTTTCAGAGTTGTTAGGACCTCTGGAATGGTTGACATGTTGAGTAATCTTGACTACTCTGTTTAACTTTCTCTTGTTGTACTACTGATGATGAGAACTTAGTTCTTGAAATACGTATTTAGTTTTTATTAAAATTAATTTTAAGGTTATAGGGTAATTATAATAGTTTTAATGATATTAATATTTTTTTAATACCTTTAAACAATTAAAACTTTGAATTATCTATCTGGAATTCTGACCACGTGTTTCTATGAAGTCTACTATATTGTTTTTACAGTGGATTGTGTACAATTGTTTAAAATAAATAAATACCTATTGATATGCAAACCACAAGAAAATTTCGCGAAAGCCAAAATCGTAGTGTTACGAGTTGTTTATGTTGATTTTAGTAGCCACACCTTAGACTCATGGTGTAACCGTAGTCAGCTAATGAACCGTTTGGTTTGGTTTAGTTCAGGTGATTTTAAATACGGTTGATGTTGAAGCAATGTTTTCTTCTACTTCCACCGGTAAGTTGACGGCGGTCGGCGGTCGGCGACGTTCTTGGTAAGGCAATAGACAGACGCCGGTGAAGTCTAAGAACCATTCGTCATGGGCGTAACAGCGTTTCTTTCTCCTAACTCATTACATCACTTTTTTATCCAATTTTTAAAGGCTTTCACATATCGTGCTATTATATAAACTACATACTTGTACCTGATTTCCGTACTCCTTACTCGAGTGCAATTAAATGAAGTAAAAATTTGAACGCCACGATAAATCACTCATCAACTAGACTCTATAAAACAAAATAACAAGAGGAAGTTTCTTAAACAATTGAATTTATTTGTCATGAACTCAATTTATCTCTTTGCATCTAACATATCTTTTAAAGCTAAATAAAATACATTCAACAGTAATTTTCAAATAATAAATAAAATTGAACCATGTTGTATTTATAATATGATCAAAAAGTTTTTATTTTCATAATTTAGCTTACAATAGTGTCCTATACCATTTTTTTTTAATTGTTTCTGTAAGAACAGTATGAAATAAGAATTTTAGTGCAAACGCGACTTAAAAATTTTACGTAATAAGCGAGTTAAAGTTAAAGTTAAGAATTTCTTGCGTGACGTAGCTGGTACTTCCAGTGGTCGACAAACTGTTAGTTCTAGAGAGAACGGATTTTTTCATGTTTGCATAGCTGAAATATTTTTATATAAAAACTTATACGTTATATTCACGAAGAAATTATTATTAAGCATAAATAACAAATTAAGGAGTCTATTCTGTAACTCAGTGGTTAATTTTTAACTACTGGTTCATTTTTTTAACCAATCAAGTATGTTGACATGTAACAAAAAAAAGATATTTTTAATTGTCAAATCATTATCCATTGGATAAAAATTTTAACCAGTGGTTAAAAATTAACTACCGAGTTGGAGAATAGGGCCCAATAAACATTTTTTTCTTAATAAATTATAGAACATTGATACAGTTTGACAACCACATTTATAAAATAATTTAAACGTCAACTTTCATTCGCTAGTCATACCATACATTGGGGCCTATTCTGTAACTCAGTGGTTAATTTTTAACCAGTCAAATAGGTTGACATATAACAAAAAAGGGATTTTTAGTTGTCAAATCAATATCTATTGGATAAAAATTTTAACCAGTGAGAAATATTCGTTTTCCGGGAATGGACTGTGTCATATTTTGAGTCAAAGCTCAACGTTTCGCCCGCAGTCGTATGGGGCATCTTCAGGAGCAAGGAAGATAGTAATGTCTTAAACAAGGTTACCCGACGTATCAACCACGCTAGAGGCCGAGTTTAAGCAACACGGGGGGGGGGGGGAGACTCAGAAATACTCCCCCAAACTAAAGATAAACGCGAACCTTTGTCGTCACCCGGTGTTTATAGTATTCCTTGTTCTTGCGGCACAGTATACATAGGTGAAACAGGAAGGAGTGTTCACACTAGATTGTCAGAACACAAACGCTGTCTGCGTAATGGTATGGTATTAACATCTGCGGTCGCAGAACACCAACACAACACAGGACATAACATCTTATTTGAAAATTCCCGCATTTTAGCTCCTGTCCCTGAGTTTTACAGACGTAAATACAGGGAAACTTTAGAAATATAGAAACATCCTAATAATATCAATCGGGATGATGGCTGTTTCTTGAGCCACATGTGGAAACCGGTGATTCTCGGAACACGACACGCCCAATCTACCATTACGAACTCGATTCCCATTGGTCCTCATTAGCTTTGCTCATCTACCGTATCTTTAGATTTGTATATAACTGTCTTCTCGGCCTCCCTTTCGTCACTTGGTTTATTTGGCCTCTAGCGTGGTTTACACGTCGGGTAACCTTGTAAACTTGAGTCTCTCGCCCCCCCCCCCCGTGTTGCTTAAACTCGGCCTTTAGCGTGGTTGATACGTCGGGCAACCTTGTTTAAGACAGTACTATCCCCCTTGCTCCTTAAGATGCCCCATACGACGGGCGAAACGTTGAGCTCTGACTCAAAATATGACACAGTCTATTCCCGGAAAACGAATATTTCTCATGACTCAGACTGTGGAAGCCTACGCAATTATTTTAACCAGTGGTTAAAAATTAACCACTGAGTTACAGAATAGGGCCCTTTAACTGTCGAAAACTAAAACAAAATTGTGAATCTGTTGATCGTGATTCCTGGATTCAGAAATCAAGTTGGTAAATTAGATCATACGTTGATCTACAAATCATCTTAATTCCTTAATCAGCTTATTATTAATCAACGAATTCGGTCGCTAAACTAATAAATAAACATATATTATTCCAATACTATTTTAATATTATTATTTTATTACAGATTTTTATAGAAGGCATATTTTAACCTTGAAGCAATTACTGGCTGACATTTCAAGGACATTAATGGATACAAATATGAAAAGTAAATTTTAAAATTTATAAACATACATACAGAATGATCCAATAATAAATAACAAAACATGAAATTAACTAAAGCATTTGTAAGATTTTGTTTAATCTTAGAACTCCTTGCTGGTATACAGAATGTCGGGCGACTCGATAATAAATAATGGTGAACGTACCCATTCAAAAATACTAGCAAATGAATAATAAGAATAAAAAATAGAAATCATTGTTCTATTGCAAACACAAAGAGTAGCATTAAACACCACCTACAATCCATATTTTGAAATACAAAATGAGATCTTCCTATAATTTGTTTCTTTCTTGTCTGCATCTTCCTATAGTAGCCGAACATATACAGGCATCCCAAGGCCTTTCTTCTAATTTTCTTGAGTACAATGTAACCATCAAAGTTATACAACACTACACACTCAAATCATTAACATATAACACAAGTTTCTGCAATAAAATTAAAATATTTCACTTTATGATTCTTTATACTAATTAGTTGGGAGAAGTATCAATGTTTTGCTTTATTGCAAGATGAACGTAGGAGAAGACAACGTAACATAAAACGTTACGGAAGTGTGGGTGAAGATGAACGCAACGCAACTCAACCTCGGATGAAGTTGCAGTCATAGATCCGGACATCCTGTTGCCAGAAAATGCTTATTTTTGCCTTTTTAATCATTTGTATAAAAAAATATTTCTAAATTTATATTTTAATAATACGATTTCCAAATTTATGTTTCGTAGTTACGTCTAACATATGGTTTTGGCAAGTCGTCTTATATAGAATAAAACCATTATAACAGACAAACCAATGTAAATGTCATATTTATTTATGGAAACTAGAAATTATGTAACATGTTGCAAACTTCAAATCAAAATCATCGTTTCGAAATTTATGTTTCCGTTATATTATAAATTTATTTAGCCTAATCTGTATCTGTTTATATACGTATTAATATTTTCTGAAAATTTAAACATCAATGAAATAAATATAAATATTTATATAGGTTTATTATTATTTTTTACATTTGATATTTCACTTTTGAAATTACTACTATACAGGGTGAGTCTGGGAAGACGCCCCCCCCCTTTAACTTTTTTATTATAAGTAATAGATAAAAATGGCTCATATAAAAGTTTTATTATTTTACATACACTATTTGATGGCAGATGTAGATATTTTTTATAAAGTCAGGTTTACAAGATACGACTATCAACTTTTATTTTTCAAATGGCAACCTATAAATATTTTAATAAAATAGAAACCGCCATTTTTTTCTCTTTTCAACGATGTATTATTTTTTATTAATGTATTTGAAAAATTTCGAGAAAAATGAGATAACTTAGAAATAATTTTTAAACAAATCTTATAGGTGGCTATGTGAAAATAAACAAAACGTATTCTTAAACTCGGTTGCCGACGTCTAGGAAACCGCTCCCGGTAAATTTTTTTTTGCTCTTCTTATGATTTCAGTCGATTCACCAATTATTAGAATCATATCAATTAATTCGTTGTTCGTAAACATTCAAAATGTTTTTTTTTTGTTTACAAAATAAGTTAAATTAAGTAACAAACAAATGTATACTTTTTTGACATTAATTTAATTGTTTTACATTGTTACGTTTTGTTTATTTTCACATAGCCACCTATAATATTTGTTTAAAAATTATTTCTAATATTTCTAAATTATCTCATTTTTCTCGAAATTTTTCAAATACATTAATAAAAAATAATACATCGTTGAAAAGAGAATAAAATATCGGTTTCTATTTTATTAAAATAATTATAGGTTGCCATTTGAAAAATAAAAGTTGATAGTCGTATTTTGTAAACCTGACTTTATAAAAAATATCTACATCTGCCATCAAATAGTATATGTAAAATAATAAAACTTTTATATGAGCCATTTTTTTCTATTACTTATAATAAAAAAAGTTAAAGGGGTGGGGCGTCTTCCCAGACTCACTCTGTATAGATGCTACCAAACTATTTGCTGGAACACAGGTAGAAGATTAATTTAATAATTTTAAACATATTATGTTCATTTTTTTGAATTATTGAGGTTCAATAACTTTTTATATTTATTTTTTTTTATAAATTAACATTTCTTCTTATTTAATTTTCTTACTATTACACCCATTGCCATATTAATTTGAATATTTCAGGGTATTTCAAGATACAGGTCACTAGAAAATCATGCATCACCGTAGATTTCTTTATTTTTTACTCAATAAAATTTTCGATCGTGTTTTTATTTTTAATTACTAATAATATGAGTATTTCAAAAATTTAAAAACGCAACATTTTCGAGACTTGCGTCAGGCGCCACAATGCATCGGCCCGTCCCTGCATATACCTTATCAAAACCGAAATCTTAACTTCTGATAATGTTTTGTGTTTTTTTTATCTACATCTGCTAATTCTTGGAACATTATCTAAAAATCTAAATGGATATTAAATAAATAAACAAATCGTCATATTTTCTACTCGTATTACACGTACCTATACCAAACATGTACTAAACATAATATATCAGTTTATGATATTTTGAGCATGAACCAGTTCACAATGTTCATAACCGATATTTCAAGGACCCTCATATAAGGAAAGTGAAAAAATGTGCATACCATATGGCAGATTTGGAAGCAATTTTGATTATTGATTAACAATATAGGTAAAAAATGTTAATAAATTAATATACAGGGTGTTTCATGTAACAGTACAAGGCTACAGAGTATGAATTTTAAACACCGGCACGAGAAAAAATCCCAAGAAATATTGGTGCCATAACGTTTCCAAACAGAAATACCGACGATTTTTTTTTGTATCTATACATTTCATACTCACTGGCTTATTCTGTAAGAATGTCGGTATACCATAACGTGTCGTTATGATGAAAAAGTTGGTAAATAACGATAATTTTCAAAAAGCGTATTCAGTAAAACCATTGTCGTTATATTGA
This sequence comes from Harpalus rubripes, assembly GCA_963082715.1. Taxonomy (NCBI): domain Eukaryota; kingdom Metazoa; phylum Arthropoda; class Insecta; order Coleoptera; family Carabidae; genus Harpalus; species Harpalus rubripes. The sequence goes on along the minus strand of OY720458.1, from coordinate 3,181,726 downwards.
AATCGTATTGTCGTTATTTTAGGAAGACGCCCCCGCCCCTTAGACATTTTTAATATAAGTAATAGAAAAAAATGGCTCATATAAAAGTTTTATTATTTTACATATTCTATTTGATGCAAATATAGATATTTTTTATAGTCAGGTTTACAAGATACGACTATCAACTTTTATTTTTCAAATGGCAACCTATAATTATTTTAATAAAATAGAAACCGCCATTTTTTTTCTCTTTTCAACGATGTATTATTTTTTATTAATGTATTTGAAAAATTTCGAGAAAAATGTGATAATTTAGAAATATTAGAAATAATTTTTAAACAAATATTATAGGTGGCCATGTGAAAATAAACAAAACGTAACAGTGCTATGCAACTTAGCAAACTAAAACAACAAATTTAGTAACAAAAACAACTTAAAACAAATATTCAAAATTACGACCATGTTCTGTAATACAATTATTAGAATCATATCAATTAATTCGTTGTTCGTAAACATTTCAAAATGTTTTTTTTTTTGTTTACAAAATAAGTTAAATTAAGTAACAAACAAATGTATACTTTTTTAATTTAATTGTTTTACATTGTTATGTTTTGTTTATTTTCACATAGCCACCTATAATATTTGTTTAAAAATTATTTCTAAATTACCTCATTTTTCTCGAAATTTTTCAAATACATTAATAAAAAATAATACATCATTGAAAAGAGAAAAAATGGCGGTTTCTATTTTATTAAAATAATTATAGGTTGCCATTTGAAAAATAAAAGTTGATAGTCGTATCTTGTAAACCTGACTTTATAAAAAAATATCTACATCTGCCATCAAATAGTATATGTAAATTCTATTACTTAAAATAAAAAAGTTAAAGGGGAGGGGCGTCTTCCCAGACTCACCCTGTATAACGATATTTTTACAGAATAAGCCTGTTAGAAGCCTTGTACTCACATGAAACACTCTGTATTACCGAAGCATTTATGTGCAGAGAGATTTAAATGCTACTTGTACATTTCAGTTATTTAAAAAAATAAATAAAAAAAGTGTTTTGCAAGACACTACAAAAAATGACACATATTAGTTCTGAAATTTTTATTATTTCAAGGGACCAATAATGCAAAGAAAATAACCATAAACTCCATCATCTATTCTGAATCTCCCACACCTCCGCCACTGGGTTCACCGTAGCTAGACTACGCTAGGTACAGGTCCTTCAACAGCAGACAAGCTCTTGCTGTTGGCTCTACGATCTACCTTACTACCTTCTACCTCTACCTCGGACACTGGATGGCCACTGCTGCTCGGGTACGATCGTGGATCGTGCATCGTGCTCAAACTCAACCAGAGTGGTATAGTGTTCATGCTGTGCCATCCTACCTCTATGCTATAGCATGTTGACGGATTTGTGGAAGAATAGGTTAAGATGGGATGTTGATGTTTTGTGTTGAGTAATCGTTATATAATGCCAGTTGTTTTCTTTCTTGTTAGTTGTTAGAAATATTAACAATAATATTATATTGCTTGTGCTTGTAAACCTACTCAATAAATAAAATTATTAAATCTAATCAGTTCCACTATACAGTTACCGTTAATTTGTTGACACATACATTTTTATTAAGATTAATATGGTCGTTTAGTACAACTTTATTTCCAATACACAACAAAAGAACAAAGAAAACAAATAAGCTTTAAATATTAATAAGCACTTTCTAGGTTCATGACATCAAAAAGTTGTATATTTAATAAATTTAACTGGGATTTTTATTTTATTTTATGTACCTGTACAGGGTGTAAATCAAAAAGCAAAACATATGCGTTTAACATAGGAAATTAGTTTTTCTTTGCGCAAACGTTACCAAATTATTTTATGCAAAAAATAAAAGTTTGTGAAACGATTATCTTAGCTCTTCATGAAAACATAAAAATTAATTATAAAGTTATAGTTTTTTGGGCTTTTTGTCTAGGCAGCCATAGATTTATTACAAAAAATAAGTAAATCCGTTATTTTTAACTGTCAGTTAGTACAAAATTTTGATTACAGTAGTAAATTAACACAAAACACAAAAAGATTTCATAAGTTGTTGGACGGGAACCATAATGTAAAGTAAATAGTTTGTTGAAAGGCCTTTAGGTTCCAAGTTCTTTATTTATATAAACATTTAAATATTAGGACGTTTCGGACGATCATCCGCCCATCATCAGCTAAGTCCTTTGCTGTTGTGCTACCGCACAATTGCTAGTATTGGCACCATGCCCATTTTTTATAATATTTATATTAACTAGCGTTCCGCTTACATTTATAATTTATAACTATGTATATTTTTTACAACTTCATGTCATACATTTAATGACAATTTAACAGTTAGCTGATGATGGGCGGATGAGCGCCCGAAACGTCCTAATATTTAAATGTTTATATAAATAAAGAACTTGGAACCTAAAGGCCTTTCAACAAATTATTTAAAACACAAAAAGGTAAATTATTTCAGTTCTAATTAAAAGTTAAAGACAACGCATTTGTTTATTTTTTTGTCATAAATCCATGGCTGCCTAGATAAAAGCTCTTAAACCGTAACTTTATTTTTAAATTTATATGAAGGGCTAAAACAATTGTTCTACATGATTTAGAAGCAGAATTTAAATCTCCAAAACTTTTATTTGAGGTATTAATGCATGGAATAATGGGGTATGTGACCAAATTTTTATTTTTACATAATATGATACTAGACAAAAAAATAAAATACCCGTATTTTTTTACATGGATTAATTATTCGTACTTTACGAGAAAACAATTTTTAAAAATTTGGGGAAGGGATTTGTGACGTGACAATGGTAGAAGCGTGAAAAAAGACGGTTAGACTGGGAGGGAAAGAGATAGTGACCATGCCACACTTACCACAACATAAACGCGACGCTGATAGGCTGGTTTATAACTGTCTCTTTCCTTCCCGCAGTCTATCTGTCTTCGTCCACGGTTCTAACATACTTACGGCATATATCCCTTCTCCAAAACATTAAATTGTTAATAACAAGATTATTACAAATTAATATTTAGTTTTTATTATTATAGTGAGAAGCTACAGTGGTTAGTTTTTATATTTTATGACATATATATTGAAATTCGAATATGGTCACATACCCCATTAGGCAACGTTTGCGCAAAGATTTCCATATTTATATAAATAAATGAATACAACAAAATACATGCATTAAATCTATATTAACATATGCTGCAGAAACAAGAGCTGACACGAGAAAAACAAAAACAATCTTAAGAACAACTGAAATGAAAATATTGAGAATTACAGCAGGATATAGGTTAAGAGACAGGAAACGCAACAGAGAAATCAGAACAATATGCAAAACGCAGGACATTGTAAAATGGAATAGAAAAAGAAGACGAGAGTGGAACCAACACATATCCAGAATGGGAGATGACAGAATAGCAAAAATTGCTCGCGATGGAAAACCAGAGACCAAACGTCCGATTGGAAGCACCCCCTAGACACCCCCCCCCCCAAACGATGAAAAGACTCCTGGGTAACAACTTCCGAAGATGGTCCAAGATGAAATCTGGATATAACAGGCTAATAGCCTATTAAAAGAAGAAGAACAACAACGAAATACAATACTATATCTGGAAATGTTAGCATATGCTATAAAAAATATCTCTAATATAATTTGTATATGCATAAATATTTTAATAAGAATATAATTTTAAAAATATAGAGAATACATTGTTATTATTTCCACAAGATATAATAAATAATAAAATAATCGTATTACCTCTAATAGTGTTATGCATTTCATTGTTTAAACTAAATTTATATGTTGGTATAACTGGAAGTAATAATCGTATTGTTAATTTGAACGCGAGAATAACTAAATAAATTTATTGTTGAAATTAATTTACGTGCATTAATTTAACACCTGCAAATAACAAATTATTGTTAAGTTGTTAATTCTACCATAAAACACACGGTATTATTTATAAATCATCGTTTTAACTAGCGATAGACCAATATTTATATACGTTTCTTTATAAAGATATCAAAAAACAAACAATTTTAAGTGCAAAATTTTATTAATAATAAAGTTATAAATAAGATATGCAAAATATATGTATGTTATGTTTATTGTATTTTAACCATTTAGGTTGTAATAAAAGTGGCAAAACGTACATATATAGCAAAACTCATAATATTTAAATATAAATAATACATATTAACTACAGTACACTAATAGTATAAAAATAAAAATTAAAGCAAGCTTATTAATTTATTTATACCAAAATATGACTAATACATTATTTTTCATCTTATGTGCACTGAACAGAATATTTAGAAGACCATATACTTTAATTTCCAGAATACAAATTTGAGTGACAAACAGTAGGGGAAAAGTAATACATTATTTTTCATCTTTATGTACACTCAGTTAAATACTTTCTGTTTTATATTTGAACTTAATATTTAGGATACCATATACTTTAATTTCCAGAATACAAATTTGAGTGACAAACAGTAGGGGAAAAGTAATACATTATTTTTCATCTTTATGTACACTCAGTTAAATACTTTCTGATTCATATTTGAACTGAATATTTAGGAGACCATACACTTTAATTTCCAGAATACAAATCTGAGTGACAAACAGTAGGGGAAGAGTAATACATTATTTTTCATCTTTATGTACACTCAGTTAAATACTTTCAGATTCATATTTGAGCTGAATATTTAGGAGACCATACTTTAATTTCCAGAATGCAAATTTGAGTAACAAACAGTAGGGGAAGAGTAATACATTATTATCCATCTTTATATACACTGAGTTAAATAGTTTCTATTTCATATTTGAACTAAATATTTAGGAGACCATATACTTTAATTTCCAGAATAAAAATTTGACTGACAAACAGTAGAGGAAGAGTAATACATTATTTTTCATCTTTATATACACTGAGTTAAATACTTTCTGATTCATATTTGAACTGAATATTTAGAAGACCATATACCCTAATTTTCAGAATACAAATTTAATTGACAAACAGTAGGGGAAGAGTAATCAAAAATGAAGATTACAGGCGACCGAGATGAAGATAAAAAGAATAGCAGGCGTGAGACAGACGGACAAACTACGTAACGAAGAAATAAGGAAGAAATTAGGAGTTAAATCAATAGGGGATTCCACCATTTTTTTTATATAATTTTATCAGAAAGCATAAGTAAAACTAAGACTATTGGTGAAAATCCGGTGAAAAAATTCCTATTAATAAGCGAGTTATGGTCCTCCGAAGTTTGAAAATAGAGACGTGACGTCACGAATATAAGTTTTTATATAAAAATGTTTTCTTCGTGGATCTAAAATGCTCTTGAAATGTATTCTATTTTTAAATTATATTTATAAAAAACAAATTAATATTGTAACACTGTACAAGTCTACATGCTTTATAATTGCAAGTATATCAAAATTATTAAGTTTAATGCAAGAAATTTATATTCAAATAATAACTGTTTGAGAATTGCAGTACTGGACTGGTAACCAAGTGTCCGCTATTTGAATTTGTCTACTTCCATTGGTAGTAGACTCCACCCCTTACTCGGTATTCGTTATATATTTATAGATGGTCTTTGAGTCGCCAATCAAAATAATATGTATGGATTTCATATGAGTGACGACCTGCTAAAACAAAAACCCCCTTACTCCCGAAGTATTTCAGTTATATCATTTTATTTCTTTATTAATATTCATTATTAAGCATCTACTTTCACTATTTCTTATTAATTCCTCTTAATTCGATTGAGCTGTAATCCCCTATTGCTCAGAAAATGAGAACTCCCTTAACAGAATACCAATAAACATACTGGCAAAGGTAAATAAATATATCATCACGGTATATTACCCATTGCTGGGTGTGCCAATCTGCTTTGTACGCAGAATTCGGTAATGATGACATATTTATACCGTGTGTGCGTTTATCAGGCGTCAATTCACGGGCACTCATTGCTGGCGTGGAGAGTGCACCACAGGGGTCAATTTTGTGCCATTTAAAATTTGAAATATTTGGCGTCGGTCAAACTGGCAAAGATGATTTGGAAAATGGGAAGACTAAAGAAAAAAGGTAGAGATAGACGAAGACGCAAATGAAAAAATGAAATGATGTGGAAGAACAAAATAGTGGATTCTATTCCACTTTAATAACTCCAAATCGACACCAGCAGAAGATGGTAAGAGAGTACCGGATTAACTAAGTACATTATTTTATTATTTCGAGTATAATTTTGATTTTGTAAGTAATAATGAATCTGATAGACGAAGTAAGTAGCAGCTAGTACGATAAGCTAAGACGATAACCAAACCGATCGAGTAGTAGTAGGTAGTAGTATTACCAATAGCAAGTGGAACAGTGTGTATCTCCCGATCACAAGACTATACGACCTGCATGCTGAGCCAGCATTCAGATTCAGCGTTCAGTCTCAGCGTAGTCGGTGTTTGGTGTTACCTCTGCTGTAGCTATAGTGACTTAAGCCAGAGTCGAGAGATCCGTGTGAGTGTGTGTGTCGTACTCGCCAAGGTCGTTCACTCAAACGCGTCTATTTACAAATTTCTCTGAGATTTTAAATGTCTTTCGAACAATTCACGTCAGATGTAAAACACTGCTGTGATTTCCCGGTCTCTTCCTAGCGAAATGAGCGTGATTATTTGGTTTTTCAAAACATATTTGTGTGATTCGGCGAGAAAGTGGTGTAGCTGTGGATGCAGATTCAACTGTGGACATAATGTTATTACGTTCTACTAATTTTACTTGGTAAGTAAATGTATAATCTTTTGTAGTTAATTTGCAGTCTGAGTTATACTTTGCCTCGGGTGGTTTGTATATCCTTATCTCGTTCCAAGTATTTCATATGAATTTTAAAAGATTAACATGGAATAAACATTTCTTATCTGCATAAGGTTATTGAGGCAAACATCTCCCTATTAAATAAATAATTGTCAGAGATTTTTCTCTCCTTACGTGTAAACGGGCTTGATGCAAGTTTTTATTGAAATCTAGCAGGTACGATAATAGAAGTTTTAGACGCGTCTGCTAGAAAAGTCGTATGTTGCTACCTCGTTTGCTACTTCTACTTCTCGTTCTGTTCTGCTTTTCGTTCCTTTTATTCGTAACTTTATAACTGTGCTCGTGTCTAGCGGAAATTTGTCGCAGAAAACAGAAAATATAATCATTACGTCTAATCAAATGCTAACGTGATAACTACTGCACATTTTCTTTCTTTTATACTAAAGTAAACAAGTTGAAAAAATCATATGCACAACGCCCACTTGACTTGTTTTCAAAATAAAGAATACTACGCTACTCATACAAAACTGCAGCTTTCTATTAAGTTTATAACGAAATATAAGCACATAACAACTTTTATTTACTATAACAATTAGAATTATTTTATACTGCTATAAAACTTTCTCGTAAATAAATAAACAACAATAAAAACCTTTCAATAACTTTTATACAAAAAAAGCAACACAGCACAAGGTTGCCGCAAAGTAAGAGCAAATCAGAAATCCATGACATTAAATTATGGCCAAATCACACCGAAATGAAGATATGAGGAAGTTAATAATAAAGTGAGGTTATGAAACAGTCTCTTAAACCGCACATTGTGGTTATGAGGTTAATATCTCTTCAGCTTCGCAAAATGATGCACTATTTAACTAAATTACAGCGCGTTCAGATAAACAAATATACTCGTATTATTTCTTCATTCTAGGACAATCCAAGAATATTTGTTTATCTCTTTTATAGCGGCTTAAGTAAACACACAGATACGAAATCTCGAGATAATTTTTTGTCTTATTTAATAAAATTTGTTTCATTGACACATTAAGTAATTTACTTTGACATATAAAACGCCGACATGCATTAATTTAGTAATATATTTATAAAATATATTATATATTTCAAATATGCGATAAAACTGACATTTTAACAATTTTATTAGAATTTCCGCGTGTTGGTTAATGTGTATAAGAAACATTATTTAGCTTTATTAATTTACTTACATCTTAAATAAAAATAAAAATTTGTATGGAGCGATAATTCATAATTTTATTTTTTATTTTGACAAATGAGTTGACAAACTTTTTACTCATGCTGCATAAATAACTATTAAAACATATTGTCTAGGTATGATCTACAAATTTGTGTAAAATATGTGGTATTATAATCATTTGCTGAAATTGTTTATGCAATTTTTTGTAAATAAAAAATTCACATATGTGTATGAACTAGAACTATTAACATTTTTAAAAATTCACCACTAGGCAAACATACTATATTATTGAAATCAAAGTCAAATATTAATATATTTTAATCATTCTTTTTACCTCCCGCTACCCTTGGTAAGGGAGATATAGGGATCGTACTAAAAATCGCATATCAAGATTTTGGTAAATGATCACGTTTTAAGGTCCCTAGAATCCAATTTTAACATTTTCACGATGGTGTGTGTGTGTGTGTGTGTGTGTGTGTGCGTGCGTGCGTGCGTGCGTGTGTTTGTGCGTGCGTGCGTGCGTGTGTTTGTGCGTGCGTGCGTGCGTGCGTGCGTGTGTGTGTGTGTGTGTGTGTGTGCGTGTGTGTATCCTCCACTTTAACTCAAATACTATCATTCAGAAAAATTTGAAACCTTGTATTTCTACCTTATTTTAATATGGGCAGAAGCCCTTAGAGTTTGGTGTAAATCAGATAACCGAAAATGGTACTTTACTTGAAGCTTCGAAAAATACCTTCATATGTTATTTTTTCGAGATTTGTGTTATTATAAAAATTAGAGATTATTAAATTTTCTACAGATTTGCATGAATACTTTTTCCATATATTCTATGGATAAATTTATAAAATTATCTATAATTTAATCCCGGAGACTACGCTTTAAACAAGCACAACTCCTTGGTTACACAGTTCATATCAAAAATGTATGTAACTGACAGATAAATGTCACTGTCAAAGAACTAATCATTTCAAATTAGTAATAGTAACGTTTAAAAAAGAAAATAGTAAATAGAACCATAGTTATAAGGAATGGATCTTAATACAGTTTCCAGCATAACTAAATATGTAAGTATGTATATTTAAATTATAAAAATTAAATAACGGGAGGTATAGTGTTGACCACATCAGATTTTATAAAATAAATATGTTTGCCTAATGTTGAATTTTTTAAAATGTTAGTAGTACAGGAAAAATTTATTTGAATTCTCGCTTCATATTTTAATACAGGAGTACCCAATGCTATTTTTACGGCATCATACTTGAAAAATATTTTCTTCCACTCCAGTGAATAAATATTTTATATCGTCAATAAATATATTTCACATCATTTGTAAAAGATTTTATTTAATATGACAATGAACAGACGCGCAAAATATATTTAAAAATTCACATTGTGTAGTCTTGTATGCATACATACTAATAAATTATAGCATTTATTTACCTTGGGTCTCAAAGCAATTTCATTGGAATTTTTATGTAGGCGCAGTATCAACTACCTACTTTTCTTATGTTTCAATTTCGATTCTGTAATTAACATGATTTTAATTTTAATAAAGATGCTGCAGCCAGCAGCCTTGAGTAACAGACGTATATAGATGCCGTTAAACTAATATAAAACGTATTTACTGATATTGAAAATAAATAAAGCCAAGAAAGAATATATTTAAATAAATTCTTATCAAGTTTTTTAGAAGATCGACAGAATTTTGTTTATCTTTCGTGGTGTGATTATTTTGTTTATATAAGGATATTTGTTACAGATATTACAATTTTTTGTTTTTATTTTTATGAAAATTTTAACTTATCGTCAACATTTGTGAACTGAATAACAGAGGTATTACAAAACAGATTACGTGTATATTTGTAAATAAACATTCCTCAAGGATTTCTAAATATATCACACCTTACACCCAAAATAGGAATACCACCTCTGCTTTTAACACCTGAATAGAATATTATTTTACATTACAAAATTCATATATCACTAAAACTTGTGCTTAGATTTACCTACTATAAAAAAGCGTTCACTACAAAAGTTTTTTTTATCCAATATACTGTGCTTATGTGGGTGCTATTCTATTATAAAAAATAGAAGCCCGTATTCTCATATAACTTGAAGTACTGCTACTATTATCGAATATCAATAAGAGTATATTTTTTCTTTGTAATAGTGGATTCCACCATTTTTACCTTCCGTCACCTTTAGGTAAGGAAGGTATTGTCTTTGGTCAAAAAATTCGGTGGTGAGTTTTTGATGAATAAGCACGTTTTATGGTCCCTAGAATACGATTTTACTATTTTTACGATGATGTCTGTATGTGTGTGTGTATGTATGTATGTATGCGTGTGTGTGTGTTTGTGTATATGTGTGTGTGTGTGTGTGTGTGTGTGTGTGTGTGTGTGTGTGTGTGAAAAATTTTTCTAATGCGATAACTCTAATACTACAATTCCAAAAATTATAATTCTTTCGTATTCCTCTTCGTTACATCCATGTGAAGAGCTGATTAGATTTTGGTTATAATTGGTCAACCGGAAGTACCCTCATTTGAAGATTTTAACAGTTTTTCTTGAAAAAACGATGTTAAATATCATTTTTTCACATTTAATGTTACTATAAATATTAAAGAATATTTTATTCTCTATACGATTTGAATGCATTTTATACTTCATATTAAATGGATATAGAGTTAAAAAATTATAAAGAAATTAAATATCATATATATTAGCTAGCTATGCTATAACTCTGGAAACAGCTGCTCTATTAAGAAAATTCTGAGTGAAAGGTGTCAGCGTCAAGTGCAGTTGACAGTATGTTAGGGTTATAATTTTACTGGAAATATAGGATCTTTTGTTAGAAACTTTCTGTATTTAAGATTTTGGTCGATGATTATTTAATCATTAACATCAGTTTTACATAAAAATACCCGTGTACTAACGGGGAATATCAGGAGCACAGAATAGGAATACATAACACCAAACTCTCTGACGCATAAAATGTCTAGTTTTATTTGAAGTATAGCATACATTCATATGTTTAAAATTGTTTTGCGATCATAATCTTAATGATTGTAATTACATTTTTTCTGCTTGTTTTACATGAATATTTTTACTCGTTTAAGATTATTACATTAAAATAACTAAATCAGATAGAAATCTAATTAACTAAATATTATCTTATACAGAGCACACTTAGTGAATTAAAATTATCGTTTGCAGAAATATCCAATAACCCTGAAATTGAATATAAACATAGTACAGGCGGGTAGACATAAATTTGCATCGAAAATATAATGAATTGCCATCCGCAAAATTTTACACTTAACCAGCTAAAACAAATTAGCATACAGTCAAAATTATAACAGCGAATTCAATTTATAATATTTTTTAGGTTAATGTCACACACTGACAGTTATTCGTACTTATTCAGTGCTCTAGAAATTATTGCTATATCAAAATAAGTTGATATGAAATAATTAATTGTCAAAATCGCTACATGAAAAATTAATTAATGAATTAATGAAAACGAAAATACAATATATATATATATATATATATATATATATATATATATATATATATATATATATATATATATATATATATATATGTATATTTTCTATTATATAATATCTAAAGAACTAATGATGATTATACATTGGTATCCATTTGTAAAATAAGATATCGGAGAAATAAATAATATTTGTGCTGTGCATACATGCAACACGTGTTTGTTATTTGCATTGTCATTAAAAACGAATTATCCAATTTTCCTTAATCTTATGTTCCGACCCTTATTAACGTCACACCATTAGTATCAGTTGCATGTACCCCCTGAAGTGTTAATGGTATTTTAATCCCAAAACCGCAAACGAATCAAAAAGACGCAAACAAGAAGTTTTTGCAAAGGTTCAGTCATCTTTTTATTATTTTTTAGTTCATGGCAAGATAAAGAGAACTTTAAAAAGTTAAAATCTGAAATTTATTTTGCACAATCTGTCAAGTTGTAAAAGTTATGGACTGTAAAGCCGACCAATAAGGGATTACAGCTCAATCGAATTAGTAAAACATAGTGAAATTAGATGCTTAATAATGAATACTAATAAACAAATAAAATGATATAATTGAAATACTTCGGAAATAAGGTGGTTTTTGTTTTAACAGCTCGTCACTCATATGAAATATATATATATATATATATATATATATATATATATATATATATATATATATATATATATATATATATATATATATATATATATATTATTTTGATTGGCGACTCAAAGGCCACCTATAAATATATAACGAATACCGAGTTAGGGGTGGAGTCTACTACCAATCGAAGTAGACAAATTCAAATAGGGGACACATGGCTACCAGTCCAGTACTGCAATTCTCAAACAGTTTTTATTTGAATATAAATTTCTTGCATTAAACTTAATAATTTTGATACACTTGCAATTATAAAGCATGTAGACTTGTACAGTGTTATAATATTAATTTATTTTTTATAAATATAATTTAAAAATAGCATACATTTCAAGAATATTTGAGATCCACGAAGAAAACAGTTTTATATAAAAACTTATATTCGTGACGTCACATCCATATTTTCAAACTTCGGGGGACCATAAACTCGCTTATTAATAGGAATTTTTTCACCGGATTTTTACCAATAGTCTTAGTATTACTTATACTTTTTGATGAAATTATAAAAAAATGGTGAAATCCCCTATTACAAACCAGCAAAAATTAAAATGTAAAATAAAGTTGTTCCAAAAAACAATTGTAAGTTGTCATAAATGATATTTAAAACTACCTGCCATTAATAAAAAGTGTATTATCATGCTTCGATCTGACTTCAAACCTTCAAAATTGACAAGTTTTGTTGTAAAACTCAAATTATTGTGATTTTTAGATTTTTCTTTATTTTTTTATTACTGCAGATTACGATGCATTGTAACCTCGTTTATTAAGTAGTAATGTATGGCACATTACTTACATAACACCCTGTATATGTAACGATAGGGTTGTTTAACGGTTTATCTGTTATGCTAGATAGATTTACTTTTATTTTTAATATCTGCTCAAATGAATAATTATATAATTCCAAAAGATTTTCTCGCCTTGAAAATGCATAGTTTCCCGCGGCATTTTAAGGACATTGATATAAATTATACGGTTATACATCTATAATTTCCAGAGGTACTACAAAAAATGCATGAACAATAATTTTATAATTTTCTTTATCTAATGAAGTGGTTACACAATTTATAGGTGAAATAAATACACAGATATGAATTAGAATTACAATTATAACTATGTAGTGCTGAAATTATTTGCCGCTCCAAGGTATTATATCTTTTTTAACTTCCGCAAGTAATGTAATGTAATCATCACAGTAATATAATAATCTGGTCTGCTCAGATCAATAACGAATGATACCAGATACTTTTAGAAATTAAATTAATGAGAATGAATTCAGTAACTTGTCTCAACATTTTTCTTGATATTATTTAATCAAGAGTAGTTGTCCTATATAGTTTATGTTACAGTTTTATTAGCTAGTTTATGTAACCTAACCTTGGTTTATGTTTTATAACAGTAAAGTAAAATGCACATACATATATATTATATATGTACGAAGAATGCTCCAGGGTTTGTATCTGCCCCAACCCACAACCAAAGTCATCTTTAATTTTTTGCACAAGAGTGATTATACCTGGACCATTATAATTTCAAATTCCTATAAGAAATAATATACGCGCTCAAACACATAATATTTTGGCCAGTTTATATTGGGTTACATCGCTTTTATTAGTAATAATTCTATTAAGCATTGTATCCCTAAACCCTGCAAATTTTTCTGTTAGTGATGAGTATTGTCCCATATGCCTTGCACTAGGTTTTACTAGTATGACTAACGAATGAAACTTGACGTTTAGATTATCTAATAGATGTGGTTTCTTTTGAAAACATTTTCCTATATTTGATTTGAAAGGAAACTAACACTTATGTATTCCGTTACAGAAGATTTAAAAAAAAATAATACCGCAAATTCTAGTTCGTTCGTCTCAGGTGTGACCATATTCGAATTTCAATATATATGTCATAAAATATAAAAACTAACCACTGTAGCTTCTCATTATAATAATAAAAACTAAACATTAATTTGTAATAATCTTGTTATTAACAATTTAATGTTTTGGAGAAGGGATATATGTCGTAAGTATGTTAGAATCGTGGACAAAGACAGACAGACTGCGGGAAGGAAAGAGACAGTTGTAAATCAGCCTATCAGTGTCGTGTTTATGTTGTGGTAGGTGTGGCAGGGTGGGGCATAATCACATGTGGCTATAACTATCTCTTTCCCTCTCAGTTTAACCGTCTTTTTTCACGCTTCTACCATTGTCACGTCACAAATCCCTTCCCCAAATTTTTAATAATTATTTTCTCGTAAAGTACGAATAATTAATCGATGTAAAAAAATACGGGTATTTTTTGTCTAGTATCATATTTTGTAAAAATAATTTTTTTGTCACATACCCCATTACTGCTAGAGGAAATTAAAAATAATCCTATTTCGTACAATTGCCAAACTAAATAGTTTAAAATTCAAAATATTTTGTTATAATTAACATAAACGAAAAATGTTTAAAATATTTTAAACGCACCCCTGTTTTGATATTCAGTTACCCTAGTCGGCCATCTCTTTCAGCCAGACATAGTAATGTATTTCTGTGCTTTCCTAGTTCAGTATTTAAATGGGTTCATGCAAAAAGTTCATATCTGAATATTTCGTACAATTCTATTCTTCTCTAGGGTTTCAAAAGAAACCCAATCTTTAAAATAATTTAAGCGTCAACTTTCTCATTCACTAGTCATACCATACAAATGGTTAGAAATTTCTTTAAACATAGACTTAATCATTTTTCATTTATGTTGATTATAACAAAATATTTTGATCTTTAAACTATTTAGTTTGGCAATTGTATGGAATAGGATTACTTTTAATTTCCTCTAACAGTAATTCCGACTCGATGGTTACTTACACCTAAAACGAACGAACTAAAATTTATGGTATTAATTTTTTTAAATACATCCCTGAATCCTGTAGCAGGAATAATGATTAAATTCTAATTTTGATTCAGACAGCTGTCTCCTACTAACATATGAACATTAAAGCCTAAGTGCATTAAAGTTTCGTTCAATATACATTATACTTATTTATTTTTAGTAACTAGTTGCTATTAAATTAATAAAGCATAGAAATACATTACTATATCCGGCTGAAAATAGATGGCCGACTAGGGTAACTGAATATCAAAACAGGGGTGCGTTTAATATATTTTAAACAATTTTCGTTTATGTTGATTATAACAAAATATTTTGATCTGTAAACTATTTGGTTTGGCAATTCTATGAAATAGCATTATTTTTAATTTCCTCTAACAGTAATTCCGACTCGAGGATTGTTTACATCTGAGACGAACGAACTAGAATTTGCGGTATTAATTTTTTTTAATACATCCCTGCATCCTGTTGCTAAGGTCATTTTAAATGCCTCCTGGTACTGAGTACAATTCTAATCTTCTGTAACGGAATACATAAGGGTCAGTTTCCTTTCAAATGAAATATAGGGAAATGTATTCAAAAGAAACCACATCTATTAAATAATCTACCTATAGGCTTTATAAATTGTTGAAAATGTAATCTAGCCGAAATCTTAAGCGTTTGGGCTCGTAAAAACTGGGCGTTGCCATTACTAAGTGTTGAAAAACACTACACTTAAATTTTCTAACCACTATTATTTGTTTCTTTTCTTTCTGCTTCTGCCTTGTTGCAATCACGCCACTTTACATTTGAATGGTCAGCAGTCTGACCATACAGGAAGTGTAAGCAAGCCTGTGTGAGGTGTAAGGTGAGCCTAGTGCCTATAGTGATAATGCCTAGTGCGTGCAGTGAGTGACATTGACACTTGTTGTTGCAGATCCACTGAGGATGTCTTTGGCATGTCGTGCCTGCGTGCTCGTGCTGCTGGCGGCTGCAGCAGGCCCTACAGCAAGAGCTGCGGCTGAGAATGATTTCAGGTTCATTTCTTTTCAAGGTAAGGAATAATTTTACAATATCTTCGCTTGTCTGTTTCTGTTTGTTACTTATACCTTCGTTAAAGATATTCTGATTCTTTCTGTCAAAAATAGGGTTTATGATTTCTCGAGCTTATCAATTTCTCGGGTCTCGAGAATTCTCGAGTGTAATTTCTCGGGTCTTCTCGGGTTGTCGAGAAATTTACATTTAGATATTTTTTTGCAAATCTTTACGGTTCAAGTAATGAAAAATGACGTCACAAAATTAAAAATATGTATCATAAAAAATATCTTCGTATAAATCAACAAATTAAGTGGTTTTCTCTCTCAAATAAAAGTATCAAAATAATCATAAAACCTTTATTGACAGTTTTAACTTTCATAGGAACGAACTAAATTATATTCTCTTAAAAACAAAATCTAAACACATAACAAAATCTTTTTCAAAGAAACATTAGGAACCAAAATTAGCTTCTCTTAAAAAACAAAAATAACAAAATCTCTTTCACATAAACCAAAATTGCCGGGAACAACCCCCAACGATTAAAAATAAAGACTAAATCGGTTTTGCATCTAATAGAACTAGTTTTTCTCTAATATTTCAGTCCCTAATTCATCCCAGTTAAAACTACGGTTAATAGAATTCTTGTCGTCTCTGAAAAGTAAAGGATCTTATATTAAGCGTCAATAGGAGCCAACACGGAGTGAAGCGGAGTGATTGGTTGCCAGCTGGTTCCCAGTGTAAATCTTACTTAAATAGTAGCATATAGTTAATGATAAAGTGTAGAAACTTTTAGTTACAAAAAATATTTTTTTAATGTTTAATTAGTTTTACTGATGACAGAATATATTAACAATTGTTCGTATTGAAATAATTTGGTGACTAGAATTTAGTGTTTCGTCTCTTTATTATAGTTATACGACTGTAAATTCACGGAAGACGGAACGATCGGCGTGAACTTGTCTTTTGTAGTTCAACTGATACGTAAATACCGAGGTAAATACGTAGTGCGCAAGCGCTTATTTTTACAGCGAGACTCTCGCGCAAGAACGAGATGAGACCCAAAAAAATGTGCGAGAACGAGAGCGAGATCGAGATTGCAGATCCAAAAACGAGACGAGATCGATATTTTATATTTCTCGTCTCGTCTCGCCACGCGTGCATCACTAGGAATAAATATTGAAAGTATATGCTTAATAATAAATATTAATAAAGAAATAAAACGACATAATTGAAATACTTCGGAAATACGAGATATTTTGTTATAGCAGCTCGTCACTCATATGAAATCAATATATATATATATATATATATATATATATATATATATATATATATATATATATATATATATATATATATATATTATTTTGATAGGCGACTCAAAGACGGCCTATAAATATATAACGAATACCCAGTTAGGGGCGAGCCTACTACCAATGGAAGTAGAGATATTCAAATAGCGGAGGCGTGGCTATTAGTCCAGTAGTGCAATTCTCAAACAGTTTTTATTTGAATACAAATATTTTGCAATAAACTTAATAATTTAAATACATTCCCAATTATAAATCATGTAGACTTGTACAGTATAATAATATTCATTTATTTTTTATAAATATAATTAGAAACAGCATATATTTCAAGAACATTTAGGTCCACGAAGAAAATACTTTGATATAAAAACTTATATTCGTGGCGTCACATCTATATTTTCAAATTTCGGAGGACTATAACTCGCTTATTAATAGGATTTTTTTCACCGAATTTTCACCGACAGTCTTAGTTTTACTTTTACATTCAGATGAAATTATATTTAAAAAATGATGGAAGCCCCTATTATAAAAAATCTAATAAGTACTTTTTGTATATTAGCACATTTCACTAGAGGATATGCAGCACCTTGAAATTAGTTATTAATAGAGTCATAAATAATATAATCATTACTTTAATAAATTTTTATTTCTTCCTTCTGTTGTACACCGGGTGTCCCAAGCAATCATTACACGGTAGGAATATATTCCCTGATAATTTTAACTTGAATGTAATGGTGTTTAATAAATAGCTGGTTCTACAATTTTTATACAGATACTGATTCTGATTTAATTATACTTCCTTTTAAAATGAGCTGGAGTTATAAATCAGTTCGTCAAAGATATTCTAGTGGCATTTCAATAATTGTTTCCTAGATAGTCGAAAAGACTGAATTCAGTAGAAATAAATATAACATATTTTCTTGAAATTTTCAACATTGTATTAGACTTGGAATACAAAATTCTTATGATGCATTCCATTCTCTCCTGAACCTCCTATAGTCCTAACCATCGTCGTTTTATATGCAATAAAATAATTTATTACTATAATATAATGTAGCAATATATTATTGTAAGTGAAACCATTTTAGACTACATCTGTAATCAATTACACCATATATATTCGTGTCTGTGCATACAACTGTCAACTCATTCATACTCATAATATTTGTAATACAAGCCTTTCTACCCTGTGCTTGAACACGTTGTATATCCTCACAATCCATAATATTCATTCACTAAATGTAAATATCGAACATGCAATCGCTAGGTGCTCGCCGTTCGCCCTCATTTTATAAATTGCATATTTCATTAAATTGGTTTTTCAATCGAATTATGAATAAGCGTACAGGTTTTATAAATATACCGTTCGGTTCATATTGTTCAATAATTATGTTATTATGTTAAATACTAGAAAGATACAGTGACAAGGAGAGGGTAAGAGCAATAATAGATAAATAACTTTTTATAAACTTTTATAAATTATAGTTTCAATATTCATATTTTAACTCTGTTTATCTAAGTCAAAATTCAGTTTAGAAATTCTTTTTGTATTATGATAGTCACGACATTTATTTGTTGATAATTAAGTCTGGAAATTATTATGTATACGTGCGTGACTTTGAATGCCCTAGCCTATGCACTCCGTACTCCTAATATAATCCTCTCCTGAAGATAGCGTTTTGTTTTAGATAGTCGGTTTAGATACGCGATGGGATAAACATGTAAGAGTCGAAATTAGTTTATCGCGTCGGGCAGACGTGTCTTGTTTTTGGACATGTAGTGTCTTTTAGTTTTAGGGCACGTGTGCAGATCGCCCGCCCGCAAGATTACAGAATGTAACATGTCAGGCTATGTTTAATTAATAATAATGTAACCATGTAAATAAAAACTTTAGTTAATTAGTTAAAAAGTTAGTTATTAAATCAACAAGTAGTGTCCATGTCCGTAGGTTCCCTGCCGTAAATCGTAATGTAAGTGTTCATCAGTGTAAAGTTAAAGTGTAAAAGTGTGTGTGCTCTTCCTTCACACAAAGTCGTGGACGCCACTTATCCAAGCATCTACCAGTTAGCGTCAGTGTATCATCATTGGTAGTAAGAAGTATTAGTTGCAGTCATCATCCTCTTCAGCATCATCTCTTCGCCCCCCCCCCCTTGTGTTACAAAACAATTTGTAATCAATTTTTTATATCTAATGGAACACTCCATTTTTTATTATTTAAATGAATTCTTTGTTAAAAAATAAAATTAGTTTGTGTAGCATGTCCTATGTTGAAAGTTGATAGATTTTTTTTGGTCAGTACTATAAGCCCTTAATTTTTGTTACAATATTTTTGAAACGCTCTGTATGTGGGAGTTTTCGAATTGATTTTTTTATGTTAAAATATTTTTAAATCTAAAGCGTTTTTACTTTTATATTTTGCAAATTTTTTAATAATACCGGAGAAAAAATATGTTATACTTTCCGGTTAAACCGGAAGTGCTACTGGTTTGAAAATATTTTAGTTGAAACGGGCATGTCCGAAAACCCCTAGATACCAAAATTCGTAACATAATATTGAATAGTTTTTAAAATAACGATTTTCTATTCTTATAGGTTTCTAAATATTAAAGGTACTTAAAACCATAAATTTTAAATATGTTAGCCTTAATATTGATTGAAGTAACTGCAAGATGCAGAATATTCGCCCCTTTCATTAATAAGAAAAAATGAAAAGTAATAAAATTCAAATTTAAAAGCCAGTTCCATCGATTCTTATAACTATATTACACCAACGCTCTTCTTAATATTCTTGGAAAAATTTGGCGAGCTGAGCGCTGTTATTAGAATTTTTAATTTCTACGTGAAAACATTAACAAACATGCAACCTACGACTTCTTGGAAACTGATTTTTTGTTGGTGTTATTCGTGTACGAAATAATATTTTCAATTAATCAGTATCCTGCAGCCTTATGTAGGGAAATTCGATGCATAGCATTGAATTATTGTGCAAAAATGCACAATGCAATTATGTATCGAGTTGACAAACTGAAATGTCACGTATTGAACGGTACGGTATGGTAATCAATGTTTTTATTTGGTTCACGTATGCACTATATTCTTTTTATTAGTATTCCAGTCTGATGTAGAATTATAAACCAACTTGATTATTATTGCATAAAAACGCATACGAAGGCAAGCCAAAAATAACTTCAAATTATTTTTATACTTGATAGAAAATAATTTATGTACACATCGTTTTACAGTATAAGAATACGCATCAGGAACAGGGGCAAATTTATAGTGCTCTGCATTTCACTAAATCACGAATCCTATAAATAAAATAAATAGAAATAAATATATCATCACGGTATATTACCCATTGCTGGGTGTGCCAATCTGCTTTGTACACAGATTTCGGTAACGATGATGACATATTTGTATGGTATGAATGGCAAATGAAAGTTGACGTTTAAATTATTTTTTCTACAGTCTATATACAAAGTAGCCATTTGCGCTCTCTTTTGTCAACGCAAAATATCACTTTGCCGCTCTAGAGCGACAAAGCAGAAAAAACGCTCGCTCCTCAAATTTCTAACTATACAATGTTGAGAAATGTTACTTGGCTACATTCTTAATGGAAAAGTTTAGTCAGGAATTAATGACACTGTAGTTACACATTACCCACTTAACAAGTCAATCTGACATATACCTAACTGCTCTGTCGGTATGTTAGATAACCAAACAAAATACCGCACAGCTGTGAAAATAATATAGGGCATTCATTTACAAAAACGAAAGTGTAAAATGCTTAGGTTAGATTGAAGCAATAGCTCAAGACGAATGGAAAATACTGATATAGTAAAAATAAATAAAAAATAAATTTTTGTTATGGTGGAGGACCCCATTTTGGCGACTGTAGAAAAAATCTTGCGTGTGTTTCGAGCGCTCTTAATACACAAATAGCTATTATAGATGTGGTTTCTTTTGAAACCCTAGAGAAGAATAGAATTGTACGAAACATTCAGGTATGAAATTTTTGCATGAACCATGAACCCATTTAAATACTGGACTAGGAAAGCACAGAAATACATTACTATGTCTGGCTGAAAATAGATGGCCGAGTAGGGTAACTGAATGTCAAAACAGGGGTGCGTTTAAAATATTTTAAACATTTTTCGTTTATATTGATTATACCAAAATATTAAGATCTTTAAACTGTTTAGTTTGGCAATTCTATGAAATAAGATTATTTTTAATTTCCTCTAACAGTAATTCCGACTCGAGGGTTGCTTACACTTATATATAAAATACGAACGAACTAGAATTTTCGGTATTAAATTTTTTAAATACATCCCTGAATTCTGTTTCTAAGGTCATTTTAAATGCCTCCTGGTATTGAATACAATTCTAATCTTCTGTAACTGAATACATAAGGGTCAGTTTCCTTTCAAATCAAATATAGGGAAATTTTTTCAAAAGAAACCACATTTATTAAATAATCTAAACATCAACTCTCATTCGCTATAGTCATACTATACCACGCGGACGTTTACCAGGCGTCACCTCACGGGCACTCATTGTTGCTGTGAAGAGTGCACCACAATTTTGTGCCATTTAAAATTCGAAATATTTGGTGTCGGTCGGGATCGGATCTGGTTCCCCAGATTCGCGACCAGACATTCTGGCACGCAGCTACGAGACCGCACACGGGTCCTATTACTATAAATATTTACCAAACATCACTTCACGATATCCAATACTATTTATATAATAATAATTTATTACTTCAACAGGTATACAACCCAAAACAAATAAATGATACAAAAGGGGATACAAAACAAAACTTACAAAATATTACATATACATTATATCAATCTCAGAAGAAACATTATTGTAAAAAATACACTTTACATGCATAGGTGATTTTTACAACACGTAAGAGTTACGTCACAACTTTCGCGCCAAAACGTTAATAATCATTTTTGGCGTTATTAAGCATAATTTCAAATAAACACAAAAAACGGTATTTCTATTTTTAAATTCTTAATAACATATATAAAATTCAAAAAACTTGGACCAGCCCATTAAAGCCAATGAGTATCCTACTAAATATTAAAATGTAGTATTATGTGTTGAATAATTTTATAACTGTAGATGTACGAAAAATTTTGTGCCTCAATTTTTGTATATATTTTTTTCAGCACTATTACATAAAGTAAATGAAACATTTTTTTTATTTGATGGCTATCATTTGATTCTGAAATATCGAAAGAAGACTATGATTAATTTTGTTAACGAATATCTTTTTTGGAAACCTTTTTTATTTTTCATTTTACTGATAAAAATAAAGTGTACAATTTTGTGAGCCACTATATATGCTGAAAAAAGCAGCAGTTTATGCTGCCAAAACGCAGGGGCGTCACTAGGTACTTTTAACAGGGAGGGCGCAACAGGGCGCACCTTTAGAACGAAATAATTTTTGACAGTCTGATTCTGCATTTAAATTTTTTTATGTTTAAAACATAAAAATATTTATTTTGGAAGATTTTCAGATGTAATGAAGCGAACACAAATACTTATCTGTTCTTCTGCAGTGATGTCCGGAGGATCATCTACTATTATCGCAAAATAATCACAATTATTAATTTCCGGATTTATTTTGCGTATTATACATTTTGCACTACTCTATAACATGATTTTGTGACGTAGTGAACAATAATGTGCAATTTGAGGTACATTGTAATTCTGGAGAAAAGGATCAAATTTTTTAATAACTAAAATTGGCATTATTTGTTGAATTTTTTGTTTCATTATGTCCTTGCAATGGGATAGCCTTAAATAATTTCGTCTCTTTTATAGCCTGAATGGTGCATCATTTTGATTTCTTATAGTACCTTTCTTAAGAGGAAAGGTTACCCCTGTACTAAAATATGAAGCGAAAATTCAATTAATTGTTTCGAACTATTAACATTTTAAAAAACACACGACACGCATACTTCCGATATTAACCTGAATTAAAAAAAATATTATTGAAATCTATTAGTATTTGACTTTGATTTTAAAGGCAAAACGAGAAAAGTCCAGTATTAATAGATTTCAATAATTTTTATTTTAAAATGCAGGTTAGTATCGGAAGGATGCTTGTCGTGTGTTGAATTTTTTAATGCGTTAATAGTTCTAATACAGGAATAATTTATTTGAATTTTCGCTTTATATTTTTGAGCAGCGGTAACCTTTCCTCTTCGGCTAAAGTCGTAGGTACATAATCGTCTCGCTGCTTATTGCAGATAAATAAGTGCATAATAAAATAGTAAAAAAATCAGATTGATTTTTAATAATTTATTTAAATAAAAACACGGAAAGGGGGCGCAAAATTAAACAGAGAGGGCGTAAGCCCCCTCAAAAATGGTCTATCGACGCCACTGCCAAAACGTTAGTGTAAATTAAAATTAAAAAGCCTAGTTTCTATAAAGGTAAATTACCTTTTTTTTCATTTTTTTGCATAAATAACTACACCTATGTATATTAAAATTAATAATAATATTAATTGATTCATACTGAGTTAACGACAAATGTCACATTTCTTTAAAACAGCACACGTTTTTTATTACAGAATATATGTTTCTTTAGTGGCTATAGAAAGAAACTAAAACTATTATAATTTAATGACTCATTATTGGACGAAAATTATCTTAGTTTATAGGTAATCATTCACCTGTGACTCCCATCCCTATATAATCCCAGTTCACTCCCTTGTTTTTCAGAGTTGTTGGGACCTCTGGCATGGTTGACATGTTGAGTAATCTTGACTACTCTGTTCAACTTTCACTTGTTGTATTACTGATGATGAGAACTTAGTTCTCGAAATACGTATCTAGTTTTTATTAAAATTAATTTTAAGGTTAAGGGGTAATTATAATAGTTTTAGTTAAATTTAACCTTAGACTCCATCTATTATTACTTTTTATAGAAAGAAAAGTAAACTATTATACACGTTTAAATAGAGAACGTAAACTTATTAATCTCATTATTGACAGATACATTAAATTTAATATAGCGTGATGCGAAATACTGGAAACATATTAACAACAAAAACCACAATACTGGATATCTATAAACTCGGTCAATATTCTCATTATGATGTGAAACAATTAACAGATTCATTGAACTCCACAAACTATTGAAAATCCTAAGTTATGTCGTGTGAAAATGACACACATACACATATTTTCTGTCGCCGAGATAAAATCGGCAAATAACATTTCCCGTGTTCAGCTAGTCCTATTCCTACAGCCACAGCACTTAGCTTCCAGGTATCCGGTATAAATGCACGATGATTTGCATTATATGAACAGCAAAAATGGTGTCGACAAGACCGTTCGAGAAATCAGTATGTATTATCAGTGATATTGTGTACAGCAACTATCATAAAACACAATACGATGTGGTTTGCGCATTCAAACGTCATATTTCTATCAAGAAACATTCTATATTCTATTCGAATCACATCAATTTTAAAATCTATGCATGTATGTCAAGCACTACCACTTGAAAAGGAATACATTCAAAGGAACTTTATATGGTACTGAATTATCAAAATTTAACAAATAATTCTCATACCGGGTGTTTCGCGCTTGGTAATAAACAAAAACCGGAGAGATTGAGCTCGGAACCACCCAGCAAAATTTAATTTTTGCTTTTCTAAATCATTTTTATTTTTAATATGTTTTTAAAATTTTATAGACTTTTAATAAAATATAAACATTATTTAAAGCATAAATTATACGTATTTTGTAAAATCTAAATCACATTGATTACAACATGCAGACAGTCAGGCATGCTAGCACGAGCCCCCATATATTTTTTTTATATTCTACACCTAAATCAATGAACAGATTTTGTTAATTTTGTAACCTGTAAAATCGAAATTCGGACAGTGCAAACGATATGCATGTTTTTGTAATTTTTTTCAAATTGCTATTACTTAACGTACAAAATAAAATCTGTTTATTTGAAACGTGTTTGTCTAAACTTAAAAAACCTGATTTCCCATGTTAAGCGCTTATGGCTCGCGTTTTAATTAACACCCTGTATGTTAAAAATTAATAATAGATGGAGTCTAAGGTTAAATTTAACTAAAACTATTATGATTACCCCTTAACCTTAAAATTAATTTTAACAAAAACTAAATACGTATTTCGAGAACTAAGTTCTCATCATCAGTAGTACAATAAGTGAAAGTTAAACAGAGTAGTCAAGATTACTCAACATGTCAACCATGCCAGAGGTCCTAACAACTCTGAAAAACAAGGGAGAGAACTGGGATTATATAGGGATAAAACATATTAATAACGATAGATATTTAGATGCATACGAGAGTTTAATAATAAATAAATATAAAAATAATTTGATGAACGTAGATTTCGGTCCCATACCAAACTCAAACCTTTTCAATTTGTTACAAGGTGAAATTTTATTGGACGATTTAAAATTTTAATGACTCATTATTATTGGAGGACAATTATCTTAGTTTATAGATAATCATTCACCTGTGACTCCCATCCCTATATAATTCCAGTTCTCTCCCTTGTTTTTCAGAGTTGTTAGGACCTCTGGCATGGTTGACATGTTGAGTAATCTTGACTACTCTGTTTAACTTTCACTTATTGTACTACTGATGATGAAAACTTAGTTCTCGAAATATGTATTTAGTTTTTGTTAAAATTAATTTTAAGGTTTAGCGGTAATCATAATAGTTTCAGTACCCTGTATGTTAGTTCATGAAAAAAATGTCCAAATATTAACCGAAAACAGTCAATCAACCAAAAAAGTACTACTTTACATACTTGTTGCATAAATAACTATTTTTAAATCACTTTGTTTAATTCAGATGATTTGTATCAAGCGTCCTGATTATAAGAACAACTAAATTAACATAATGACACCAGAGCAGGAATGATTGTAAATGTGGTATTACATATGATAAACAGGTATGTATTTAGGATATTCTCTTAAGTATTCCGGGAATTATTGCGATGCTAATAAAGAATGTGGTTTCTTCTTCGTAGATAAATTCTTAGAACTTGTTATCTTATGACATATTTAAGAGCATATCACTAATTAAAACTGCACCAACGACACTCTATTTTAATTTAATTAAATCACAGGGATTGTTAAGAGTAATGAATGACACTGGAAAGTCTATTATTTACTAATTAAAGTGTCACTGGTGTCAAAAATCAAAGAACTTTAATTTATAATTGTAATATATACCGGGTTAATACTTTTTTTTTGTTAAATAGGAAATACAGTGGTAAAATTTTCATTTGGCGATATTGCTCCAACTCATTCTTGGTCAAAAAAATGTTTATCCTATCTTTAGATAAGACTGACTATAGATTTTGATTTCCTTTAATTTGATATTTTATACTTAATTAGTGGGATAACTGCCTTTTACAAGTTTTTTTACCTCCCGTAGGTAAGGGAGGTAATGTAATCGTGCCAAAAATTCGTTGGTGAGTTTTTAGTAAATAAGCACGAATTAGGGTCCCCACAACACGTTTTTACTATTTTTACGATGATGTCTGGGTGTATATATATATATATATATATATATATATATATATATATATATATATATATATATATATACATATGTGTGTGTGTGGGTGGGTGTGTGTGTGTGACGATAACTCATAACAAACTTCCAAATATTTCTATTTTCCATATTTAAGCTTCCTGCATTCATATAAAGAATTGATTAGATTTTGGATAAAATTGGATAACCGGAAGTGACTCTTTACTTGAAGCCCATAATAGTTTTTCATGAAAAACTATATTAAAATATAATCCAAAACTTTTCAATTTTAGTATTTTAAACTTCTATATCAAGGGGAACAACATATTATATTTTGGTTAAAATTAATATACCAGAAGTGAGAAGTGACATTTTACTTGAAGATCTGAACAGATTTTCGTAAAATATATATTGATATACTCCAAAACTTGTCAACATTAGATTTTGACTATACCTAAATGATAAACCGGAAGTCGTACTTAATAGGAGCTCTTAACAGATTTTCGAGGAAAAATTTAATAAAATGTAATCCAAAATTTGGTATTTATTGGAACAACAAATTAGATTTTGTGTACAAACGATCAACTGGAAGTGATACTTTACTAAAAGCTCATTGCTATTTCAAACATGGAATTGACGGGAAGTCATGTGTTGGCCACATCAGACTTTTTTCATAGGATGTTATTAAAAGAAACTTTCTAAAATAAAAACAATAAATTTAAACTACGTATTTGTTAAAAACGTTTGTTTTATTGCACCTATTGTATATTATTCTATATTTTGTGATTATATATTGTGCCACAACCATGAAAAGTCATGATCACACACAATAACATACGTGTATTCTTACAAAAGTCTG
Source organism: Harpalus rubripes (assembly GCA_963082715.1). Lineage (NCBI taxonomy): Eukaryota > Metazoa > Arthropoda > Insecta > Coleoptera > Carabidae > Harpalus > Harpalus rubripes. The sequence continues at coordinate 3,153,866 of OY720458.1, read as the reverse complement.
TACATTGTAATACGTACTTAGGAGAAAATCCATCTGCTGCCATCTACGCTAAGCTTTTCGCTAAGGGTCTCATTGATGAATGATTTTATTAACAATTTCTCAATCAAATTAATTTAAAAATATTTTATGATTTAGTGTAACAAATTTAATGATTATTTTACAACGTGTTGGTACCATGCAAATATCACCAAAATTATTTTAGTGTAACAATGTTGATTTAATTTTCATTACATTTCAAAATGTTTGAAGCGATGCCATCTAAAATGATGTCTTGGTCGTAACTAATTTTAATTTTTATAACTTTACAATTTAAATATAAAAATGATTGACAGTTTTGTAACTTAGGTTATATATTTTTTATAGAACTGATACATATAATTCATATTCGAAACGTCTTTGTATTCGTCGAAAAATAAACTCTTATACTGAGGTCCCAAGAATATTCCAGAAAAAATAGTTTTTACATAGGAAAACATTTATTATATTTTTAAATCATTACATCAAAATTTATTGATTAACATTTGTTTTTTATACTGTAATAAGAACATAATTATTCTTTGTTTGGTACTATTTCAAATCCGTATATATTCATATCAACAAAAAATATATTTATATGCAGCAATCTTCGAAGGTTACATTTTTTGCAATAATTTTTTTTTTTATACAATTTACTGTCCTACGGCAATTCATCACTAGCGATCGAGATTTATTTGACTTTAGAATAAAACAAATTGTCCGATATTTGAATATAAATATTCATTTAATTGAACAAATATTGATTCGATAGAGTAAATATGAACAAAAGTTTCAATTCACACATGAATTTACAGCATTTGTTGGTATTCACCGTATTAGAGTTGATAAGAAATTATGGTACAATATAATAAATCAACTAGGTAATTCTGATTCAAATTCAATATTGATATGAAATCAAAATAAACAAATGATGATCTGTAGTGGGTTTTTTCATTTGTTTCTTAATAATTTTCATGTTTTTCACTACAATAAATTAATTAATTGATGTTTAAAACAAAATAATGTAAACTTGTTATAGACTACGTTTATCTCGACGGTTGAAGCCGCTAAATTTTAGTAAATCCCTTTTCAATCTTCGAAATAAACGATCGGGATTAATATTTCAAGCCACTTGAAAATGTCAAGTCAAGCCTATAAAATATCAGGCTTGGACTTACGAAGCGGCTTGACTTCTGTCGAAATAAACAGTGAAGCTTCAAATAATGTAACTACGCATGCGCACATCCGTAATTTGCAGTGTTACTAAATTCATATCATTTGTTGGTTTCTTGCATTTTACCTCATTTTATAAAAGTCGCGACATAAAACTTAGTAAAATTATCGAAAAGCGAAATATTTGGAGCGATGAAGAAATAAATGTATTTTTAATGTTTTTGAAAGAGAAGACAAATAACAACATGACAATTTTTAGATTTTGGGGTTATATATCCAGGATGAAATTAGATCATATACCTCTCCCAGTATGTCTGCATAATCGAGTATTTAAGTATCTTTTTTTAGTCGATACGAATTTAAAGAAGATTGAAAGTAAGTCAATCCTAATTTCAATCCGCTGAGATAAACCAATAGGATTATTCAAGTCATAATATACTTGAAGCCGCTTGAATTATCAAAATAAACGTAGTCATACATAATTGAAAAGCTTCTGAAATAAGAATATTTTCATATTTAAAAACTATTATGTTTGCATTATATCTCGAGAATTATTAAGTTTTGAAAAAATCTAATTACACCACGTTAGTCTACGTAAACCATACAAAAATTATCAAAACATCTTTTCTAAAGTAGACACCCGTATAGGTATAAGTGGTAAGTTCATGTGTCAGTCTTCAGGCATAATAACTGCTTTGAAGCTAAAATTTATCATCTTTCGTGATATACTTAGAACAGAAAAATGAGACATGATGATAAATTTATTTATTCAACAAATCGTGCTTGCAGCATCCAGAACGCTGGCGATTCGTATTTCATGGTTTTAGAGAGAATTCTATTGCCTTGTCATGTACACATAATTATTACGTTCTCTCATGTTTAGCGTCTCTATTTACAAGCCTGTATGTAACACGAGAAGAACTGGTACATATTTCATTAGAACTCAATTTGTAGTTTTACATTATTCAGAATCGGTCGAAGGGTGGTACGAAACTATGCCCGCAGGTTAAGAAACAATAAGTAAAGAAATAATTAATCCTATGTTAAACTCACTCCTATATTCCGAGTTTCGGTGCACACCATGTATATACCGTGAGTTTCAGCTAAAATGCAATATTTACTATTCTGTCATTAATGCATTACTGTGGATACTTGTTACACCTACTGCATTGTTCCAAATAAAATGCAACATAGGTTGTCGAAGTTGTCAATGCCAAATGAACTTGTCATAACTTTTTAAAGATGTTTTTATTATTGTAATGAGGTGGCCTTTGGTCCTTATACTGCGGCCTAATGGCTTATTGTACCCTCTAAAAGTATTTACTCCTCTATGAGGAATCCTGTATATTTAATGAAGTCCAGGTTGTATATTCTTTAGCGTCTCCGAGTGCAATTTCTCAGCTCCTAGAAGGCTATGTCTACCCCTCACAAAAGCCTCACAGTGACATATTATGTGCTGAGGTATCTCTTCCTCTTCACCACAACCCCTGCATAATGGTTTCTCTTTTAGACCCATTGGATGTAGGTGTTTGTTCATTGCACAGTGCCCAGTTATGAATCCTGTTAAAATCCTAACATTTTGTTTATTCTTTGAGAGCAAAGAGTCAGTTCTTTTCTTGGATGGTTCATCTAGGAAGATCTTAGCTTGTCTCTGTCCTGTTGTTTTTTTTTCCAATGTGATCTATCGAGGCCATACGAGAATACAGGCCTGAATGTTTATCCCTGCTCAATGCGTCACGCCTAGCTAAGAGGCCCGAGCGCTAGTCTAGCCTTCTACAAACAGTCGACTTATAGCAGTCAGCGGGAGCGGACGCAAGACACAACGCGGGAAGGACTGTCAAATTTCTATTATTTCTCGTTGTAGGAATCTATAAAAATGGTTTTCAAATTGGAATTTAATTTAAATATTGAGAGTGATAAAATTATTCATTTTCATGACCTCGCAAATTATGAAACAAAGTTGAAATGTGTAAATGATTTCATATTTAAAAAAGTAGATAACCATTTAACAATATTTAAGATAAAATTGTCTAACAATATTCCCCAAATATATATCTCTCCAACAATAATGAAAAATCTGAAATGTAGTGTTTATTTCAAAAATATTAAAATAAATAATACAACTCGTATAGAAAATAGCACGTAAATGTCTTTCATTCATCATTTTTGGTTTCATTATTATCATTTTCATGGAACAAAAATAAATAATTTAAAGTGAAATATGAGTTTATTCGTACATATATATATATATATATATATATATATATATATATATATATATATATATATATATATATATATATATATATATATATATATATATATATAGGCCATTTCTAAGTTATTTCTCATTTAATTTGTTTAGATATGAACATAAAATAGGTAATACATAATATTTAAATAGTTATTTAGGAGTTGTATATCTTTATAAATCACATTCTCCAATCCTATTTATTTAAAATTCCGTATATTTCATATGCTTACAATGTTAGCGTTCGAGGCGTGGCGTGACAGCAAGAGGCTCGCTGTGACGTCACGAACTGAGTATTCAGGCCTGTATTCTCGTATGGCCTCGGTTCTATGCCATTGTTGGAGCAATGTATTAATTGCCTGCTTTGCTGTTTCTTTTGAGACTCCGCAGGCAGGTTTTAGCCCTATAATTGGTGAATGTGTCCCATCTTTTGCTAGACGGTCATCCATCTAGTTTCTTACAATTTCTGAGTGCCCTGTACCCATATTAAATACTCCTAGAGCGTTTAACCTACGAATGCAGTCGAAAACTAATCCCGAGTCTACTTCGTAGGATTGTAGTGCCTTCAAAGCGGCTTGGCTATACATACGTTACGTTATAGATGTTTACTAAAGAAGAAAAAATTCGAATGGTTACTTGGTACAATGCCAGTTTGAGAAATGTTTGTGATATATTTGCTAATTTATCTCCTGAACGTTTTAGACCAAATCCTTCTACAGTTTCAAGAATATTTACAAAATTTATACGTGATAGATGTTTAAATAATAATCATACGAAAAGGGCAAAAACAAAAACTTAGCGAATTGAAGAAAATAAAAAAAAATTACTACGTGCAATAGAGGCAAATAATCGCTCTACAAAAGTTTTGGCAATTGAATTACAAGTAGCAAAAATTCTGTATTTAGATTATTAAAAGACGAAAAATGAACTTATCATAATTTACTGATTTATAGATAACGTAAATACAGAAGTTTTGCTAATTGTAATTCATTTGCCAAATTTTTTTAGACAGCTGATTATTTTCTTTTGTTGCACGAAGTAAATTATTTTTATTTTCTTCAATTCGCGATGTTTTTGTTTTTGCCCTTTTCGTATGATTCTTATTTAAACATCCATCACTTGTAAATTTTGTAAATATTCTCCAAACTGTAGAAGGATTTGGTCTAGGACGTTCAGGAGATAAATTAGTAAACATATCACAAACATTTCTCAAACTGGCATTGTACCAAATCCTAGTTGGATTTGGGATTTGGTCTAGGACGTTCAGAAATTATCAAAGATACTACAAACTTTTGTCAAACTATAACTAGCATAAACCAAGTAATCATTCGATTTTTTTTTCTTTAGTAAATATATGAGTAAATATAGTAAGGTGAGGCCTGGTAAACGCCCGCACGGCAGAAATATGTCATCATCATTACCGACATCTGTGTACAAAGCAGATTGGCACGCCCAGCAATGGGTAATATGCCGTAATGATATATTTATTTATTTAGTAAATATTGAGGGTGTTCGATTGCGTGGCCGTCCAGTGTGTAAGTGCATGGATGTGATTGAGAAGATGCTAACAGAGAGAAAGTTTCCGAGTGAGAAGAGAAGAAGAGCGTGTATGAATGGGATTATGAATGTGGCCGAGGCGAAAGAAGTGTGCTTAGACAGGAATTTGTGGCGAAAGATGATTGTTTCGTAACTATTACTGTGGTCCGGTTGCGGAATTTCGCTACCGAAAATCTGTCACTTCAATATGTTAAGAGAGGAACATTTGTTGTATGGTGTCAGGTTAGTAAGAATGTTGTTGATAGAAAGAGTGATTATTTTTGTGGTTGATATTATTATTATTATTGTTTCGGGTTTGTGCTAACCCACTAGGTGGGAAATGCGTGATTTTATGTATAAATGTATATATTTAAATTGTGATGACAAGTTCATTCGACATTGACAATTTTGACAACATATGTTGCATTTTATCTGGAACGATACAGTATGTAAAACTAGTATCCATAGTAATACATTATTTACAGAATAGTAAATATTGCATCTTAGCTGAAACTCACGGTATAAAAATTAATTGTCGGGAAACTTAATTACTAATTCTATTTAAGTGAGACTATGTGTAAAAAATTCTTCAAATACAATGAGCTTTTTTTAAAAAAATAAGCGCAATTTCCCTTGTCAGGCGTGTTTTATTAAGATTTATTCGTAGCTTGCTAATTCTCGTACTGCATTCCACAAGTTTGAGTAGAAATTCCAACGCAACTCACATGTTTGTCAAAAGTTTAATTACTAATTAATGAATTATTTATTCAGCAGTCATTAACCTACAAGTTTATAAACAGTATCATTACAAACTATTTATTTATGTTTAGTACACCTAACAAAAAATATAGTTTTATTACTGCAAAAAATTAATTTGTGAAAGTTTTAAAACAAACATTTTTATTTACTTTAACAGGTAAGACTGAAAATACATTAAAATAAAGTAGGTTATTATGTTTTATTGTTTTATTTAATCTATACTTAACAAGAAAGATAGAAAATAAGATGCTTCTAACATAAAATGATTTTCGATATTATTCGAATACACATGAAGAGCAAGGGGAAAAAGGATGAATGTCCATTATCTACAAAAATGAGATGATCAAATGGTATATTTAAAGAAGACAAAAACGGTAACAGATCTAAGATACAAGAGCTAATAGGATGGCAGTCCAAGCATTTTTGCTTAGTAGATTTGGTAGTCAGACTGGTCAATTTCTATTAGGTCCCACATAAGTTGCAACTCGACCCATCTCTGGGTATAATAATGTCAAGCCTGAGTTTTGGACTAAGATTAAATACAGTTTCTTACTTCAAATAAGGTTTCAAACTTTAAAATTCTCCCTGGCTCCTCACATGGTATGAAGTTTATATATATATATATATATATATATATATATACATACATATACCGTGTGTCTATTTTAAAGGTGTACATAGGAGATTAACATGGGAAATCAGTTTTTTGCAATTTCCTGCCCGCCTAATTATTTTAAGCAAAAACGCATCAAATAAAAGTTGTAGGGCATAAAATTCCGCATCTAAGTCAATAAACAGAATTACCTTTAAATGCTTTGTAACGACAGAAATTTAATATGAAAATATGGAAAATTACGTTGAAAATATCGACAGCCATGGAATTGAACAAAAAATGCTTGACGTTATATCTGTCACAAAGTAAGATAACTTATTTGACGTTTCTGACAATTTGAATTTGTCTCTACTTTTATTGTGTGAAATTATTAGAGAAGGAATATTTATATTAATGAAAAGCGCGATTTCACAATTGCTAAATTCGTGACAAAATTTGAAAACTGCTAATGTGTCTTCAAAAAATACACGTGAGCCGCGTAATGCGCTATTGGAAGAAAGAGTATTAGGAATAAGTGTAGTCCCCTTCTGTAGTACTAGATGTATTCACAATGAGTTGGGAGTACATCACAGCATCATACATAATTTTGTTAAGCAGTTTAATTTTTAATAAATTCATATTATTTATACAAAATTGTATTTTTTAACTTTATTTATTAGTCTAATATAATATTTCTCTTATTATCATAATTAACGATATATTTTAAATCAAATTATCAGAAATGTCAAATAAGTTAACTTACATTGTGACAGATAAAATGTCAAGCATTTATTTATTTTTTGTTCAATTCCATGGCTGTCGATATTTGCAACGTAATTTTCAACATTTTCATATTTAGTTACTGTCGTTACAAAATATGTAAAGGTAATTCTGTTTATTGAATTAAATGCAGAATTTTATGCCCTAAAACTTTTATTTGACGCATTTTTGCTTAAAATAATTAGGCGAGCAGGAATTTGCAAAAAACTGATTTCCCATGTTAATCTCCTATGTACACCTTTAAGGCAGACACACGGTATATATACAGGGTGTAATCATACTTCGGGGAAAAAATAAAATGACATATAGTACTGACCAAAATGAGTAAAAAAAGCTTAATCAACATGGGTCCGATATTCAATAGTTTCCGAATATAAGGCAGTGAAAAATGAGTTTTTACGGAGTTTACCTCTGCCATCTCGAAAACTATAAGAGTTACGATTTCGATTAAATAAGACTTTTTGTTTACCTTTCAGAGGTCAACTTAAATGTGCTTTTGTAAATGTGACAACCTTGACCAATATTTGATTTTCAAATAATTTCGTTACTATTACAAATTGAGAAAAATGTTTCATTTAAATTTTATTGTTTTTTTATAGTCCATTTACTGACATAGACAAAATCTAGTTCAATCACTATCTTTGTCAATTTTCTTCGATTCTAATAATAAATGGCCTCTTTCTCGGAAACAGTTGAAGATCGGACTCATGTTGATAAAGCCTTTTTTACTCATTTTAGTCAGTATTATATGCTCTTTAATTTTTTTCCCGAAGTATGATTACACCCTGTATTAAACTTTAATAATAAGATGTGTAAAATAAAATATTCTATAACCTTCATTTATACAAATTATATTTTGTCTAATGTTTTTTTCATGACAAAAGTGTGAAGATGAAAAAATCCAAGAACGAATTTAGTAATGAGAGCGCTAGCAAGGCCATACCATAATTTTCTAACTAAAATTAAGCAAAAACGCATTTGTGACGATTTCTAGGTACTGTAACAAAGATTAAAGCAAATCTCAGCGCTGCTACGTGCTTTTCTGCATGTTTCTCTCAAAATATTTGCGAATAATTCGCAATTATGACCTTGTGCATTTAAAGTACATCGTATTAATCATATTTAAATAAAATAAAAGTCATAATTTCTGATATGATGTAGAAATAATATTGATAACATTTAAGATTTGATAAAAAATATAATCATTTTTATATTATATCTATTAAATAAGTAAATAAATAAAAGTCAAGTTGTTTACTATTATGATAGATGTGTAAATTTGTCAGATATAAACTGTTTGGCGAACTTTGGAATTTAAAAAGAACCATGCAGTCTAAAAGATAAGTATAAAAAAATAGACAAAATTTATAAATAAATACAATCAAGCCTGTATATTTCTTACTAAATACCGGGAGTTTTTTTATCAGTAAACATGGACGTATGCCATTAACATAGTTACTTTTAAAATGATTGACAGCAATGTATTATCGCATTTTTTTTAAACTAGACATAGGGAGTTGTCAAAGTCATCAAACTGTCATCTGTCAATTTCAGGAATTATTTAACTTTAATGCTGTCCATTGACGTATTCTGTAGTTCTATAATTATTATATATTTTTCTAGGAGTTGCTGGACTGGATCGCTTATTAAAAGTAGCAGCAAATAAATCGGAAACTTGTCTCAGACGCATATTATGATTTGTACTTTTTCTTCAATTGTATACTCGTACATAATTTTGAAAGATGTCAATTTGATGACTTTGACAACTCCCTATGTCCAGATTTAATAAAAACGCGGTAATACATTGCTGTCATTCAGTCAATCATTTTAAATGTAACTATACTAATGACATACACGACACACATGTTCACTGATTTAAAAAACTCTCGGTGTACGACGAAAATTATTTACCTAGACATAAAGCACTTTAAGCTTGTTAATCATTATTATGACATCTTTCGTCTTTGTTTCATTAATGACATAAAATATGATTGACAGAGCGATAAGAAAATAATCTTTTCCAAAAAGTTATCTAAAAATAAAAAGATATTACTCAAGTTGAAAATACGTTTTTATTACCATGTAACATTTTAACTCGTTTCTTAAACAAACTTTCCCAATTTTTTCTACACATTAGCAGGAATAATGATTAAATTCTAATTTTGATTCAGACAGCTGTCTCCTACTAACATATGAACATTAAAGCCTAAGTGCATTAAAGTTTCGTTCAATATACATTATACTTATTTATTTTTAGTAACTAGTTGCTATTAAATTTAGAACAGCACTTTAAGTGTAATGAGTCGAAAAGAAAGTGATCACAACTAGACATCCTGAATTAGACGAGAAATTTTCAGTTTTAACCTTAATATCTTTAATGATTTTAGGAAATATTTTTCATTTTAAAATAGCGAAGATTCACATAGTAAAAATCGAGGTATGGTATGACTAGCGAATGAAAGTTGACGTTTAAATTATTTTATAGGTGTGGTTTCTTTTGAAACCCTAGAGAAAAATAGAATTGTATGAAATTTTTGCATGAACCCATTTAAATACTGGACTAGGAAAGCAAAGAGATACATTACTATGTCTGGCTGGAAACAGATGGCCGATTAGGGTAACTGAATATCAAAACAGGGGTGCGTTTAAAATATTTTAAACATTTTTCGTTGATGTTGATTATTACAAAATATTTTGATTTAACAGTAATTCCGACTCGAGGATTGCTTACACCTGAGACGAACGAACTAGAATTTGCCGTATTAAATTTTTTAAATACATCCCTGAATCCTGTTGCTAAGGTCATTTTAAATGCCTCCTGGTATTGAGTACAATTCTAATCTTCTGTAACGGAATACATAAGGGTCAGTTTCCTTTCTAATCAAATATAGGAAAATGGTTTCAAAAGAAACCACATCTATTAAATAATCTAAACGTCAACATTCATTCGCTTCGCTATAGTCATACCATAAATACATTATAAATACAGTTTTTTACATAGTTGAAATAATAATATTTCACGACAAATTTTTATTTTTACATATTATGATACTAGACAAAAAATAAAATACCCGTATTTTTTACATCGATTAATTATTCGTACTTTACGAGAAAATAATTATTAAAAATTTGGGGAAGGGATTCGTGACGTGACAATGGTAAAAGCGTGAAAAAAGACGGTTAGACTGGGAGGAAAAGAGATAGTTATAGCCAGATGTGACCATGCCACACCTACCACAACATAAACGCGACGTTGATAGGCTGATTTATAACTGCTCTTACCTTCCCGCAGTCTATCTGTCATCGTCCACGGTTCTAACATACTTACGGCATATATCCCTTCTCCAAAACATTAAATTGTTAATAACAAGATTATTACAAATTAATATTTAGTTTTTATTATTATAATGAGAAGCTACAGCGGTTAGTTTTTATATTTTATGACATATATATTGAAATTCGAATACCCCATTGGTGTCAAACAAATTGATGTACCTACTGTCAACGCATTTTTTCTGGTTCTATAAGAAAATTCACCTCGGGGAAAATTCATCGCACACAATTCATCGAATAGAATAAAGATAATGTTACATTAATAATAATAAGTTAATCAATAAAAATTGCAAATAATAAGCAATCAATATTGCACATCTTCACATATATATTCATTTTGTGAATTTTTTGATAAAACGCTGCACTGGCGATCCGCTGGAAGCCAATCACTCCATGCTGGCTCCCATCGATGCTTAATATAATATCCCTAGTTTTTCAGAGACGGCAAGAACTACATTAACCGTGGTTTTAACCGGGATGAAGGAGGGGACTGGAATTTAATGTTGGACAAAAATTAGTTCTGTTGGACCCTGTAAATATTTTATTACACAATGTCCATATTATAAGGTTTTGAATCGAAAAAAAACAGTTTTCGTGCCACTATCTAACTTCAATGTACATTATGTTCAAGTTGAATTTTGTGTAGTACTCTATGAAAAAAAAAATCGTACAACAGGTAGAATGCTGTGAATCAAAATAAATGAAAGAAAATAAAATATTTATGATTCCCCATCTTACAAAAGGTATTTAGGTTACATCTAAATATCCCCATACATAAGAATAATTTTTTATATTTTGCGTTCATAATGAGGTCATTACGATACGCAATTTTTTGTTTTAGACGGTTGGTACTAGATGACGTTTCTTTAACCCATTTATACCTAATTTATTTTTAGTTAATTGACAATTCATTTTAATAATATAATGTCGAAATTATTATTTTTTTATTTAGGGACAATTTTAAGGAATGTTTAATAATTAATGTATCCGTTGGAATATTTTGATGAAAATTGGTATACTTATGTTTTTTGGTACGAGAAATTTGCTGGTGAGGTCGATGAAGGTGTACCACACACCCATTTTTGGGTATGAGGATGGTGTGGTTTAAAAAAGGGTGGAAATTTTTAAAAAATTAAAAATTTTGAAAATTAGTATTTAAGTAGTTTGAAGGTTGTATATTTAAGATTTTAAAACCACAGGTCGATATCTCTTTTCGTGTCCGAGATATTCGGCCTCAAAACTTTGCTCAAAAATGCCCATTTTTGGGATATGACCCAAAAATGGTCAATCATACACCGCTGGCGATATCACCATTAGATTCTACGAGCAAAATTACATAAGCATACCAATTTTCATAATTTTTGAACAACTATTACAATCTCCAAAAGGAAAAGTCTGAAAATGACCAAAAATCGCAAAAAATCTAAGGTGTACCCCTTGCGATTTTTTCAGTTTTTGACAATTTTAAGGAATGTTTAATAATTAATGTATCCGTTGGAATATTTTGATGAAAATTGGTATACTTATGTTTTTTGGTACGAGAAATTTACTGGTGAGGTCGTTGAAGGTGTACCACACACCCATTTTTGGGTATGAGGATGGTGTGATTTAAAAAAGGGTGGAAATTTTTAAAAAATTAAAAATTCTGAAAATTTGTATTTAAGTAGTGTGAAGGGTGTAGATTTAAGATTTTAAAACCGCAGGTCGATATCTCTTTTCGTGTCCGAGATATTCGGCCTCAAAACTTTGCTCAAAAATGCCCATTTTTGGGATATGACCCAAAAATGGTCAATTATACAACGCTGGCGATATCACCATTAGATTCTACGAGCAAAATTACATAAGCATACTAATTTTCATAATTTTTGAACAACTATTACAATCTCCAAAAGGAAAAGTCTGAAAATGACCAAAAATCGCAAAAATCTAAGGTGTACCCCTTGCAATTTTTTCAGTTTTTGACAATTTTAAGGAATGTTTAATAATTAATGTATCCGTTGGAATATTTTGATGAAAATTGGTATACTTATGTTTTTTGGTACGAGAAATTTACTGGTGAGGTCGATGAAGGTGTACCGCACACCCATTTTTGGGTATGAGGATGGTGTGGTTTAAAAAAGAGTGGAAATTTTTAAAAAATTAAAAATTCTGAAAATTTGTATTTAAGTAGTTTGAAGAGTGTAGATTTAAGATTTTAAAACCACAGGTCGATATCTCTTTTCGTGTCCGAGATATTCGGCCTCAAAACTTTGCTCAAAAATGCCCATTTTTGGGATATGACCCAAAAATGGTCAATTGTACACCGCTGGCGATATCACCATTAGATTCTACGAGCAAAATTACATAAGCATACCAATTTTCATAATTTTTGAACAACTATTACAATCTCCAAAAGGAAAAGTCTGAAAATGACCAAAAATCGCAAAAAATCTAAGGTGTACCCCTTGCGATTTTTTCAGTTTTAGACAATTTTAAGGAATGTTTAATAATTAATGTATCCGTTGGAATATTTTGATGAAAATTGGTATACTTATGTTTTTTGGTACGAGAAATTTACTGGTGAGGTCGTTGAAGGTGTACCACACACCCATTTTTGGGTATGAGGATGGTGTGATTTAAAAAAGGGTGGAAATTTTTAAAAAATTAAAAATTCTGAAAATTTTTATTTAAGTAGTTTGAAGGGTCTAGATTTAAGACTTTAAAACCACAGGTCGATATCTCTTTTCGTGTCCGAGATATTCAGCCTTAAAACTTTGCTCAAAAATGCCCATTTTTGGGATATGACCCAAAAATGGTCAATTGTACACCGCTGGCGATATCACCATTAGATTCTACGAGCAAAATTACATAAGTATACCAATTTTCATAATTTTTGAACAACTATTACAATCTCCAAAAGGAAAAGTCTGAAAATGACCAAAAATCGCAAAAAATCTAAGGTGTACCCCTTGCGATTTTTTCAGTTTTAGACAATTTTAAGGAATGTTTAATAATTAATGTATCCGTTGGAATATTTTGATGAAAATTGGTATACTTATGTTTTTTGGTACGAGAAATTTACTGGTGAGGTCGTTGAAGGTGTACCACACACCCATTTTTGGGTATGAGGATGGTGTGATTTAAAAAAGGGTGGAAATTTTTAAAAAATTAAAAATTCTGAAAATTTTTATTTAAGTAGTTTGAAGGGTCTAGATTTAAGACTTTAAAACCACAGGTCGATATCTCTTTTCGTGTCCGAGATATTCAGCCTTAAAACTTTGCTCAAAAATGCCCATTTTTGGGATATGACCCAAAAATGGTCAATTGTACACCGCTGGCGATATCACCATTAGATTCTACGAGCAAAATTACATAAGTATACCAATTTTCATAATTTTTGAACAACTATTACAATCTCCAAAAGGAAAAGTCTGAAAATGACCAAAAATCGCAAAAAATCTAAGGTGTACCCCTTGCGATTTTTTCAGTTTTAGACAATTTTAAGGAATGTTTAATAATTAATGTATCCGTTGGAATATTTTGATAAAAATTGGTATACTTATGTTTTTTGGTACGAGAAATTTACTGGTGAGGTCGTTGAAGGTGTACCACACACCCATTTTTGGGTATGAGGATGGTGTGATTTAAAAAAGGGTGGAAATTTTTAAAAAATTAAAAATTCTGAAAATTTTTATTTAAGTAGTTTGAAGGGTCTAGATTTAAGATTTTAAAACCACAGGTCGATATCTCTTTTCGTGTCCGAGATATTCGGCCTCAAAACTTTGCTCAAAAATGCCCATTTTTGGGATATGACCCAAAAATGGTCAATTATACAACGCTGGCGATATCACCATTAGATTCTACGAGCAAAATTACATAAGCATACCAATTTTCATAATTTTTGAACAACTATTACAATCTCCAAAAGGAAAAGTCTAAAAATGACCAAAAATCGCAAAAAATCTAAGGTGTACCCCTTGCAATTTTTTCAGTTTTTGACAATTTTAAAGAATGTTTAATAATTAATGTATCCGTTGGAATATTTTGATGAAAATTGGTATACTTATGTTTTTTGGTACGAGAAATTTACTGGTGAGGTCGATGAAGGTGTACCGCACATCCATTTTTGGGTATGAGGATGGTGTGGTTTAAAAAAGCGTGGAAATTTTTAAAAAATTAAAAATTCTGAAAATTTGTATTTAAGTAGTTTGAAGGGTGTAGATTTAAGATTTTAAAACCACAGGTCGATATCTCTTTTCGTGTCCGAGATATTCGGCCTCAAAACTTTGCTCAAAAATGCCCATTTTTGGGTCATATCCCAAAAATGGTCAATTATACACCGCTGGCGATATCACCATTAGATTCTACGAGCAAAATTACGTAAGCATACCAATTTTCATATTTTTTGAACAACTATTACAATCTCCAAAAGGAAAAGTCTGAAAATGACCAAAAATCGCAAAAAATCTAAGGTGTACCCCTCGCGATTTTTTCAGTTTTAGACAATTTTAAGGAATGTTTAATAATTAATGTATCCGTTGGAATATTTTGATGAAAATTGGTATACTTATGTTTTTTGGTACGAGAAATTTGCTGGTGAGGTCGATGAAGGTGTACCGCGCACCCATTTTTGGGTATGAGGATGGTGGGGTTTAAAAAGGGTGGAAATTTTTAAAAAATTAAAAATTCTGAAAATTTGTATTTAAGTAGTTTGAAGAGTGTAGATTTAAGATTTTAAAACCACAGGTCGATATCTCTTTTCGTGTCCGAGATATTATTTTATTATTATTTTTTTATTTAGGGAAGATTATTTACATGAAAATGTACAAATGGTTGCAAATATAAACACAAATTGAGTAAGTAAACGTTATTGTAGAAGGCGCAAAATGTAAAAAATAGTATAAAGAACTCATTTTATAAGACTTTCTTTCGCACTTGTCAATTAGAAAACTCGCTAACGCTCGTTTTCTAAATTTTGACGCGTGCGAAAAAAACATGTCTTATAAAACACGTTCTTTCATATACTATTATAGAATACCAGAAGTAAATTTAAGAGCATGCTAGTAAAAACAAGTAAAACATTTTAGTTATAGAGATATTTCGCAAAAAGCACGGTAGCTAAATAAGTGAATGAGATTCTTGTGAATATAGCGGTAACAAGTAGTAAACCGTATCTTTGTCTTTATTATAGACTTGCAGCTATCGTTTGATCGTTTCTCCGAGCCTGGCGTCATTTCTTACTCTCAG
Source organism: Harpalus rubripes (assembly GCA_963082715.1). NCBI lineage: Eukaryota > Metazoa > Arthropoda > Insecta > Coleoptera > Carabidae > Harpalus > Harpalus rubripes. The sequence continues at coordinate 3,138,201 of OY720458.1, read as the reverse complement.
CTGTTGTTCGACGTAGCCGGCAGTCAGCTTTTAGTTGGGGCAAGGTGAGTTATCTTCTGTTTTATTGTTTTATTACATGCTAAAAATCATCAGGAAGTGAGATACTGCGATTCCAAAGAAAATGAACATTACAATAAGCAAGTTTGCTTGTATATGTTGAGATTTCTCTTGTATTAGTGTAATATTAATTTTAAAATGGTAAAAAGAAACATACATTTCTTCACATAAGCGTTTAACATGGGAAATCAGTTTTTCAGTTACCAATAAATTTTAGACCAAATTTAAATTCTACGCCTAAATCACTAAAGGTTCGATCCTACCACCTCTAGTTAAAATGACTTAAGAATTAAACTTAAGGTTAGAAGCGATGGGAACAACAGTTTTAACTTCCATTTAGCTCTAACCAAATGTGGTAAGAACAATTTTGCAACATAACCTTTGGCTAAAACTAATTATAACTTTAACTAGAAGTGGCAGGAGCGGGCCTAAACAGATTTAATTTTGTACGTTAGGTAACCTGTAAAATCAAATTTGAAATTGTATAAATATTATTCATTTGTTGCAATAGCCTTGGAATTGAAACAAAGTTACAAAGAAATGCTTAACGTATGTACTCTCAGAAATTCGATTTTCAAGAAAAGTCACATAATTCAATAAGGGACTACAAAAAATATTGAAAGTATATGCTTAATAATGAATATTAATAAATAAATAAAACGATATAATTGAAATACTTCGGAAATAAGGGGGTTTTTGATATAGCAGCTCGTCACTCATATGAATTCCATATATATTTTTTTGATTGGCGACTCAAAGACGGCCTATAAATATATAACGAATACCCAGTTAGGGGAGGAGCCTACTACCAATGGAAGGAGAGAAATTCAAATAGCGGAGGCGTGGCTATCAACCCAGTAGTACAATTCTCAACAGTTTTTATTTAAATATAAATATTTAGCATTAAACTTAATAATTTAAATAAATAAATATATCATCACGGCATATTACCCATTGCTGGGTCTGCTAGCCTGCTTTGTACGCAGATATCGGTAGGTAATGATGATGACATATTTGTACCGTCCGGACGTTTACCAGGCGTCACCTCACGGGCACTCATTGCTGGAATATTCTGAAGAATAATTTAAATACATTTCCAATTATAAATCATGTCGACTTGTACAGTATAATTTATTTTTTATAAATATAATTTAGAAATAGCATATATTTCAAGAACATTTGGGTCCACGAAAAAAATAGTTTGATATAAAAACTTATATTCGTGACGACACATCTATATTTTCAAATTTCGAAGGACAACTCGCTTATTAATAGGAATTTTTTCACAGGGTTTTCACCGACAGTCTTAGTTTTACTTATACATTCAGATGAAATTATATAAAAAAAATGGTGGAATCCCCTATTCTGTACATAAATCACTACACAGATATTATTTTTAAAATAAATAGAACTTTTTGTCTAAAATTTATTGGTAGAAAAACTGATTTCCCATTTTAAACTCATATGGCCAGATTTTGTAATTAGTAGCCTGTATTTATTTATGGTGCATAAGTTGTTAAACATCCTGTATATGAGCTGCTAAGTTGTCAAATCTATTAACCTCATGAATCGAAAAGTAAAGAAAATTGATAAAATAATAAAATTGTTTATATGTTTAAAATACTGTGTATAGTAAAATAATCTTACTGAAATAATTGCGTAGGCTTCCACAGTCTGAGTCATGAGAAATATTCGTTTTCCGGGAATGGACTGTGTCATATTTTGAGTCAGAGCACAACGTTTCGCCCGCAGTCGTATGGGGCATCTTCAGGAGCAAGGGGGATAATACTGTCTTAAACAAGGTTACCCGACGTGTCAACCACGCTAGAGGCCGAGTTTAAGCAACAAGAGAGGGAGACTCAGTTTACACGTCGGGTAACCTTGTAAACTGAGTCTCTCCCTCTTGTTGCTTAAACTCGGCCTCTAGCGTGGTTGACACGTCGGGTAACCTTGTTTAAGACAGTATTATCCCCCTTGCTCCTGAAGATGCCCCATACGACTGCGGGCGAAACGTTGTGCTCTGGCTCAAAATATGACACAGTCCATTCCCGGAAAACGAATATTTATGTATATGTTTTTTTTTTTTGTGAGGAAACTTAAATCAAACATACATGAATTGGGTTTAAAATTTTCATGTTTCTTTTACCTCGATGTTTTTGCTATATAATTAAGTAATTTGTAACACGATAATTCTCTATTTTCATATAATTATTTTTAGAAACGAGAGAAGTGCTGTAGATTTGAAAAATGTTCTGCCTTCCTGATGGTATTGATTGTTTATTTATGTTGTTTTTTTGTTGGTGTGACTTAGAGACGCGCTGTACCGATTACGAGTACAGAACTTGAAGCTGCTGGAAAAAGCCGTGTGGCCATCGCCAGAAAACAAAACATCCCTGTGCCTTGTCAAGGGCCAATCGGAACAAAACTGTCACAACTACATAAAAGTGCTTTTATCACACGGAAAGAAAATATTCGCTTGTGGTACTAATGCGTTTTCACCACAGTGCTCGTGGAGAGGGGTACGGATAAAATACAGGGACGGATTGCCCGAAATTTTATACCTACAAAATTTCCTTTTCCAACTAACCGCTCATCCTTACCAGAATATCAGTTTCACGCATTAATATGTTTATAAGGATTTTTTAAAAATTTAAAATCATGTACAACCGATTTATAATTTTTTTATTCCAAATATAAAAATTATATTTCGGCAACGTAATATTTTTAAATAAAAATAAATTAATATATCATCACGGCATATTACCCATTGCTGGGTGTGCCAATCTGCTTTGTACGCATATCGGTAATGATGATGACATATTTGTACCGTGCGGTTGTTTACCAGGCGTCACCTCACAGGCACTCATTGCTGGCGTAGAGAGTGGACCACAGGGGTCAATTTTGTGCCTTTTAAAATTCGAAATGTTTGGCGTCGGTCGGGATCGAACCCGACACTCAAGCACGCGGCCACGAGACCCCATAATAATAATAATAATAATAATAATAATAATAATATTTATTTATTTCCAAAGACTAATGTACATAGCATAGAAAAAGTCACATAATTAATATAAAACAATATAATATACATTGAATTCAAATATAAATAGTATTCGAAATATGGGTTAGGACTTATCACTAAGAAATTCATTTGTGCTATAATAACTTTTTTCTAAGAGATAATGTTTTAGTTTATTCTTGAAAGATGTTTATGTTTTGTATCTTTTATATCTTGCGTTACTTTATTATAGAATACTAGACCATTATATATATATATATATATATATATACAAGGTGTTTCCTTTAAAACAGCCAGCGCTTTTTTGGGCGAACTAATGACTTTAGAAAAAAAATGTTATATACAAGAAATGATCAAGAATAAGGGGCTAATTTATTAATAATAACAAACCGAAAATTCGACCAGTGGTTCTCAAACGGCAGAACAAAATTAATTTTTTTTAAATGGTATCCTATATAATTTTTTAGCCCATTAGATAGAGAATTTTTTTCTGATTTCAACGATATAAATATGGTATAGGGTTGTATAACAATTATTTCGAGAAAAATGGTATTAAAAATAATGTTATAATATTACAATAGGCTATGCAATACACAGGTATTGATAAGTGTGTTGCCTAGTTACGCTAGTAGTAAACCCATTTTTTATTAGATTATTTCTAGTTTTTAATACCATTTTTCTCGAAATAATTGTTACACAACTCTATGTTATATTTATATCGTTGAAATCAGGAAAAAAAACTCTATTTAAAGGGCTAAAAAATTATATAGGGTGCCATTTAAAAAAATATTTTTTTTTTCTACCGTTTGAGAACCACTGGTTAAATATTCGGTTTGTTACTATTGATACATTATCCCCTTATTCTTGATCATTTTTGGTATAAAACATTTTTCTCTAAAGTTGTTAGTTCGCCCAAAAAAGCGCTGGTTGTTTTAAAGCGAACACCTTATATATATATATATATATATATATATATATATATATATATATATATATATATATATATATATATATATATATATATATATATATATATGATATTTGGTTATCGTCATATTTCTAAAACTATGTTAAAAACAAAATAAAAATTATGATTTTCTAAAACAAAATGTTGCAAATAACTAAAAAAAAGTTACAAGAAGAAAAATCGTATTTCAATAAAAAATTGTAACGTCGAAACATACATATAGTCCAGTGATTGCAAACCTTGTTTAATTAATGATTGACTTTTAATCATAGAAAAATTCACAGTCCAATAATGCACAGAAACTTTTCAGAGATATTATGAAAATTCGTGTTCTCTGATTTTGATAAAAACAAAATTGCCGTATATAGGCTTAATATAATTCAAAAAACCATGGAGCGTTCATTGCACCTAGAAAAAGTTACTGTTTGAAGCGGATTGTGGGCTAAAGGAGTCATCGGCCCTTATTTTTTAAAACCATTGAGGGCCGAGCATTGACTGTCAATGGAGAGCGGTATATAGAGCAATGATAAATTATTTTTTGTGGTATTTTTTGCTTGATATGAATCTCCAATACAACTTTTTCAACCAGGTGGTGCTAATTGCCATAAAAATGATAAAATAATCGCTGTTTAGCGGGAAAAGTTGCCGGGACACCATATTTTACAAAACGTTGATATGAATTGGCCGCCAAGATCGTGTGACTTTTTTCTCTGAGATTGTTGGAAGTCAATCGTGTACGTCAATAAGGACAATTCAAGTGCTGAAAGAGAACATACGACGTGAAATAGTCGTTATGGAGTCTCAATTATGCCAAAATGTGATTGAAAATTGGACTCCTCGTATTCGAGCCGTCAAACGCAGCCGTGGTGATATCTCAATGATATTATTGTCCATTAGTAATGTCAATGATTATACTTTCATTTAATAATAAGTTTTGAATTCATTTGATTATTATCTAATTTTAAAATCCGAGCTTTGAAAATAAAAAATCCTTTACATTGTATCTAAAATCTTAATTATAAATATCTATATTATTTTTAAATCATTCTAATGTCTCATAATTGGACTTGACTCCTAGAATCGCGTCTTAAAATCTCTATTATAACGAAACGACCAATGTTTCATATATCACAATGGTAAATGAGTCACGCAATTCTCATTTTTCTTTTATTTTATATCAGCAACCTGTTGTTCTTATCGCATATACGTAATATGTACTTTATATGGTTATAAGTTTATAAACTTAGTTAAACACTTTATAAACATACAGAGGGTTTATTTTAAAATGCAACATATATGGTTCATCACTTCCATGGCTACACACTATTGTCAAAAATGACAGCAATGCAATAGTTGTCCATTTTAAAATGCAACATTATAAACAATAGTATTGCTAATGTTGTAGCGAAACTAGTAATCAAATAAAATAATTGTGAAACTAAAAACTAAGTATTTTCAATGATTAAAATGAATAATAAGTTTCACCACGTAGAAGCTGACACAATTAAATAAATTAAAAATAAATTCCCTATGTTTCAAAATTAATATCTTATCCTTTCTTTCTCCCTAAAATTCAAATGTTCTCCTCTTTTCCCTTCGGGCACGTCCTCCACTGGTTATATATCAAACAAACAAATGACACCGCGTTTTTGTAGATTGAAAACATAACCGAAGTGACAGAATGGGTCGACGGCATCGCGAAGAGCCCGTACAATCCGCACGCCAACATCACCACGCTGATATCCCACTCTGGGGAATACTACCACGGGGGGCCTACAGATTTCTCAGGATCCGACGCGGCCATCTACCGCAGCAGCCTCGGCGCGGGCGCTACGGACAAGAAGCACGTCCTCAGGACCAACCAGTACAACAGCAAATGGTTGAATGAACCTCAGTTCGTTGGTAGCTTCGAAACAGATAAATTTGTTTACTTCGTCTTCCGAGAAGCTGCAGTAGAGTACATTAATTGCGGAAAAGTACGTTTCGTTTATTTGTTTTAAACTCAAATACTAGGCTAGATATTTGTAGGATTGTAGAACGATTAATAAATAATAACAAACAAAAGCAAATCATATGAGCTTTATAAAATTTGAGCGCATACGCATCGTTAGTAATACAAAAACTCAAATTTCTGGTGATAATAGTTCGATCGGTATTTGAGTCCAGATTTAGCTTCTACAGAGACCATTTATTTTTGACACAATGTAAAACTACTCCGTAAAAATCAGGAAAATATACAGGGCTAAAGGTGCATTCACAAATGAAAATTAGGTTTATGGTTTTTATTTAGGTTTAAGTAAGTCATTCACAAATGTAAGTTTAAATTACCTGAAAATTAGTTTTGATATGTACAGACATCTGTGTAAATGCTTCAAAAACAAGATTAAAATATCGGTAGAGCAGTACTCAACAAGACACCTGTGCGCCGTGAAACTGTCAATCGCTTGGCATTATTGGTTATATTTCTGCAATTAAGTTATGACATGTTCTTCTCGCATTTGTTTAAAAAGCCGAATCCACCAAGTGGATACTAAATAAAGATGGGTGTATATATCTACATCATTTAAGACTCGTTCTCATTGGTGAAGTTTGTGACGTCAAACTAAATCATAAACCTAAAGGTTGGACCTTGCAATGTTTAGCTTTATGGTTTGTATTTTTAGACCCTAAATTCTGAAGTGTGTATGGAGTCATTACATAATATGGGGCCAAAGTGTTTAAATCTAAAGTATAAACCATAAAACTAAACCTAATTTTCATTTGTGAATGCACCTTTAGGGATACAATGCCTAATCCTAATAAAATTAAATCTGATATGTATTTAATGTAAGGTAATTGTCAATAACTGTTTAAATAAAAATTGTGTTTCATAAGACCCCTAAACATATCGCGTACGTAAAACATATGTACAGTGGCGTAACTAACGGGTTCGCAGGGCGCGCATTGCGGGCGGGCCCCCGACTTTAGAGAGGCCCCAATTTACATGATTTATAATTTTGTTATTACTACGAATTTTGAATTTAATCATTTTTTTTTAGCAACATACAAATTTATTTAGTCCTTTATTTTTTTAAATGTCAATTTACAAAAATAATATTGGCTAAGGGGCCCCTTATCCGCTATTTAAAATCAAGCTCTTTATTTTCCATAACATTTCAGTCGGTAGAATTTCGATTTCTTGGCAAATATTTTCCTGCAACTGATCCAGAGTTTTCCTTTAAAATAACCCCATAAAAAGAAGTTTGGGGCTGTCAAATCAAGACATCTAGCGGCCAATGTGTTTTACCAAAACGTGGGATTAAATAACGATAAGAGAAAGATTTTCGCAAAATTGCTACTATTTAGACTGTATGATACTGATCCATCTTGCTAATACCATATTTTATCGCATCCAAGTTCGTTCATTTGGGATACCAAAAATGTATGGATCAATTCTCTGTAACTTTCAGAAGTGGACTGTACCACCAATTTCATTAAAAAAATACGGGCCAATCGCATTTTCATAGTAAATGCCACAACATACAATGACTTTGGTGGGATGTAAAAGTTCCTAATCTTGGATTTTCAGGCCTGCAATATTGATTATTTTGCTTCTTAACATATCAACTCAGATGAAAGTGAACCTAGTCACAATTTCCACAAGTTCTTGTGGTATGTATTTCTTCATGATAAACGCTACAATTAAAAACGGGCCCCAAAAACTTTTTGCGGGCGGGTCCCCGAACTCTTAGTTACGCCACTGCATATGTATATGTAAATTTTTCATAAAAGAACTGCGACACATATAAGTGACATAAAAGTAATAAATTAGCGTGATAATCTATGTAAGGGGATAAGAGAAATTTAGCCTTCAACGACCTACAATTATCTAGTTTACCATAATTATTAACTACATTCATTAGTAAATAGTTTTCCTGTCTGAATGTGGCGACACGAAATATGCAACTAATTTTTATATCGATTTTACATTAATTGTTTACATTACTTCAAGTTCGTCTATAATTAATTAGTACAATTCCATCACAATCGTATTAATTTGTCGCTTGCTTGAATGTTGGAAATGTTGTCTGTGCCTTATCTTTATTTGAAATACATCAAATAAACTCATTTATTTTTCGTTTCAAAGCACAAACTGTGAGTTGAATTCACGAAAGAAATTTTTCAATAACATCAATATTACTATTTAACTTCTTTGTATTTTCACTTTTTTGCTAGGCACGTTTTCCAATAGAAACTCTAACATTCTTTTAGCTAGAAATAAATAGTTTTTAAGCAAATACATTATCACGACTTTGGCCTGCTTTGCTGCTTTTCTGATTTTGTAATTCTGTGCAAATTTTGGTATAATTTGCTTCACGATATACTGTGACTTCTAATAATGTATAGTTCATCTAGGGATCATTTTCCGAAGACTCGTTATCGTTTTATTATAGATGCACAATAGCTAAAACCGCAATGCCAAAATATTTCGGTCCGTACAGTCGACCAGTTCAGTATTTGCAATGCTGGTATATATTTTACGCCCAGTATTCGACTGTAGACCAAGACTGCACTTTCCAGATTTTAATGCGTTAATCTTTTGAATGTAAGTCTACAGTCGAATACTGGGCGTAAAATATATACCAGCATTGCAAATACTGAACTGGTCGACTGTACGGACCGAAATATTTTGGCATTGCGGTTTTAGCTATTGTGCACCCATAATAAAACGATAATGAGTCTTCGGAAAATGATCCCTAGACGAACTATACCAGGTTCCATAAATTGTTAAAATTACAGCCAATCACTACAAAACACTCTAAGAAAAGCAAAAATTCTGTAACTCAGTGGTTAATTTTTAACCATTGGTTAAATTTTTTAACTAACCAAGGGGCCTATTCTGTAACTCAGTGGTTAATTTTTTTAACCAATCAAAAATGTTGACATATAACAAGAAGAGGGATTTTTAGTTGTCAAATCAATATCTATTGGATAAAAATTTTAACCAGTGATTAAAAATTAACCACCGCGTTACAGAATAGGCCCCCAAGTATGTTGACATATAACAAAAGGAGGTATTTTTAGTCAAATCAATATCTGTTGGATAAAATTTTTAACCAGTGGTTAAAAATTAACCACCGAGTTACAGAATAGGCCCCCAAGTATGTTGACATATAACAAAAGGAGGTATTTTTAGTCAAACCAATATCTATTTGATAAAAATTTTAACCAGTGGTTAAAAATTAACCACCGATTTACAGAATAGGCTCCCAAGTATGTTGACATATAACAAAAGGAGGTATTTTTAGTCAAATCAATATCTATTGGATAAAAATTTTAACCAGTGGTTAGAAATTAACCACAGAGTTACAGAATAGGGCCCAAAATCTGTGTAAAAGAAACACTAAAATTGGTTTATATTGGTTCACACGATGTTTTGTAAATTTAACCACTTACTAATTTGGTATAAAAGTACAAGTGGAAATAGTTCACAATTAAATAGTAATTGTAAATAAGATTTCCAATAATTAATATTTTAAACTCCGTGAGTTTCAGATAAGATGCAATATTTACTATTCTGTCATTGATGTAGTACTATGGATACTAGTTATACTTACCTACCGTACCTTTACAGATAAAATGCAGAATAGATTGTCAACGTTGTCAGTGTCAAATGAACTTGTTAGCTCATCACGCTTTAAAGATATATACTAAAGAAGAAAAAATTCGAATGGTTACTTGGCACAATGTTGGTTATAGTTCGAGAAATGTTTGTAATATGTTTGCTAATTTATCTCCTGGACATCCTAGATCAAATCCTTCAACAGTTTCGAGAATATTTACAAAATTTAAAAGTGATGGATGTTTAGATAATAGTCATACAAAAAGGGCAACAAAAACTGCACGGCCTGAAGCAAATAAAAATAATTTACTGCGTTCTATAGAAGAAAATAATCAACGTTTATAACCGTTTAAATTAATGTTTATTTGTTAATGGTACAGTTTTTGAAAATATGTTATAATTTGTGATTGTACTGTTCTTATTACTTTCTTACGTTATATATAAATCAGTAAATTATGATGACAAATTCATTTAACATTTACAACCTATGTTGCATTTTATCTGGAACGATACAGTATGTGTAACTAATATCCATAGTAATACATTAATGACAGAATTGTAAATACTTACTGCATCTTAGCTGAAACTCACGGTATATGTACCTATGTATTGCAAATAATTAAGATCGATATGTTCAAAAATCTGATTTATAGAAATCATTTTATATAATTAAATGATGGTATTATACTTACTGGGTAATAGAAAATCTTCATACGATGCCAGCGTTTAAGAAAACACATTTACACAAATTTTCGTATTTCACTTTAAATGTTAGTTTGTCCATTATTATTTCAATAAATAAATAAATATATCATCACAGCATATTTAACGACCGTTGCTGGATGTGCCAATCTGCTTTGTACACAGATTTTGGTACATTATCATTTTTAATACACACATATATACGTCCATCCACTGTAAAATATCACAACAAACTATATCCCTGCAAACCTCTGCCTTGCGAATTTTGACTTGTTTAATTGCGAACACGATAGCTCTGAGCATGATATTTCTTTAAAATAGTGTAATATTTTTATAAATTAAAATCATAGAGTTAAGAATATATATAAAAGAGGGAGCACAAGTCCGCAATCTAGAAGAATATATATATATATATATATATATATATATATATATATATATATATATATATATATATATACATATATATATATATATATATATATATATATATATATATATATATATATATATATATATCGTGTGTTTGTCTTAAAGGTGTACATAGGAGATTAACATGGGTAATCAGTTTTTTGCAATTTCCTGCTCGCCTAATTATTTTAAGCAAAAACGCTTCAAATAAAAGTTTTAGGGCATAAAATTCTGCATCTAAATCAATAAACAGAATTATATTTCCATGTTTTATAACGACAGAAATTAAATATGAAAATGTCGAAAATTACGTTGAAAATATCGACAGCCATGGAATTAAAAAAAAAATGCTTGACGTTTTATCTGACATAACATAAGTTAACTTATTTGACGTTTCTGACAATTTGTCTCTAGTTTTATTGTTTGGGATTATTAAAAATTAATATTTATACTAACGAAAAGTGTGTTTTCACAAATGCTAAATTCGTGACAAAATTTGAAAAGACTGCAATGTGTCTTCAAAAAATACACGTAAGCCACGTAATCAGAATGGAGGACGAGCGGAATATGTATTACTGGAAGAAAGAGTGTTAGGAATGATAACTGCAGACCTCTTCTGTAATACACTAGATATATTGGAAATGAGTTGGGAGTACATCACAGCATCATACATACATTTGTTAAGCAATGTTGACTTTTTAATAAATTTATATTATTTAAACAAAACTGTATTTTTCAACTTTATTTATTAATCTAATATTCTTATTATTGTCATAATTAACGATATTTGTTCAAATTAAATTGTCAGAAACGTCAAATAAGTTAACTTACGTTGTGACAGATTGACAGATTAAACGTCAAGCATTTATTTATTTTTTGTACAATTCCATGGCTGTCGATATTTTTAACGTAATTTTCGACATTTTCATATTTAATTTCTGTCGTTATAAAGCATGTAAAGGTAATTCTGTTTATTAATTTAGATGTAGAATTTTATGCCCTAAAACTTTTATTTGACGCGTTCTTGCATAAAATAATTAGGTATATATATATATATATATATATATATATATATATATATATATATATATATATATATATATATATATATTCTTAACTCTATCATTAAAATAATCAACCACTACTGAACAATTTTAATCACATTTCATTATTTACAATTTGCAAAATTTTACGAAATTTGGTGTTGATACGAGAACATAACATTATTACAGAATGCTCCAAATATTCATAATATCGAATTCAATTCTTACATTATTATTTCATTCAAATGAATTATATATTTATTATTATAATTTAGTTGCCATATACATATATTTAAATTTAAAAAAATGAATTTACATTTGACCAAATTTAATATTCTTAAGATCTAGTATTCTACTTTGAAGTAGAAACCAGATCATTAAATGTTTTTATCTTTTTAATACTTCACAAGAAATATCTTTTTAACAGTAAAGTCATTACAAAGATTCAAAGAAAACTATTATCTGATTTTATTGATCAGTTTTTCACGCAGATTTTAATAAAATAAATTATTTTTGCATGCATAAACACATTTTAAAATGTTTTTGCTTAGTTTCTCTTCAATAGAAATTTATTTCAACAACTCAACAGCAAGTTGTTATAATGTTAAGTTTACTGTATTACGATTGTAGCTTTTGTTGATGATTGGTTTTTATCTGTATTTCGCCAGTAAAATATTTTTTTTCTATATACATTTAAGTTATGCTTTTGACTTCAAAGAAATATCTATATTTTAATAGGATTGTAAGTTGTGCCATTTAAAACGATAGTACCTACCTTAGACAGTGAAAGAGAAATTATGAATAATGTTTCACAGTCGCAAATAACACATAATAAACGACAGATATCTACAAAAAACTACCTAATGACAGTTCAAGTGACAGTTGTAAAATATGTGATTTTCGATTGACTTTTCGCAATTTATTAAAACAGTTGTATATTTTACTTGAATATAGTTTAATTTTTAAAACTAGCGAATGAAAGTTGACGTTTAGATTATTTAATAGATGTGGTTTCTTTTGAAAACATTTCTCTATATTTGATTTGAATGGAATCTGATCCTTATGTATTCCGTTACAGAAGATTAGATTTGTAGTCAATACCAGGAGGCATTTAAAATGATCTTAGCAACTGGATTCAATGTATTTAAAAAATTTAATACCGCAAATTCTAGTTCGTTCGTCTCAAGTGTAAGCAACCCTCGAGTCGGAATTACTGTTAGAGGAAATTAAAAATAATCCTATTTCATAGCCAAACTAAATAAATAGTTTAAAGATCAAAATATTTTGTTATAATCAACATAAACGAAAAATGTGTAAAATATTTGAAACGCACCCCTGTTTTGATATTCAGTTACCCTAGTCGGCCATCTATTTTCAGCCAGACATAGTAATGTATTTCTGTGCTTTCCTAGTCCAGTATTTAAATGGGTTCATGTACAAATTTCATACCTGAATATTTCGTACAACTCTATTCTTCTCTAGGGTTTCAAAAGAAACCACATCTATAATAGTATATTAAAGAACGTGTTTTATAAAACATGTTTTTTTCGCACGCGTCAAAATTTAGAAAACGAGCGTTAGCGAGTTTTCTAATTGACAAGTGCGAAAGAAAGTCTTATAAAATGAGTTCTTTATACTATTTTTTATATTTTGCGCCTTCTACAATAGCATTTACTTACTCAATTTGTGATTATATTTGTAACCATTTGTACATTTTCATGTAAATAATCTTCCCTAAATAAAAAAAATTATAATAATTTCAACATTATATTATTAAAATGAATTATCAATTAACTAAAAATAAATTAGGTAAAAATGGGTTAAATAAACGTCATCTAGTACCAACCGTCTAAAACAAAAAATTGCGTATCGAAATGAAGGTCATTACGATACGCAATTGCGTATTGGAATGACTTCATTATGAACGCAAAATATAAAAAATAGTTTAAACGTCAACTTTTATTCGCTAGTCATACCATACAAAACTTAAACACTTGATTAGTCTTCTATAATTGTACAAATTGTACATTAATATTAAATATTAGGTTAGGTCAAAAAATTCGTTTCATTTACAGTGTATATTAATATTTCTTAGCACTAGTGCTTGAAAAGTGACTGTAAAAGATATTGTAAATAGTGCGTGAAAAGTACTTTTCACGCACGGTTGTAGGAAAAAAATATATGAGTAGCTGAAATCTATATAGTATGGACTTAACTGAAAATATCTGCGTAATAATGACATTAATAGATTAATAATGTGTCATTTTATTTTTTATTATCTTGTGTAAAATACCAAATACCGTGTTAATATTTTCTGTGTAAAGTCGTCACGATGTTGTAGGTCTTTGGAAACTATTTATTACTGAAAGATTTTATTGATAATTGGATTTTTTCTGGATGTTTGCGTTAGAAACTAACTGAAGTAAAATAATTAGAAGGAAGAATGTAAAATATTTGTGGATGTTCTGTTTTATTGCAGATAATTTATTCTCGCATAGCGCGAGTTTGTAAAAACGACTCGGGCGGTCAAGTGATGTTGAAAGACAACTGGACGACGTTCGTAAAAGCGCGATTGAACTGCTCCATTAACAGCGAGTATCCTTTTTACTTTAATGAGATTCAAGGAATGTCGTACATTGAGGAAGAAAACATAATGTATGCGACGTTCACCACGCCAGCAAACGGTATCGCTGGGTCTGCAATCTGCGCCTTCAACATGAGTGCCATCAACGAGGCGTTTCGCGGGCCCTTCAAATACCAGGAGCACCCCGGAAGCACCTGGGAGCAACATACTTCACCGCACCAGCGACACTTCGAGTGCAAGGCTGACTCTCCACGGTAAGACAAGACATCTAATAACGCTTGCTTACTTAAGACACTACTCTCATATCTCTCATATACCATGATTTTTTTTTACCACTGGACACGGGCGTATGTCATTACCATAGTTACATTTAAAATGATTGACAGCAATGTATTATCGCGTTTTTAAAAAAACTGGACATAGGGAGTTGTCAAAGATATCAAAATGTCTCTCTCTCTTTTGTTCAAATCAATGGATTTAATTCAAATGCTTTTACTGCTACATCAGGAGTACCACAAGGCTCCAATCTTGGTCCTTTACTCTTTTTAATTTTCATTAATGACATCACATCAAACTTGGTCAATCATAATCTTCTCTTTGTGGACGATCTTAAATTTTATCGCTCAATTACTGATGTTAATGATAGTATATCATTACAAAATGACAACCGAACTTTACAACTGGTGTATAAAAAATAAACTACTTCTTAATTTATCTAAGTGTAAAATCTTAACCTATACTCGAAAACAGTCTCCAATATTATTTAATTATTCATTAAATAATATTACTCTTATTAGAACAGACTTAATCTCAGATCTTGGAGTATTTTTTCACCCCAAATTAACATTTACAATTCAAACACATAATGTTATTTCCGCTGCTACAAAAACTTTGGGATTTGTCATTAGAAATACACGAAATTTTGTTGATATTCAAGCTATCTTTAGTTTGTATTATTCTTTAGTACGATCGAAAATCGAATACTGTGCAATTATTTGGGCTCCCATCTACAATAATTATATAAATGCTCTTGCGAATATGTTCAGAAAAAAATGTTAAAATACATATATTATAAAATAATGAATTATTACCTTCCTAGAGGGTTTGATTATGAAATTTTGTTAAAGATATTTAAAGTAGAATCTCTTGATATACGACGAAAGAAATTACATCTCACTCACTTATACAAATTATTACACTACAAAATTAATGATCCTTTATCCCTTCAATGTTTGAATTTTCATACTCCCACAAAATCCACAAGAAATACAACACTCTTCTATTTGCCACCTTCCCGTACTAACTTGGCACTAAAGTCACCAATTAATAAAATGTGTAAGCTTTACAATAACTTAAATAACTCAAATGATATTAATGACCCTAAATTTATTTCATCACTTTAGTTCACTACTATTATGGTTGTACATATATTTTGTAATATCGCATTACTGAAATAATTGTTTATTGTCTACCTTTATTGGTTCAATTTGTCATATTATTTTTTGTATTATATCCTGTTCTGTAATAGGGCTTTTAGCCTGTTGGACAGTGCAAATAAATAAATAAATAAATAAATGTCATCTTCCAAAATGATGTATGAAATAAAAGTACAACTCATAACATTGTATAAATCCAGTATGAGTCTAATGCAAGTTTCCGATTTATTTACTGCTACTTTTAATAAGCGACCCATCCAGCAACTATTAGGGAGTTGTCAAAGTCACAGTATAAAAAGTATTATACAGTAGCGAAACTTAGGATTCTCTGTCACAGCGCGCATGCGTCAATCAGCGCAACGAGAACATGGCTTCCCTTTATTTAGGAACATGAGCTTTACAATTAAAGTATTCAATACAATTATTTATTTGTACATAAAATATATTGAACAGTCATATATTTTAAATTTATAACAATTTAGCTAAATTTCAGTATCTTTTGTACATAAAATAAGGCTCAAAAAATATGCATCCGTGTCTGCCTGTTGATGTCGCCGCCTATGGCATTGTTTTCAATGATTCTGAGAGAAGGCGGGAATATAATTGTCTTGAACGATAATAAAATCGCAGACAAAAATTTACGTATAACTTATAAAAAGACATCATGTTGTATACTGTTATTATACTAAAACCATATAGAGTACTTTTTATTTGTATAGTATAACTGGTTGTAGTATAATACGATATTATACTTTGTGGTACCATTTGAATTGGCGCCACTACGCGCAACAGAAACATGGCGGCTTCTTCAAGGTCACTCAGTTTGGTATCAAAAGTTCAAAGGTGCCGATATAGAGTTTCGCTACTGTATATGTTGTGTATACTGTGTCAAAGTCATCAAACTGTCATGTGTCAATGTCAGAAATTATTTTTATAAACGAAAGGGTATTGTCATTTTCATTTAACTTAATAATGTTTGTTATTATTAATTACTTTACTTGTTCTAATTTTTAATGTTGTCCATTCATGCATCTCGTAGTTCTATAATTATTATAGATTTTTTTAATAGTTGCTAGCCTGGTGATGAACCCCTATGCTTTGAATGTTGCTTTGATTCAGACCGATAGTGGTGAATGTAAAATTTTTGCATTTCACGAAATTCCATTTAATGATTATAAGTTGGCGCATTAGATCCTTGCGCCTATTTATTCTTTTAAGGTAGGCAGTTAAATATATCTATTCAACACCAGAGTGCTCTCAGTTCAAATCATACAACCTTCTTACTCACCAGTTCCCCGTGATCGCCCCCTCATCCAAGAGCTCATATCTCATTATTGTAGATTGGTGCTCCAATAAACTTGTCTTTTTATTAGACGTACATTAATTAATTCAGTTGCATGATTGATATTTCATTCATTTACCAGTAGACACGGGCGTATGTCATTACCATAGATACATTTAAAATGATTGACAGCAATGTATTATCGCGTTTTTAAAAAAAAACTGGACATAGGGAGTTGTCAAAGACATCAAACTGTCATCTTCCAAAATGATGTATGAAATAAAAGTACAACTCATAACATTGTATAAATCCAGTAAGAGTCTAAGGCAAGTTTCCGATTTATTTGCTGCTACTTTTAATAAGCAACCCTGGCCAGCAACTATTAAGGAGTTGTCAAAGTCATCAAACTGTCATGTGTCAATGTCAGAAATTCTTTTTATATCGAAAGGGTATTGTCATATTCATTTAATTGAATAATATTTGTTACTATGCTGTCCATTGATGCATCCTGTAGTTCTATAATTATTACAGATTTTTTAAATAATTGCTGACCTGTGATGAACCCCTTTGCTTCGACTGTTGCTTTGATTCAGGTGGTATGGAATGTAAAAATTTCTGCATTTCACGAAATTCCAATCCTATAAGCATGAGGTGGCCAACCTGTGGCGCATGCGCTAAACTTGGCGCATTTAATGATTATAAGTGGTGCATTACTACATCCTTGCACCTACTTATTATTTTAAGGTAGGCGCCATAGTTAAATACATCTAATCAACACCAGAGTGCTCTCAGTTCAAATCATACAACCTTCTTACTCACCAGTTCGCCGTGATCGTCCCCTCATCCATGATCTCATATCTCATTATTATAGATTGGTGCTCCAATAAACTTGTCTTTTTATTAGACGTAGATTAATTAATTCAGTCGCGTGATTGATATTTCATTCCTTAAGCGAAACAGATTCTACACCCTATTAGTGTTTCATCAAGACAAGAAATCTTGTTGGTTATTTTTTTGTTATTTCGATATTCCGTTCTTTTTATTTAAAACAAAAAGTGTTCAAAGAAAAATAAATCAGATTCGGAATTGGTTTTATCCCAAAATAGCATTTCTCTCTCTCAAATATAATAAAAATATCATGTGGCCAGCACAGCATAATACCTCTCGTCATTTAATTTTAATCATTCTTCATTTCACGTAAGAAAATAGCGTTGGTTTAGACAAGGATATAAACTCTGCCCTTTGATTGGTCACAGTGCAAACCTAATACACTTTTATTAATATCTCTCTCTTTTAATTTAATAGCTCCATTTGCACTAAAATCTAATGGCTTCTTGCCTCTTTTCATATTAGAATAAGGTAGAAATACGTGGTTTCGAAATTTTCTGAATAATAGTATTTAAGTAAATTTTAATCGACTGTTGATATAGATTTGGAGAGGTGAATTAATGGAGAACCAGTCCTTGAAGAGCAAAATATTTATTGATACATTAACAATAAACAACTCCGACATTTCGGTCACAAATTGACCATTCTCAGGGTTAGTTTAAGTTATTTTAAAATTTTAAATAATAATGATACATAATCAAAAACATAGATTGGTGATGTCGTCAAATTATAAGAAAAGAGTTCTATATTGACCTTCTGATACAATGTACGCATTTTTTCTTATAATTTGACATCACCAATCTATGTTTTTGATTATGTATCATTATTATTTTAACAAATCTGAAATTTTAAAATAACTTAAACTAACCCTGAGGATGGTCAATTTGTGACCGAAACGTCGGTGTTGTTTATTGTAAATGTATCAATAAATATTTTGCTCTTCAAGGACTGGTTCTCCATTAATTCAACTCTCCAAATAGTATTTAGTTGAGCGTTAAGAAGATCTAGACACATAAAACATACAAATGCAGATTTGCAGTATTCTTGACAAGAAATTTTGATTCTTGATGATACTTTCTTGTCTTGTCTTGGGAAATAAAAAATACTTCTTGTTTTGGTCTTGTCTTGATTTCAAGACAAGTTCAAGAGTACATCTTGATTTTTGTGAAACACTACCCTCTGTCTCTATTTTCCAACTATGAACGTAAGAATATAGAAAAGCAGTGGCAGCTCGTGCATCAAAACTTTGGTGAGGCAAGGCATCTAAAATTTTTTTTTCATTCAAGGTTAAATGCCTCATAGTTGAAAGTTATATTTTTCAAGGGATGTGCAGCTGCATGTTTTCCCCTTTCATGTACAAAAATAAATTGCCAAACCACAAAACATTTTTCCACCTTCGAATTAAAATTTTGAATTTCAATTTTTCTTGCACTATCAATTGCGGTAGAAATATTTTGCTTCCTTAAAAGTACTAATTTACAAGTTGAAGTAATGTGATCTTTACGTATGTTAGTAGTACTAGTAAAAAGTATGCACGGCCAACAAAATAATTTATTAAGTACTTTACTGCCGACAAGCCAGTTATATTTATCATAGCAGGTGTTAGTTGCATCTTGCGTCCTTCTCCAATATTTATTAATGATTTACTAAGATCAGAACAAAGCAGAGATGGTCTGTTTGTTTTAATTCTGTATTTGAAGCACTGCCTCGAACAGCGCTGTCTAGCGCATGTATAAATGCAAGCCGTATCAAAAACATTAGGCAATATTAACTACTCATTTCGAGAAGCACTTCAAAGGGTGTAAATTACGTGAACTGCATTACAGATTAGTTATGGTGGTGGCTTAAATTATTCTTTTGATATTTATAAAGACAAGCATTAATGGCATAAGTTGAAATTTAATTTACATACTACTTTACATTATTTACAGCTTTATTTTTTTTCTGGTGCGGCACTGCCTCACCTGCCTACCCTGACAAGCCGCCACTGTAGAAAAGTGCTTGAGGTGTTGACGCATCTATTCCTATTTGAAACAAATTGGCGCATGGTATATAAAAGGTTGGCCACCACTGCTATAAGCTGTTTATGTGTAATAATAGAACCGACAGATACACAGACATAGAATTGTCATATCTGCATGACATAGATTGAAAAAGTTTAATCTATTTAGAAAACTAACATAAAATCTACTAAAACAATTGATTGCAATATATCGCCATGCGTACTGTTTCCAGTATACTGTATCCCGCGTCTGCATAGTATGCAGCAAGCCCTCCTCTCCTCAAATTCTAGTGTTTACACCTTTTCTTATGTAAATTTCGCATATTTGCGTGTCATTGCTACTCGAAATTCCAGGCGTTAATTTATGACCATTTCATCATCGCATAATTTGCTAAAAAATTATGTATTAACAGCGTGATGTACTAAGTAACCATTCTAATTTTTCTTCTTCAGTAAACATCTTTAAAACGTTATAAATGTTGCATTTTATCTGGAACAATGTAGTATGTATAACTAGTAACCATAGTAATACAATAATGTTGCATCTTAGCTCAAACTCCCAGTATACAAACTGTCACACACGTATTTGTTAAAAACGTTTGTTTTATTGCAGCTATTGTATATTATTCTATACAGGCTGTCTTACAACTCGCGCCCCAGAGCGAATGAGGAAACACGAGACTGCACTCGGATGTGTAATTTCGAAGAAAAAAAAATCTAGCTTAAAATATATTCGAGAAAAGACGTCTTAAAATTGACCAATCAAAGACCTACACCTTTAACGTTGTTTGCCGTAATTTTACGTTACTAGGGTTTTATACAAATCAAATCTTCTTTAAAATGTGTGGGCGACTGTAGTTTTTGAAAAATGTCAGTGTCATATTAAATTTGACAAAGTGGATAAAAAAGGCAAATTCTTACCATGTATTCAGCCGCTGATTACTTAGAAATGATTATAATTTTCGGAGAATGTGGACGTAACGCCAGAGAGTCAGCACGAGTCTATTCGGAACGTTGCACTATACGATATAAATGATGATCTCAGATGACACCTTCGCTAACCTAAATTTGTTGACAGTGAAAAGTCAACTCTAAAGTGTCAAAATTACAAGTCAAACAAATTTTGTAACTCACTAGTAGTATTTTTAAAACCTAGCAACCAGTTTTATTTTGTAATAATATCATCACATCTCAAGATATCCTTCCGGGAATGATGGATTAAAAAGTCTTGTAACTCCGTTATGCAAGCAGCCGCAAATTATTTTCTTCTATTTGTTGGCAACATTGTCGTTGGCAAGTGTCAGTTTCGTCTGGGGCGCGAGTTGTGAGACATCCTGTATAAGTACATTATTTTTTTGTACATGACGTGTACACTTTTTAAATTTTTGCCCCCATCGTGATTCTAAAAAGTCGGCGCCTCTGGCGAAGTGTGTCATCTATTCGCGATATATTGAAAATTAATATAATTTGGGGTATGTATAGTAATGAATCTTTTAAATTTAATGATTTCATTGAAGTCGTAAATTCATAATTTATAATTACTCATAAACATCAAGATTTTATTTTTATTATCAACCGCCCATTTCGTTTTATTTGAATACATAAATTGTATCCATCCAGTATTAATAACTTTTGTTTAAGAGTTATTATACATATTATAATACAGCTTGCACCATTGTTCTAAATAAACTTTATGTTATATTTTGCAAGATTTTATGGTACTTTAAATTTAAAATACAAATTGGTCATAATTTATAATTTATGCATTATGCACAGATAATAATCTACAAATAAAACAACATGTTCCCATGTTTATCATTTGTATACATGCGATACATCATTACATGATACGGACGATAATGCTAAACCGCCGTGCGTTTTCACAATATATTTCAATAAAACAAGATTTCGTTTATTAAAAATGACTAGTGGCGGTTCCTCCATTAGGTCATTTGGGCATTGATTTCCCAAATTTATCAAAATAGAAAATAAAAAGCGAAATAATAAAAATAGTAAAATATTTTGAATTTAATAGTTTTTAGTAAAGTCAGCGTTGCTATTCCGAAATAAAATATTATCTTAGTAAAAAGTCTTTCAAAATATTAAAATAGGACAACCTTTTAGTTTAAGTTCTGTTTATATTAAACCAAACCAACGTTTCGGCCGCATGTACTGCTGCGTTCTTCAGATTAACATCATAAATAAATAATTACAAAACAAAAACAGACAAGTAACCAAGATAACAATGTATTACATTTTTATATAGGAAGCCATGCTCGACTAACAATAAGATCTAACTCATATTCTTGACGTCACATTTTTTCTTCAGATGAAATTATAAAAAAAAGGAATAGCCTATTTTATTTTGCAATGAATGAGTTACCGTTGAAATAGCAATTTCTACTATTTCATTTGTAATGGGGGGAGTTTAGTCATGTTGAAATGTAATGATTTTTCCACATTACTGCAAAACTATACATGCAATATTACTATTAATGCAATATAAGTATTTTTTTGTACAAACGATATTAAATTTATCGTTAGTTAAATCGCCCGCAATACTATGACGTAATAATAATAATAATAATAATAATAATAATAATTTTATTCCATCGACATATATACATATGTATAGAATACGTCATTCGTACATACTTGTTTTAAAACAATAAAAATGATAAAATAGTAAATAATAATAATACTAGAAAGGAGACTTCATTATGAACTGCTCAGATATTCATTTAACAAGTAATACGTTTTATCCAAAAGAAAGCTTTTAAGTAAAGTTTTAAATTTACTTTTGCTTTTCTCTTCTCTAATATTTTTTGGCAAATTATTAAATATATTCATACCTTGTATTTGTGGTGCATTTTTCAAAGAACTATGCTTCACTGTAGGTATATAAAATAAATCTTTTTGTCGAGTGTAAAAAGAATGTACGTCTGAATTCGTTTTAAATTTTTTTTTATTGTTATATACGAATAGGCAAACTTCAAAAATATACAGAGAAGTTAGAGTAAGTATATTTAAGTTTTTAAAAATTTGTCTACACGAATCTCTGCGAGAGATGCCCGCTATTGTTCGGACTACCCGTTTCTGGATGATGAATACATCATATGCCGAGGATGAGGCACCCCAAAAACAGATGCCATATCTTAATCTCGACTCTACTTGTGCATAGTACAATATTACGAGTTGTTCTTTTGTTATAAAATCTTTCAGGTGCTAGTTTTTCTAAATGATATTTCCCATCTAGAGTTTCACTGAAATTGTAGCCGAGAAAATTTTCGTTCTTTGATTTTTCAATTACATGTTCATTTATTGAGAGATTTAGATCTAATTATTTTCTGCACTGTGGAAAATGGTATCTTATGTAATGAGTTTTATTTAGATTAAAATATAGCTCATTACAACAAAAAAGTATGCGGCATCTTTGGATCTTGAATGCATGTCTTCTATATTTGTTATTGAAACATCAAATCACAAAAGTGAATTATTTTATTTTAAATATGTAAAGATAAAACCTAGAAAATACGGTAAACACAAATTAAATTCTCAAGTGTCAAATGTAAACATAAACAGGTGGCTGTATTTTGCTTCTGTCACTTTCTATGAAGGTACGTATGTCGAGAACCAATTCGCACATAGTTGATGTTATGTACGTCATAATGGCGGGAATAAAATATTGCAAAAGTTTAGCAATTTAAAAATATTTTAACATAAAAAAAATCAAAAATTGGAAAACTCCCCCATTATATTTGCATTACAAGAGTGTAGGTTGTCAATATACAACTTCTACTAAGGGAAATGCAGCAGTCTATAGATAGTAGATTCAAGTTCAAAGTCACTCAGAAATTGTTTTATTGGTGTCTCTATTCATTATATGTGGAACTAATACCCTTAAGGAAATTCGGTGTCTATACAAACCAGTGGGAAATTACTCTACGTAATAACTGTAACTAAAACAGATATTCCAAACAGGAGAAAATATGGAACATGAAGTAGCAATTTCTTTTAATTATTAGCTATACCTACAATCAATGACCTCAACTACGTACAACTTTATAAGCAGTTTAGAACCACTAACAAAAATAATATTATGGTTAATAACTGTTCATTACAGTATTGAAACCAATGACCTTTTGTTTATTAAACAAGTGCGCTAATGATTGAATTATTACTTCCTATATTTATTATAACATACATATAAACATTATAATAATCCTAATCAGTACAGTATGAGACTAGCGAATGAAAGTTGACGTAAAAGTTATTTCATAGATGTGGTTTCTTTTCATAACTATCATTTGAAATTGAAGGAAAAACGACCTTTATGTATTCCGTTAGAGAAGATTAGAATGGGGGAGTTTTCGAATTTTTGTTGGTGTTTTTAAATCTAAAGCATTTTTACTATTATATTTTGTATTTTTTTTAAAGTAAGGGAGAGAAAAAAATGTTAAACTTTTGCAATATTTTCTTCCCGCCATTATGGCGTACATAACATCAACTATGTGTGAATTAGGTCTCAACATACGAGCCCAAAACGTGCTTCATAGAAAAAGACAGAAGCAAAACACGGCCACCTGTTTATGTTTATATTTGTCACTTGACATATTAATATCTGTATTTATCGTATTTTCTAGGTTTTACATATTTAAAATCAAATTATTTGCTTTTTGCGATTTGACATTAAATAGGGGATTCCACCATTTTTTTTTATAATTTCATCTGAACGTATAAGTAAAACTAGGACTGTCGGTGAAAATCCGGTGAAAAATTCCTATTAATAAGCGAGTTATAGTCCTCGGAAATTTGAAAATATAGATGTGACGTCAGGAATACAAGTTTTTATATCAAACTATTTTCTTCGTGGACCTAAATGTTCTCGAAATATATGCTATTTCTAAATTATATTTATAAAAAATAAATTAATATTATTATACTGTACAAGTATACATGATTTATAATTGGAAATATATTTAAATTATTAAGTTTAATGCAAAATATTTATATTCAAATAAAAACTATTTGAGAATTGCACTACTGGACTGATAGCCACGCCTATATATATTTATAGGTGGTCTTTAACTCGCCAATCAAAATAATATATATGGATTTCATATGAGTGACGAGCTGCTAAAACAAAAACCCTCTTATTTCCGAAGTATTTCAATTATATCATTTTATTTCTTTATTAATATTCATTATTAAGCATATACTTTCACTATTTTTCACTAATTTCTCTTAATTCGATTGAGCTGTAATCCCCTATTTGACGTTTCAATATCAAATATACAAGACAAACATTCATGTTTTCGTTCTAAACTAGCGCTCGTAGCGGATAACTACCGTCAACTACGTCATTGTATTGCGGGCAATATAACTAACTATAAATTTAATATCGTTTGTACAAAAAATACGCTATATTATTGCATGTATAGTATTGTAGTAATGTCGAAAAAATCATTACATTGCAACATGACTAAATTCTCGCATTGTACGAAACATTGAGGTGTGAAAATTTTTGCAAGTACACATCCAAATACTGACTAGAATATTCCATACAAATACATTAGCTTGTCTTGCTGATAGGGGTAAATGACAAACGCGTCGTCGATTTTCTATTTTCCCGATCCTCATTTATTGATGAAACTTTAATAATTTTTTTCTTGCGTATTAGAAATTTGTCGGCAAAAATACAAATTACGGGTCTAATGTGCTGAAATTTTGTACGAAATTATAAAGGGACACGTTATATGCCTACGTAATAAGCGGTGATGACAACACTGACGAAAT
The DNA here is from genome assembly GCA_963082715.1 of Harpalus rubripes. Taxonomy (NCBI): domain Eukaryota; kingdom Metazoa; phylum Arthropoda; class Insecta; order Coleoptera; family Carabidae; genus Harpalus; species Harpalus rubripes. The sequence goes on along the minus strand of OY720458.1, from coordinate 3,112,412 downwards.
AATTTGTTATAGAAACAACCACCTCGTAGACAGCTCACGTTATCAGCTGATGAACAATGCAGTGCAATCCACGTCTCTCAACCCTTTGCATGTGGCGGAACACGAACGCTTCACACATATCACGATTGACGTCCTGGCAACCAAATTACATACCGCTGTGCATGTTATGTACATTGCAACTCTATCCGGGTTGGTGAAGAAAATTACTGTTTTGCCGCGAACACAAGAAACTTGTGTTGTAGAAGTTTGGAGTCCCGTTCCCTTCGATGCACCAGGTTCCATCAAGACGCTCAGATATCTCAAGGACACGGTAAGTAATAATTATCTGCATTTAAGCGTAGTATAGGCAACCAGCCAATATCGCCGGGATACAAGTTGGTATTGAGAAATATTCGTTTTCCGGGAATGGACTGTGTCATATTTTGAGTCAGAGCTCAACGTTTCGCCCGCAGTCGTATGGGGCATCTTCAGGAGCAAGGGGGATAGTCCTGTCTTAAACAAGGTTACCCGACGTGTCAACCACGCTAGAGGCCGAATTTAAGCAACAAGAGGGGGAGACTCAGTTTACAAGGTTACCTGACGTGTAAACCACGCTAGAGGCTAAATAAACCAAGTGACGAAAGGAAGGCCGAGAAGACAGTTATATACTAATCTAAAGATACGGTAGATGAGCAAAGCTATAAGATAAACGCGAACCCTTGTCGTCACCCGGTGTTTATAGTATTCCTTGTTCTTGCGGCACAGTATACATAGGTGAAACAGGAAGGAGTGTTCACATTAGATTGTCAGAACACAAACGCTGTCAGCGTAATGGTATGGTATTAACATCTGCGGTCGCAGAACACCAACACAACACAGGACATAACATCTTATTTGAAAATTCCCGCATTTTAGCTCCTGTCCCTGAGTTTTACAGGCGTAAATACAGGGAAACTTTAGAAATGTGGAAACATCCTAATAACATCAATCGGGATGATGGCTATTTCTTGAGCCACATGTGGAAACCGGTGATTCTCGGAACACGACACGCCCAATCTACTATTACGGACTCGATTCCCATTGGTCCTCATTAGCTTTGCTCATCTACCGCATCTTTAGATTAGTATACAACTGTCTTCTCGGCCTTCCTTTCGTCACTTGGTTTATTTGGCCTCTAGCGTGGTTTACACGTCGGGTAACCTTGTAAACTGAGTCTCCCCCTATTGTTGCTTAAACTCGGCCTCTAGCGTGGTTGACACGTCGGGTAACCTTGTTTAAGACATTACTATCCCCCTTGCTCCTGAAGATGCCCCATACGACTGCGGACGAAACGTTCATCTCTGACTCAAAATATGACACAGTCCATTTCCAGAAAACGAATATTTCTCATGACTCAGACTGTGGAAGCCTACGCAATTATATACTTATATGACGTTCAACTGTCCGCCTACCAACCTCCACAGCGTCTATATACTCAACTGACTCAACAGCGTCTGTATATTCAACTGCTCGGACAGAAGTCACCTCTTTCACAACACTATCTGTCTATTTATGTAACTCTCTCACTTCCACAGCCTCAGTATCACCGACTGTCCGTATGCCACAATTCTTCAACACCAATGCCGAGTATCCACTCCAACTCGCTGTTACTGTCCTTGTGTACCTAGCTTCACAATACTCGTTAACACCACCGAGTATTCACATCCATAGCTATCCCAGTATACCAGTAACTTCCAGAGTACCTACTCCACTCGACACTTTACTGCATACGCTCACTACAATACTGCTGTGCTTCAATAACACTCTCTAACACTCCATGTAACTAACTAACTCTCGAGCATAGCTACGTCCCTTTTATACAGCTGTCATTATCTTCTAGAAAAGCTCTAGAATGTTCGACCGCATAATAACAATGAACACAAACGTTCAGGCGACCGGAAGTAATTAAACATGTCGCGACTCGTCTGTTTACGTCGCCCAGCTGCTAACGCGATTACGTCACCGCTATAAATAGACACTCGCTTACAGCGGTGGCGACGGCGGGCGTTCCACGTTACAATAACAAAATATCTATCTTAGTCAATACAATATTCAATACAGGAAGATTGGACGTAACCTTTACGCTTTACGAACCATATCGTCCAAAATAAACTAAAACTATAATTTTATTGCGAGAGTAGAATTTCAATGTAAAATATAACATTTTTACGTGAAAATAAAAGCGCACTGCAATTGAATACATATGATATGAATTCAGAACTCCGTGTACATCGGGTCGGACCACCATCTACTACGCATCGACGCACAGCACTGCGGAAGGCATGTGTCGCGAAGCAGCTGCCTCAATGCAATGGATCCATACTGCGGCTGGAACGATCTCCAGGATCTATGCACTCCTGCTCCTGATGGAGATCCTCTTGCTAGATTCTGGAAGCAGAGCGTCACTTCCTGTCCCATTCTCGACGCACCAGGTAATTATAAACTTATCACTTACAGTATAAATGCGTTCAGGTGGTACCTATACTCTCATGGAAATATTTGCGACAGATTCAAATGAAATTTAACCCTATATGTAACTGCGACTTGAGAGACTCAATTTTAAATTTCATTTATCTTTTAAACGTTGAGTATAATCTTTGTTATATTTAACTATTTTTTCTAAAACATATTACTCATCATAGCATTACATAAAAATATTGTCGCACTACTACCAGTTTGAAGATACAAACTAGGCTCGCGACCCATATATTGTTGTTTCGTATTTCTCGTATTTCAGTCGTTGTATCTTCTAAAAATGTTTCCCAAAGAAGCCTTACTGACGAATAGTTACTGAAATACCTTCTTGAAAATGACAGTTATACAAATGTATGAAAAAATAATTTAAATCGACTGAAATAGTGGAAGAGAAAAACGCGACGCGACCCTAGGTCAAAGTAATGATGTTGAGTCCTCTGAGAATATAGAAAATATTGTAGACACTTCTGTTGAATCAATTTAGTCTTTTCCAAAAACGGAAAAGAAATTTGGAAAAAATGCCAATTTATCCTATAAATTAACGTACATGGTGTAAATTTTGTACCTAATTATAAAGAAATAAATATATCATCGCGACTTATTACCCATTGCTGGGTGTGCCAATCTGCTTTTTACACAGATATCGGTAATGATGAAATATTTGAACCGTGCGGGCGCTTACCAGGCGTCACCTCACGGGCACTCAATGCTGGCGTGGAGAGTGCACCACAGGGGTCAATTTTTGTGCCATTTAAAATTGTAAATATTTGGCGTCGGTCGGGATCGAAACCGGTTCCCCAGATTCGCGACCTGACACTCAGGCACGCTGCCACGAGACCCCTCTAATTATAAAGGTACACTTTAAATGTTAAATGCCTACGCCATTAGCGATGATGACGTTTGTGATAAGACGAGGGTAAGAGCAATAACAGATAAATAACTTTTTATAAACTTTTCTAAATTTTAGTTTCAGTAATCATATTTTAATTCTGTTTATCTTTTTAAGTTATAAATGTCAAAATTCAGTTTAGAAATTCTTATCGTATTATGATAGTCATGACATTTATTTGTTGATCATTAAGTCTAGAAATTATTATGCATACATGCGTGACTTTGAATGCCTTAGCCTATGCATCCTGTACCCCTAAGATAATCCTGTCCTGAAGATAGCGCATTGTTTTAGATAGTCGAGATTAGTTCGTCGCGTCGTGAAGACGTTTGTTGTTTTGGACATGTAGTGTGTTTTAGTTTTGGGGCGCGCGCTAAACGCCCGCTCGCTGTGTTACTGAACGTAACATGTTAGTAACTGCTTAGTTGTATTAGTTATGTTTAGTTAATAATGTAATCATGTAAATAAAACTTTAGTTTAGTTAGTAAATCACAAGTAATGTCCACAAATGTAAGTGTTCATCAAGTATAAAGGTGGGTCGAAATTTTTGTTGTAAGAAAAAAATGCGCCGCATGCGAATTTTTAATAATTTTCAAGGTCAAACGTGTTTTAATGCGAAGTAAGATAATATAGAGTTCTTTACAATGAAGCAAATTTAACAAATTCTTAAAAAATTAAAATCAATATTTTACGACGAAATTGCGTATGTACGCTCTAAAAGCGTAGAATTGCCCCTTCTACTAGGCTTTATGATGTGAGATGCGTGCATAAGCAATAACTACAGAAACAGACAATCTGAAAATACAATGTTGCATTAAATTAAAATATATTACTGAGTAACAATATAATTATTCTATTGAACTGCTCAAAATAAAATGTATAATAATTAAATGTTAATTAAATCGCGCTCCTCACAAAATACGGCAACCCTAATCATACGTAGGTAATTTTAATATAAATAAATATGCAATGTCTATTCATTATTTACTTTTCTATTTCTTTATTTCTATATAACAGTAAAATCGATAATTGTGAAAGTTTTGAGAAGAACGTGATCATGAAATGATTAGAATAAACTACGGCATATTAAAGAAAATACAACACTGAAGATAATGTAATATAATAACAGTACATAACATAATTCACTCATTCTGACATTTCAGCTATTTCGTACTTAGTAATAGATAGTATGTAATAAAAATTTTGATTAAAATATAAAAAAATATTACCAATAATTATTAAAATATACAATGATACATTGAAATGAAAAAATAAAATTATAATTTTATTTTTAAAAATGGATACAGTTCATAAATGAAAGGGAGGTCAGTCGACCATTTCGACCCCCCCCCCCTGTGGACGCCTATGTATGTGTGTGTTCTTCCTTTCCACCAGTCAGTCAGAATAAAGTGTGTCATCGTTGGGAAAAAGCAATCAGTAGTAGCAGCATCATCTCTTCCGCACCCCCTCGTGTTTACACGTTTTGTACACATTAATGTATCCCTAGACGCCTAGACAGTTTTCACGAAATAAATTGGCATAAATCCGAAACCATCTGTCTAGCAATCATTTGATACCAAATATATCTATTAATGCAAACCTGTCGGTACGACAACATTTATAATAATATTCATTCTTTAAAGTTCATGTTTACTACTCTTAAAATTTGCGCATGTTTTTTATTATTATATATAAATGCACTATTTAAGTGTTGTTATACGCTAGATTAAAGTATTAAAGATAAAAGCATACTGATCATTTTACGATTGTGGTCAACCATTTCCGGATGTGTGAGGACATTTAAATTCGAATTACAACTAATCTAACTTCCTATCAACTGTATGTAACTCTGATTTTCTATCTGTCCCACCCGTAATTGAATTCAATTTCAATGTCAAGTTCAATAGAGTTACTAAAGTTAGTTAAGTGACTTATACCTAATGTAATGTAATATGTTCTGTTCTAAATCAGAACTTTATATCACGATTTTTTTTCGTTAATACATGTAGGTGTCTAAAAATGTCAAGTGATTTGAATATGAGAAATAATGACTCGTTATTAATTTTAAAATTTGTTTTCTACGAATGTATATTTGTTTCCACAGGATATTCCACTTCACGGGATATTTATAATTATCCCAACTTTTGCATTCGTGATAAATCACCCTGTATCAACGTAATTTATGATGAAGTCGTTACGAATTAATAATTCAACACAAATCTTATCTTTAATAAATAACTAGTTCATTTACAATTTAAATTATATTATACTACTGTGAAGTTTTAACTAAGAAAAATATGAATTCTTGAAGTTTTAGGTGGGCAGATTCAAATGTAAACAGATGAAACGCAATAATGTTATAAACATTTTTTCATAATAAATAATAATAATTGGTCTTAATTTTAATTTTAAATACCATTTTGATACCATTTCTTTTCTTTCAGTGTAGTTTTGCTCTATTTTGTATTAAAAAGTGAACTCATAAGTGGAAAACCTTTTTAAAATTTTGCATATTTGTATAAAAACTCTTGAAAAATAACATATTTAACCCTATGCTTACGAGAAATGACTGAAAACTTCTGCCACTGATTTGGCCTCTCAGGCGTATGTCTTTACCATTGTTACATTTAAAATGATTGAGAACAATGTATTATCGTATTTAAAAAAAAAACTGGACATACGGAGTTTTCAAAGTCATCAAACTGTCATGTATCAGTTTCAGAAATATTTTTTATCGAAAGGGTATTGCCATATTCATTTAACTGTTTAATTTAATATTTCTTATTATTAATTACATTACTTGCTCTGATTTTCTTTTAATGCTGTCCATTGACGCATCTTGTAGTTCTATAATTATTATAGATTTTTGTAATAGTTGCTGGCCTAGGTCGCTTATTAAAAGTAGCAGTAAATAAACGGAAACTTGCCTTAGACTCGCATAATGAAGTTATATTCTGAAATTTATTCTCTCAAGTTGTAAATGTTGTGGGACTCTAAAGCCAACCATTTACGAACTAGCGTCTTAACAAATTAAAATCTAAAAATCAAGTTGTTCCAAAAAACAATATTTGTTGGTTGTCATAAATGACGTTGAATTTGTTTAAAAATATATTTTAGAATCTAAGTATTCTATATCGGAACTGCATTTTTTTGTCTTGTAGTGTAAAAATTGTCAGTTGACTAAAGCCCAGATGGAATGGCATAGACAATTTCTGATAGGTAAAATTCACAGCAATAAAAGGCTTTAGCGCCCCCTGCAACGATTGAAAATGGCTACCATTTACATATACATAATTGTATGCAGGTCCCATACAGAGAATACCTAGATTCTAAAATATCATTTTTTCAAACAGTTTTGGGTCATGACCCACAGCTGGGTAGATCGTCTTTTTTCCCAGTAAAGACAGCAAATCGTTTGCCAGGGTATTTGGAGTGACTACCGAGGGTCAATATGTGGAATACCATGATACATTTTTCACGTAGCACTAGCCCCTGGTCTATTAGATATTTAGAAATGCCTGTTTTTTCACTAATCAAGAATACACCGACATGCTTTTGGTTTATGGAGAAGTGCGCCAAAATAGTTACTTTATATATATATATATATATATATATATATATATATATATATATATATATATATATATATATATATATATATATATATATATAATCAATAAACAGAATTATTTATTTTTACATGCTTTGTAACGACAGAAATTAAATATGAAAATTACGAAAATTACGTTGAAAATATCGACAGCCATGGAATTGAACAAAAAATAAATAAACAACGTAAGTTAACTTATTTGACGTTTCTAACAATTTGATAAAACGTTAAGCATTTATTTATTTTTTCTTCAATTTCATGGCTGTCGAACGTACTTTTCGACATTTTCATAATTAATTTCTGTCGTTACAAAACATGTAAAGGTAATTCTGTTTATTGATTTAGATGCAGAATTTTATGCCCTGAAACTTTTATTTGACGCGTTTTTGCTTAAAATAACTAGGCGAGCAGAAAATTGCAAAAAACTGATTTCCCATGTTGATCTCCTATGTACACCTTTAAGATAAACACACGGTATGTATATATATATATATATATATATATATATATATATATATATATATATATATATATATATATATATATATATATATAAACCTTCAAAAATGACAAGTGTTGTTTTCACTCAAACTTCTTACTGTGATTTTTAAATAATTCTTTATTCAAATAAATTATTGTTGTTGGTCCATCTTGAAGTGCTTTTATAATAGGGGATTCTACCATTTTTTAAATATAATTTCATCTGAACGTATCAGTAAAACTAAGACTGTCGGTGAAAAAATTCTTATTAATAAGCGAATTATAGTCCTCCGAAATTTGAAAATATAGATGTGACGTCACGAATATAAGTTTTTATATCAAACTATTTTCTTCGTGGACCTAAATGTTTTTGAAATATATGCTATTTCTAAATTATATTTATAAAAAATAATACTGTACAAGTCTACATGATTTCTAATTGGAAATATATTTAAATTATTAAGTTTAATGCAAAATATTTATATTCAAATAAAAACTGTTTGAGAATTGCACTACTGGACTGATAGCCACGCCTTCGCTGTTTGAATTTCTCTAATTTCATTGGTAGTAGGCGCCGCCCATAACTGGGTATTCGTTATATATTTATCGGCCGTCTTTGAGTCGCCAATCAAAATAATATATATGGATTTCATATGAGTGACGAGCTGCTATAACAAAAATCCCCTTATTTTCGAAGTATTTCAATTATGTCGTTTTATTTCTTTATTAATATTTATTATTAAGCATATACTTTCAATATTTTTTCCTAATTTCTCTTAAATCAATTGCGCTGTAGTCCCCTATTGCGACCTTATAGAAAAGAAATTATGGCACATTTCATTGCACCCTAGTTTAAGTGGTAAAATATAACATATAACACCCTGTATATTTTTTTTCTATCTAGTTGATGGAGGCTGGAGCAATTGGGCCGACTGGTTCCTCTGCGAACAGAAAAACACCAGCGATATAGACTCTTCCGACAAAGACCACTGTCTATGTCGTACGCGCACTTGCAACAACCCAGCCCCTCAGAACGGTGGGTCCGAGTGCACAGGTGTCTCAATTATGGTCACTAATTGCACTGTTCACGGTGGTTGGACTCCTTGGTCAGCTTGGTCTGCCTGCAGTCAAACCTGCGGCATGGCTGTGAAAACGCGCCGGAGAACCTGCGCTAACCCTGCACCAGCTCACGGAGGTCGAATTTGCGTAGGGTACGACTACTCGGAGATCTACTGCACCAACTCGCCACCATGTCCAGCGCACCAACAACCTCCTAGAGATGGTCAATGGAGCGCATGGACCCCATGGGAGGAATGTTCAGCGACTTGTGGAGGGGGGTATAGGATAAGGAGAAGAAGATGTGATAACCCACCACCTCAAGGTGGAGGACAAGAATGCCAAGGAAGTCACGTTGATTATGAGTTGTGTAACACTGAACCATGCCCAGAGTTGAAAAAGATGAGCCCGTGGTCGCCTTGGATGATTTCCTCTAATGGTTAGTAGATAACATTTATTTAATTATAAAAATGCGAAAATATACTACAAGTGATTGAAGTCGATTACTTATTAAGATGATGTATCATATCGTTGCAATTTGATTGGTTGCCTGATTTTAAAAGCGAATTTCGCGCACCTTTTGTTCCCGCCTACCGTGAATTAATCAATGAACAAACACTGACGCCATCTACCGCCATAGTTTGTATCACATATTGTCAAGAAATGGTCAAACAGATTCAATGTTCTATAATTTATTAGAAAAAAATGCTTATTATTTATGTTATTTATGCTTAATAATCAACGATCACAAATACACTAGATATAACTTCAAAGGATTTGTTTTGTTTTCGGCTGGACAGAAAGATACAACTAAGGATAAGATATGTAGTCTCCTCACGGAATATTCGCTAGATGTCACTGCTTGTTTTATTAACATGAACTGTACTATATTTGAAATATTTGATTTATTATTAACGAAAAGCAATTATAAAATGTATGAAACAAATTGATATTAGTATTAGAAAAGGATAAAAAGAATTGTATATAACTATTTATATTGTTCTATTAATTTTTAAACAATATTGTTTTTGTGTACATGCTTCTTATTCTATTAGTAGTTTTTTTCTAAATTTATTTTTGTGGTGGATCCGGATTTTGAAATAAATGTCTAAAATTAAATTGATCAATTGAATGCCATGATTATTTAATGGATCCTGGTCCAGGATATGATTATGAATACAGTCCAAAATTCCCGTAGATAAATTTCTCATGGCAGTATTAATTAATTGTTTTTTAATTAATATGAATTTTTAGAATTACGCACATTATATTTCAAAACTCACTTGAAAAAGCAGATTTATAGAGAATAATGAAACTGTCAAACTTTGAACAAACAAAATTGGGCCTCGATTTTGTAACTTTAAATTCTGCGTGATTTCAAATTCTGTCGGAATTGGGTTTTCCTCGCTACGAATTCTACTGCTCCAGACCAGTAGCATTTGAAATCTGAGAGAATTGCAATTCCTCTCATTCTTTCTTAGGATAGATTTCAAATTCTACTGGTCTGGAGCAGGGAAAACCCAATTCTAACAATTTGAAATCGAGGCCCGAACGACTTCACAACATCCAAATAAAGGAACAAAATGTCACAAATACATTATAAGGACCGTAGAGACATCTCTCGACAAACTTTAGAATTTCAGCTATGCGAACATTTGTACCCTCTAGAACAGTTTGTGGACCATTGGTAGGGACATCATACGCCAAATTCTGAACTTTAAAAATTAATATCTCCCTTATTACGTAATCGCGTTTGCAGTAAATTTCTTAGTTCATCCTGGATTTCCAGAAAAAAAAAATTGATATAGCACCCCATTATTTTAATTATGAAATAATATAAAATGCTGCTAGGAAATTTGAAATGAAATATCTTTCGAATATTAATATTTGTAAACCATATTCAGTTGTGCACTTTATAATCTTATCAGTTATTACCAGAAGAATAATCGGTTTCTTATAATGACGAATAGTTATTAATTATTAGATAGATAACTACATAAACAAAATTCCAGGAGTTCATTTGTTAAAGGAAATAATAAATTCTGTATTTTTTCTGGGCTTATCAGTCAATCATACGCAATTCAATTACATATTGTTGCATCCTGTATAATGGTGAATGCTAGCCTCTAAGCGCAGAGGTCGAGGGTTCGAATCCGGGTCAGGGAATTTTTCTCTACTGGCCTTGATCGGTATCCACTCCCGTTACCTCTCCAAGTTGGGATTTGGGATAACATTAACTTGGCAACCCCTTATTATTATAAATTATACAGGGTGGGTCTGGGAAGACGCCCCTCCCCCCTTTAACTCTTTTATTATAAGTAATAGAAAAAAATGGCTCATATAAAAGTTTTATTATTTTACACATACTATTTGATGGCAGATGTAGATATTTTTTATAAAGTCAGGTTTACAAGATACGACTATCAACTTTTATTTTTCAAATAGCAACCTATAATTATTTTAATAAAATAGTAACTGCCATTTTTTTCTCTTTTCAACCATGTATTATTTTTTATTAAAGTATTTGAAAAATTTCGAGAAAAATGAGATAATGTAGAAATATTAGAAATAATTTTTAAACAAATATTATAGGTGGCTATGTGAAAATAAACAAAACGTAACAATGTAAAATAATTAAATTAATGTCAAAAAAGTATACATTTGTTTGTTACTTAATTTAACTTCAAAATATTTCGCGAAACATGCTGGCAGATGTTCGAACACATCACATTCAACGCTTGAATTTTTGTATTACAGGACATGGTCGTAATTTTGAACATTTGTTTTAAGTTGTTTTTGTTACTAAATTTGTTGTTTTAGTTTGCTAAGTTGTATAGCACTGTTACGTTTTGTTTATTTTCACATGGCCACCTATAATATTTGTTTAAAAATTATATCTAATATTTCTAAATTATCTCAATTTTCTCGAAATTTTTCAAATACATTAATAAAAAATAATACATCGTTAAAAAGAGAAAAAAATGGCGGTTTCTATTTTATAAAAATAATTATAGGTTGCCATTTGAAAAATAAAAGTTGATAGTCGTATCTTGTAAACCTGACTTTATAAAAAATATCTACATCTGCCATCAAATAGTATATGTAAAATAATAAAACTTTTATATGAGCCATTTTTTTCTATTACTTATAATAAAAAAGTTAAAGGAGGGGTGGCGTCTTCCCAGACTCATCCTGTATACAGGATGTTCGGTAAATAGACTAATCTGAAAATTCTTTGTGAAGGTTCAAGCCTGACCGACGGATATATCGAAAAACGCTTCCGATGCGCTTGCCGCGCTCAAACCCCAGACGCATCCTTCATCAAAGTCAGCATCGCTAAAGAAGAAGAACGTTTCTGTCGCAACGATGGCAGCTGTACTCGCCGAGACCATGACGACTCTGAACATAAATGGTCCGATTGGAGCAGCTGGTCTGAATGTACTTCCCCGTGTGGCGGCGGCTTCCAGTTCCGTACTAGACAGTGCGAAGGCAGGCAGGAAGAATGTGTAGGGGCTTCGTACGTGTCCAGAACTTGTAATACTCACAGATGTAGAGGAGAGTGGAGCTGCTGGACGGAATGGTCGGTTTGCTCAGTTACTTGTGGGATCGGAGTGAAACATAGGAAAAGGACTTGCTTGAGTGGAAAAAATAAGGATATGGTTGCGAATAACTGTGAAGGAATTAATATTCAGGAAGAACCATGCGAAATGCCCTCTTGTGCTTGTAAGTATAAATATTCCTAATAAATTTAATGGACAATCGTATTATTTTGATGCAAATTCTAACAGGTATTTGTTTTAATGGGAGTGTTTGGTGGCTATTGTGCGAATTAATGGCAGCACTGGACTAGCGTATTTTCTGGAAGTGTGTAGTGAAATACAGTGGACCCCCGGTAATCCGACAAACGTTTTGCAGGGCAGTGTCGGACTATCGAATTTGTCGGATTATAGAGTACTGCCTAAGACCCCTTATAGTCCGGAATTTTTTACAAACAAGTACCTTGTAATCGACAAATTACAGATCCAGTGATAAGATTCTATATGTTATACTCTGAAGTACAAATCATACTTCATTATGTATGTCAAATTTAGTAAATTAAACAACACAATAGAGAGCTTACGTTTTATTATGAAATTAACGTCATTAATGCTATAGAACTTACAAACAATAATAACTTTACATTAGGAAATATGTAATTATGTACAAACAAATGTACATACTAAAATAATCAAAAATTATGAATAAAAATCATATTATGAATCAATCATCATCATACTATGAAGCATGAAAATATTCACTTCTGGATGTTCAGCTTTCTTGAGTGTCTGTCTCTTACCACAGTCAGTAGTTGACACGAAGTTTTTAATCTTCTCGTGGTTTTTTTTAATGTCGTAAATTGTAGATCGGCCTACGCCGTATTCAGTTGCTAAACTACTGAAAGATTCATTACGATTTAGGCGGTCTAAAATATCACATTTTTCTTTAACTGTCAGCGTTTTGTGCTTTCGCTTTTGGGCTTGTCGGATTACAGGGGGTGCCGGATTAAACAGGGGCCGGATTACCGGGGGGTCCACTGTACGTACACGTAGTATAGCGCGCTAGCATAAAGTGTAACCAAATTTGCAGAATTTGTTAAGAAAATTGATAGTTCGCGCCAACACAAGTAACAGGGTTAGATCCATAAATAAGAATGCGTTCTGCTGTGTTTTTAAAAGTAAAACAAATATGCATCGTTTGCCGAAAGATAAAATAGAAAGAAAGTTATGGTTAGACGAATTAAAATTAAAAAAATATGCTCAAAACTCGCCATTTCTTTGTTCTCAGCATTTTGAGAAAATAGATTTCCTCACAGAAAGTTATGATACTGGTAAGATTTTCGTGAAACTTATAAATATCTAAAACTTGTTTATGTTAATTATTTGTAAATCGAATTTTCAGGAATACGTAATAACAGGAGAATTTTGAGAAAAGGTGCAGTCCCAATAATATTTTCTCCGAAGTACAAAACAAACAAAACAAAAAAAAAATTCAATTAAATTTCACCTTACTCAAAACAAAATTATCTGCTTCTATATTAAATGACTTTTTCTCCCTCGTACACTCGCACCACGGCATCTTCATTCAGTTTTCAGCGTTTCTAATTTCCACAAATTATAATTATCTTTATCCGACATTCTCAAAAATTTTAAATAACCTCATAACAAAAGTTTGTACATAAACAAACGAAGGTGCAAAATGAACTATTACAAACTAATTAAAGTGAAAAGCTAATATTCAACAATAATATATATTGAATAGTTCACATGTTATAAAGTTATAACTTTGATGATACCAATTCAAATATTCCCGGGCGTCGTACGCTAGTCCATTGCTGCCATCTACGATAAGCTTTGCCTAAACGCTCCCATTCCATGGCTAACACTATAAAAACTATGACTACGTTTATCTCGATAATTCAAGCGGCTTCAAGTATATTATGACTTGAAAAATCCTATTGGTTTATCTCAGCGGATTGAAAATAGAATTGAGTTATTTTCAATCTTCTTTAAATTCGCATCGACTAAAAAAAGATAGTTAAATACTCAATTATGCAGACAGACAGGGAAAGGTATATGATCTAATTTTATCCAGGATATATAACCCCAAAATCTAAAAATTATCATGTTGTTATTTGTCTTCTCTTTCAAAAACATTTATTTCTTCAACACTCCAAATATTTTGCTTTTCGACAATTTTACTAAGTTTTATTTCGCCATATTTATAAAATGAGGTAAAATGCAAACAACCAACAAATGATATGAATTTAGTAACACTGCAACATATTACGGATGTGCGCATGCGTAGTTACATTATTTGAAGCTTCACTGTTTATTTCGACAGAAGTCAAGCCGCTTCATAAGTCCAAGCCTATTATTTTATAGGCTTGACTTGACATTTTCAAACGGCTTCAAATATTAATCTCGATCGTTTATTTCGAAGATTGAAAAGGGATTTACTAAATTCAAGCGGCTTGAAACGTCGAGATAAACGTAGTCTATGAGAAATATTCGTTTTCCGGGAATGGACTGTGTCATATTTTGAGTCACAGTTCAACGTTTCGCCCGCAGTCGTATGGGGCATCTTCAGGAGCAAGGGGGATAGTACTGTCTTAAACAAGGTTACCCGACGTGTTAACCACGCTAAAGGCCGAGTTTAAGCAGTAAATTTTACTACAGTAGAATATAGTATATGGGGTCTCGTGCCGCGTGCCTGAGTGTCAGGTCGCGAATCTGGAGAACCGGGTTCGATTCCGACCAACGCCAAATATTTCCAATTTTAAATGGCACAAAATTGACGCCTGTGCTGCACTCTCCACGCCAGCAATGAGTGCCCGTGAGGTGACGCCTGGTAAGCGCTCGCACGGTGCAAATATTTCATCATTACCGATATCTGTGTACAATGCAGATTGGCACACTCAGCAATGGGTAATAAGCCATGATGATATATTTATTTTTCTACAGTCTATATACAAAGTAGCAATTTGCGCTCTCTTTTGTCAACGCAAAATGTCACTTTGCCGCTCAAGAGCGACAAAGTAGAAAAAACGCTCGCTTCTCAAATTTCTAACTATACAATGTTGAGAAATGTTACTTGGCTACATTCTTAATGGAAACGTTTAGTCAAGAATTAATGACACTGTAGTTACACATTACCCACTTACATAACCAAACAAAATGCCGCACTGCTATGAAAATAAAATAGGGCATTCATTTCCAAAAACGAAAGTATAAAATGCTTAAATTAGATTGAAGCAATAGCTCAAGAAGAATGGAAAATACCGATAAGTAAAAATAAATAAAAAATAAATTTTTGTTATGGTGGAGGACCCCATTGTGGCGACTGTAGAAAAAATCTTGTATGTGTTTCGAGCGCAAATGGACATTGTCGATTTCGAGAGAATGCCTCGCTCCTGCGTCGCGCGGCAACAACCTCTCAATCGACAATGTCCCATTTTGCGCTCTTAATACACAAATAGCTATTGTTTAGAATATAGTATAGTATTTCTACTTCTGATATAAGTATATTCTGTTTTCAAGATATTTAAATAAACATTATTTCATCGATTACAAACTGATCAATAGTACATAATTTGCACTTGGTACATTTTGCCTAAAATGATTCCGTTACAAACATCGCGTGGATAAATCGCTCCCTTTAATTACTCAAATTGAACTTGGTAAAATGAAGATTAATGAACTTGTCATGAATAATTACATCGGACGTATTTATTTAAAGCTCTACTGGGATGGGAGAAATGGACAGCATGGTCACTTTGTGACGAAAACAACGAACAACATCGCAAGAGAAAATGTAGAACTTCGAATCCTGGACCACATCTCTGCCAAGGTGACAGTGTAGAAACTAGAATGTGTCTTCCAGATCAATCCAATGGTAAGAAAAAAAATCCAAATTGCCTCCTTCGCTATTGTAACATTTTATAGTATAGTAAAATAATTTTACTGTTCCTTTAAAATAAATACTATTTTTGTTTGACATAATTTCTTTTAAGAATAAAAACTGCAGTTCCAAAAATTATTATTATTGTACTATACAGAGTATGCAGGGAATCCAATCCAACGACCAAATATAACTAGACAAAACATTCGCTATCCGTCCTCACTGAATGTTTTGATTTCGGCTGGCCAGACAGAGAAACTAGAGATAGAGGTATGTCTTGTCTAGTTCGAGTATTTCTCACTAGAGGCCACGTACAGTGTCAGTGTATAGTCTAAATATACCTATAAAACTAATATACTACTGGTGGGAGTGAGATTTGTGAGACTAACATTGGACGAGTGCAGACATATATATATATATATATATATATATATATATATATATATATATATATATATATATATATATATATATATATATATATATATATATAGCTGCACGTGTCTGTAAGAATAGCTCTGCGCAAGCGCCAGATTGCTTTGATTTTATTGGTGTAGAACGGAAAAGGGGAACTAGCGGGAGGGAAATTCTTACACTAACTGACAAGTGTAAAAAATAATGTTTGTAGCAGACTCCTCTTAAGTGAGAGATAGGGCAGGGTTTTTCACATTCTCTGACCATTTTTAGTAATTATAATTATAATAATAATAATAATAATAATAATAATAATAATAATAATAATAAATAAAAATGAAAAATAGTTCCTACAATTTAATTTTGGTCTTTTTGTCAAAATATAACATTTCCTGTTATTGTCACACCCAAAAACGGGTGGATACGGATCTGAGGTGTACCCCTTGCGATTTTTTCAGTTTTTGACGATTTTAAAGAATGTTTAATAAAAAATATCCGTTAGAATATATTGATGAAAATTAACATACACTGTACTATTTTTTTATAAACTAAGATTGAATTTTTTATTTACCCATTTAAGGGTAGAATATATAGCTATAATTTTGACAAAAATGGAGTCCTTGAGTACAATAATATATTTGTATAATTTTTTGTTAAAATATTTTGACAGATGCATTTTTAAATAAATTATTTGATAATCATAGTACTTACCTATAAATATTGTTTTACCAATTTGTATATAGCTATTAAACCAGTATAGTAAATATGTTTAAAATTGCAATATTTATATAAGAAAATACGTAGAATATATTGGTGCTATCGACAAATTTGTACCTACACCCATTTTTGGGTAACAAATATCTATTCATTAATTGGCGGGAGGTGCGGCATTAATTTTATCAAAAATCAATTCCTCGGGTCAAAATACATATGTGTACTAATTTTTGTGAAATTTCTTTAAAAGATTTAGCAAATATCCTAATTTGTATTTTTGTCGGCGATCGACCCAAACGCTAGCGGACAAAAATATCAGAAATTTGCGGTAAAAAGTAAAAGTGAGATTATTCAGAAACCCCTGTACCAAAAATTATTAAAATTGGTATACATATATAACAAAATGCGTAGCATCTAATAGTGAAGTCGATAATTGTTTAACTCTACCCAGTTTTGGGTGGTGAATATCTACGCATTTAAGGGTTGAATATACAACTTTAATTTTGGCAAAAATAGATTCCTTGCGTAAAATTACATATGTGTACAAATTTTTGTTAGAATATTTTGACACATGCATTTTTAAATCAATTGTTTCTAATAGTCATAGTTCAATGACCTTTATAAGTTCCTGAATATTGTTTTACTAATTTATTTATAACTATTTGACTAGTAAAGCAAATATTTTGAAAATTTGGATATTTATATAAGAAAGTACGTAGAATCCAATCGTGCTTTTGACAAATTTGTATCTCTACCCATTTTTGGGTAACAGCGTACTACTCATTAATTGGCGGGAGGAGTTATTAACTATATTTTTAGAGGACCCCCCCCTATTTTTTTATTTTTAAATATATTTTCTTATTAAAAATTTAATAAATGTTATTTTATTTTTGCCAAAAAATTAATTTTCACGTTCTTTTTGAATTCCAAAACCTCCAAATTAATACTGCTAACGCCATCAATTGTGAAAATTATTAACTATATTTTTAGAGGACTCTCCCTATTTTTTTATTTTAAAATAAATTGTCTTATTAAATATTTAATAAAAGTTATTTTATTTTTGCCAAAAAATTAATTTTCACGTTCTTTTTGAATTCCAAAACCTCCAAATTAATACTGCTAACGCCATCAATTGTGAAAATTATTAACTATATTTTTAGAGGACCACCCCTATTTTTTTATTTTTAAATAAATTGTCTTATTAAATATTTAATAAAAGTTATTTTATTTTTGCCAAAAAATTAATTTTCACGTTCTTTTTGAATTCCAAAATCTCCAAATTAATACTGCTAACGCCATCAATTGTGAAAATTATTAACTATATTTTTAGAGGACCCCCCCTATTTTTTTATTTTTAAATAAATTGTCTTATTAAATATTTAATAAAAGTTATTTTATTTTTGCCAAAAAATTAATTTTCACGTTCTTTTTGAATTCCAAAATCTCCAAATTAATACTGCTAACGCCATCAATTGTGAAAATTATTAACTATATTTTTAGAGGACCCCCCTATTTTTTTATTTTTAAATAAGTTGTCTTATTAAATATTTAATAAAAGTTATTTTATTTATGCCAAAAAATTAATTTTCACGTTCTTTTTGAATTCCAAAATCTCCAAATTAATACTGCTAACGCCATCAATTGTGAAAATTATTAACTATATTTTTAGAGGACCCCCCCCTATTTTTTTATTTTTAAATAAATTGTCTTATTAAATATTTAATAAAAGTTATTTTATTTTTGCCAAAAAATTAATTTTCACGTTCTTTTTGAATTCCAAAATCTCCAAATTAATACTGCTAACGCCACCAATTGTGAAAATTATTAACTATATTTTTAGAGGACCCCCCCTATTTTTTTATTTTTAAATAAATTGTCTTGTTAAATATTTAATAAAAGTTATTTTATTTTTGCAAAAAATTAATTTTCACGTTCTTTTTGAATTCCAAAATCTCCAAATTAATACTGCTAACGCCATCAATTGTGAAAATTATTAACTATATTTTTAGAGTACCCCCCTATTTTTTTATTTTTAAATAAATTGTCTTATTAAATATTTAATAAAAGTTATTTTATTTTTGCCAAAAAAATTAATTTTCACGTTCTTTGTAAATTCCAAAACCTCCAAATTAATACTGCTAACGCCATCAATTGTGAAAATTATTAACTATATTTTTAGAGGACCCCCCTATTTTTTTATTTTTAAATAAATTGTCTTATTAAATATTTAATAAAAGTTATTTTATTTTTGCAAAAAATTAATTTTCACGTTCTTTTTGAATTCCAAAATCTCCAAATTAATACTGCTAACGCCATCAATTGTGAAAATTATTAACTATATTTTTAGAGTACCCCCCTATTTTTTTATTTTTAAATAAATTGTCTTATTAAATATTTAATAAAAGTTATTTTATTTTTGCCAAAAAAATTAATTTTCACGTTCTTTTTAAATTCCAAAACCTCCAAATTAATACTGCTAACGCCATCAATTGTGAAAATTATTAACTATATTTTTAGAGGACCCCCCTATTTTTTTATTTTTAAATAAATTGTCTTATTAAATATTTAATAAAAGTTATTTTATTTTTGCTAAAAAATTAATTTTCACGTTCTTTTTGAATTCCAAAACCTCCAAATTAATACTGCTAACGCCATCAATTGTGAAAATTATTAACTATATTTTTAAAGGACCCCCCTATTTTTTTATTTTTAAATAAATTGTCTTATTAAATATTTAATAAAAGTTATTTTATTTTTGCCAAAAAATTAACTTTCACGTTCTTTTTGAATTCCAAAATCTCCAAATTAATACTGCTAACGCCATCAATTGTGAAAATTGTTAACTATATTTTTAGAGGACCCCCCTATTTTTTTATTTTTAAATAAATTGTCTTATTAAATATTTAATAAAAGTTATTTTATTTTTGCCAAAAAATTAATTTTCACGTTCTTTTTGAATTCCAAAATCTCCAAATTAATACTGCTAACGCCATCAATTGTGAAAATTATTAACTATATTTTTAGAGGACCCCCCCTATTTTTTATTTTTAAATAAATTGTCTTATTAAATATTTAATAAAAGTTATTTTATTTTTGCCAAAAAATTAATTTTCACGTTCTTTTTGAATTCCAAAATCTCCAAATTAATACTGCTAACGCCATCAATTGTGAAAATTATTAACTATATTTTTAGAGGACCCCCCTATTTTTTTTATTTTTAAATAAATTGTCTTATTAAATATTTAATAAAAGTTATTTTATTTTTGCCAAAAAATTAATTTTCACGTTCTTTTTGAATTCCAAAATCTCCAAATTAATACTGCTAACGCCATCAATTGTGAAAATTGTTAACTATATTTTTAGAGGACCCCCCCCCAATTTTTTAATTTTTAAATAAATTGTCTTATTAAATATTTAATAAAAGTTATTTTATTTTTGCCAAAAAATTAATTTTCACGTTCTTTTTGAATTCCAAAATCTCCAAATTAATACTGCTAACGCCATCAATTGTGAAAATTATTAACTATATTTTTAGAGGACCCCCCCTATTTTTTTATTTTTAAATAAATTGTCTTATTAAATATTTAATAAAAGTTATTTTATTTTTGCTAAAAAATTAATTTTCACGTTCTTTTTGAATTCCAAAATCTCCAAATTAATACTGCTAACGCCATCAATTGTGAAAATTATTAACTATATTTTTAGAGGACCCCCCCTATTTTTTTATTTTTAAATAAATTGTCTTATTAAATATTTAATAAAAGTTATTTTATTTTTGCTAAAAAATTAATTTTCACGTTCTTTTTGAATTCCAAAACCTCCAAATTAATACTGCTAACGCCATCAATTGTGAAAATTATTAACTATATTTTTAGAGGACCCCCCCTATTTTTTTATTTTTAAATAAATTGTCTTATTAAATATTTAATAAAAGTTATTTTATTTTTTCCAAAAACTTAATTTTCACGTTCTTTTTGAATTCCAAAATCTCCAAATTAATACTGCTAACGCCATCAATTGTGAAAATTATTAACTATATTTTTAGAGGACCCCCCTATTTTTTTATTTTTAAATAAATTGTCTTATTAAATATTTAATAAAAGTTATTTTATTTTTGCCAAAAAATTAATTTTCACGTTCTTTTTGAATTCCAAAATCTCCAAATTAATACTGCTAACGCCATCAATTGTGAAAATTATTAACTATATTTTTAGAGGACCCCCCTATTTTTTTTATTTTTAAATAAATTGTCTTATTAAATATTTAATAAAAGTTATTTTATTTTTGCCAAAAAATTAATTTTCACGTTCTTTTTGAATTCCAAAATCTCCAAATTAATACTGCTAACGCCATCAATTGTGAAAATTGTTAACTATATTTTTAGAGGACCCCCCCCCAATTTTTTAATTTTTAAATAAATTGTCTTATTAAATATTTAATAAAAGTTATTTTATTTTTGCCAAAAAATTAATTTTCACGTTCTTTTTGAATTCCAAAATCTCCAAATTAATACTGCTAACGCCATCAATTGTGAAAATTATTAACTATATTTTTAGAGGACCCCCCCTATTTTTTTATTTTTAAATAAATTGTCTTATTAAATATTTAATAAAAGTTATTTTATTTTTGCTAAAAAATTAATTTTCACGTTCTTTTTGAATTCCAAAATCTCCAAATTAATACTGCTAACGCCATCAATTGTGAAAATTATTAACTATATTTTTAGAGGACCCCCCCTATTTTTTTATTTTTAAATAAATTGTCTTATTAAATATTTAATAAAAGTTATTTTATTTTTGCTAAAAAATTAATTTTCACGTTCTTTTTGAATTCCAAAACCTCCAAATTAATACTGCTAACGCCATCAATTGTGAAAATTATTAACTATATTTTTAGAGGACCCCCCCTATTTTTTTATTTTTAAATAAATTGTCTTATTAAATATTTAATAAAAGTTATTTTATTTTTTCCAAAAACTTAATTTTCACGTTCTTTTTGAATTCCAAAATCTCCAAATTAATACTGCTAACGCCATCAATTGTGAAAATTATTAACTATATTTTTAGAGGACCCCCCTATTTTTTTATTTTTAAATAAATTGTCTTATTAAATATTTAATAAAAGTTATTTTATTTTTGCCAAAAAATTAATTTTCACGTTCCTTTTTGAATTCCAAAATCTCCAAATTAATACTGCTAACGCCATCAATTGTGAAAATTATTAACTATATTTTTAGAGGACCCCCCCTATTTTTTTATTTTTAAATAAATTGTCTTATTAAATATTTAATAAAAGTTATTTTATTTTTGCTAAAAAATTAATTTTCACGTTCTTTTTGAATTCCAAAATCTCCAAATTAATACTGCTAACGCCATCAATTGTGAAAATTATTAACTATATTTTTAGAGGACCCCCCCTATTTTTTTATTTTTAAATAAATTGTCTTATTAAATATTTAATAAAAGTTATTTTATTTTTGCCAAAAAATTAATTTTCACGTTCTTTTTGAATTCCAAAATCTCCAAATTAATACTGCTAACGCCATCAATTGTGAAAATTATTAACTATATTTTTAGAGGACCCCCCCTATTTTTTTATTTTTAAATAAATTGTCTTATTAAATATTTAATAAAAGTTATTTTATTTTTGCCAAAAAATTAATTTTCACGTTCTTTTTGAATTCCAAAATCTCCAAATTAATACTGCTAACGCCATCAATTGTGAAAATTATGAACTATATTTTTAGAGGACCCCCCTATTTTTTTATTTTTAAATAAATTGTCTTATTAAATATTTAATAAAAGTTATTTTATTTTTGCCAAAAAAATTAATTTTCACGTTCTTTTTAAATTCCAAAACCTCCAAATTAATACTGCTAACGCCATCAATTGTGAAAATTATTAACTATATTTTTAGAGTACCCCCCTATTTTTTTATTTTTAAATAAATTGTCTTATTAAATATTTAATAAAAGTTATTTTATTTTTGCCAAAAAAATTAATTTTCACGTTCTTTTTAAATTCCAAAACCTCCAAATTAATACTGCTAACGCCATCAATTGTGAAAATTATTAACTATATTTTTAGAGTACCCCCCTATTTTTTTATTTTTAAATAAATTGTCTTATTAAATATTTAATAAAAGTTATTTTATTTTTGCTAAAAAATTAATTTTCACGTTCTTTTTGAATTCCAAAACCTCCAAATTAATACTGCTAACGCCATCAATTGTGAAAATTATTAACTATATTTTTAGAGGACCCCCCCTATTTTTTTATTTTTAAATAAATTGTCTTATTAAATATTTAATAAAAGTTATTTTATTTTTTCCAAAAACTTAATTTTCACGTTCTTTTTGAATTCCAAAATCTCCAAATTAATACTGCTAACGCCATCAATTGTGAAAATTATTAACTATATTTTTAGAGGACCCCCCTATTTTTTTATTTTTAAATAAATTGTCTTATTAAATATTTAATAAAAGTTATTTTATTTTTGCCAAAAAATTAATTTTCACGTTCCTTTTTGAATTCCAAAATCTCCAAATTAATACTGCTAACGCCATCAATTGTGAAAATTGTTAACTATATTTTTAGAGGACCCCCCCTATTTTTTTATTTTTAAATAAATTGTCTTATTAAATATTTAATAAAAGTTATTTTATTTTTGCTAAAAAATTAATTTTCACGTTCTTCTTGAATTCCAAAATCTCCAAATTAATACTGCTAACGCCATCAATTGTGAAAATTATTAACTATATTTTTAGAGGACCCCCCCTATTTTTTTATTTTTAAATAAATTGTCTTATTAAATATTTAATAAAAGTTATTTTATTTTTGCCAAAAAATTAATTTTCACGTTCTTTTTGAATTCCAAAATCTCCAAATTAATACTGCTAACGCCATCAATTGTGAAAATTATGAACTATATTTTTAGAGGACCCCCCTATTTTTTTATTTTTAAATAAATTGTCTTATTAAATATTTAATAAAAGTTATTTTATTTTTGCCAAAAAAATTAATTTTCACGTTCTTTTTAAATTCCAAAACCTCCAAATTAATACTGCTAACGCCATCAATTGTGAAAATTATTAACTATATTTTTAGAGGACCCCCCCCTATTTTTTTATTTTTAAATAAATTGTCTTATTAAATATTTAATAAAAGTTATTTTATTTTTGCTAAAAAATTAATTTTCACGTTCTTTTTGAATTCCAAAACCTCCAAATTAATACTGCTAACGCCATCAATTGTGAAAATTATTAACTATATTTTTAGAGGACCCCCCCTATTTTTTTATTTTTAAATAAATTGTCTTATTAAATATTTAATAAAAGTTATTTTATTTTTTCCAAAAACTTAATTTTCACGTTCTTTTTGAATTCCAAAATCTCCAAATTAATACTGCTAACGCCATCAATTGTGAAAATTATTAACTATATTTTTAGAGGACCCCCCTATTTTTTTATTTTTAAATAAATTGTCTTATTAAATATTTAATAAAAGTTATTTTATTTTTGCCAAAAAATTAATTTTCACGTTCCTTTTTGAATTCCAAAATCTCCAAATTAATACTGCTAACGCCATCAATTGTGAAAATTATTAACTATATTTTTAGAGGACCCCCCCTATTTTTTTATTTTTAAATAAATTGTCTTATTAAATATTTAATATAAGTTATTTTATTTTTGCTAAAAAATTAATTTTCACGTTCTTTTTGAATTCCAAAATCTCCAAATTAATACTGCTAACGCCATCAATTGTGAAAATTATTAACTATATTTTTAGAGGACCCCCCCCTATTTTTTTATTTTTAAATAAATTGTCTTATTAAATATTTAATAAAAGTTATTTTATTTTTGCCAAAAAATTAATTTTCACGTTCTTTTTGAATTCCAAAATCTCCAAATTAATACTGCTAACGCCATCAATTGTGAAAATTATTAACTATATTTTTAGAGGACCCCCCCTATTTTTTTATTTTTAAATAAATTGTCTTATTAAATATTTAATAAAAGTTATTTTATTTTTGCCAAAAAATTAATTTTCACGTTCTTTTTGAATTCCAAAATCTCCAAATTAATACTGCTAACGCCATCAATTGTGAAAATTATGAACTATATTTTTAGAGGACCCCCCTATTTTTTTATTTTTAAATAAATTGTCTTATTAAATATTTAATAAAAGTTATTTTATTTTTGCCAAAAAAATTAATTTTCACGTTCTTTTTAAATTCCAAAACCTCCAAATTAATACTGCTATCGCCATCAATTGTGAAAATTATTAACTATATTTCTAGAGTACCCCCCTATTTTTTTATTTTTAAATAAATTGTCTTATTAAATATTTAATAAAAGTTATTTTATTTTTGCTAAAAAATTTATTTTCACGTTCTTTTTGAATTCCATAACCTCCAAATTAATAATGCTAACGCCATCAATTGTGAAAATTATTAACTATATTTTTAGAGGACCCCCCCTATTTTTTTATTTTTAAATAAATTGTCTTATTAAATATTTAATAAAAGTTATTTTATTTTTTCCAAAAACTTAATTTTCACGTTCTTTTTGAATTCCAAAATCTCCAAATTAATACTGCTAACGCCATCAATTGTGAAAATTATTAACTATATTTTTAGAGGACCCCCCTATTTTTTTATTTTTAAATAAATTGTCTTATTAAATATTTAATAAAAGTTATTTTATTTTTGCCAAAAAATTAATTTTCACGTTCCTTTTTGAATTCCAAAATCTCCAAATTAATACTGCTAACGCCATCAATTGTGAAAATTGTTAACTATATTTTTAGAGGACCCCCCCTATTTTTTTATTTTTAAATAAATTGTCTTATTAAATATTTAATAAAAGTTATTTTATTTTTGCTAAAAAATTAATTTTCACGTTCTTTTTGAATTCCAAAATCTCCAAATTAATACTGCTAACGCCATCAATTGTGAAAATTATTAACTATATTTTTAGAGGACCCCCCCTATTTTTTTATTTTTAAATAAATTGTCTTATTAAATATTTAATAAAAGTTATTTTATTTTTGCTAAAAAATTAATTTTCACGTTCTTTTTGAATTCCAAAATCTCCAAATTAATACTGCTAACGCCATCAATTGTGAAAATTATTAACTATATTTTTAGAGGGCCCCCCCTATTTTTTTATTTTTAAATAAATTGTCTTATTAAATATTTAATAAAAGTTATTTTATTTTTGCCAAAAAATTAATTTTCACGTTCTTTTTGAATTCCAAAATCTCCAAATTAATACTGCTAACGCCATCAATTGTGAAAATTGTTAACTATATTTTTAGAGGACCCCCCCTATTTTTTTATTTTTAAATAAATTGTCTTATTAAATATTTAATAAAAGTTATTTTATTTTTGCCAAAAAATTAATTTTCACGTTCTTTTTGAATTCCAAAACCTCCAAATTAATACTGCTAACGCCATCAATTGTGAAAATTATTAACTATATTTTTAGAGGACCCCCATAGGGCATCAGCAGTATATAGTTTTATAGGTATATTATAGTCTAGTGTTTAGTTTGAACGTTGCTCACTAGAGGCCACGTAGAAGCATGTGTATTTTGTCTTTGTTTTGTAGTTGTAGTGGTTTTGTGAGTGACACGCTGATTTTTCTTTAATATTAAACCATATAAATCATTTAATGTTAACCTTAAATGTCAACCAAGAAATTTTAACTCTGAACACTTGCGCCTCTAGTGAGCAACGTTCAAACTACACACTGATACTCTACGTGGCATCAGTGGTGACCTCTAGTGAGTAATATTCGGACTAGACAAGACATATCTCTATTTCTAGTTTCTCTGTCTGGCCAGCCGAAATCAAAACAAAGCAAATGAACTTTTGTCTAGTTTTATTTGGTCGTTGATCTAATTTCAACAGAGCAGCACAAATAATAACATGTAATTTACTGTTGAAGTGGATGATACCACTTAAAGAGAATTGATATTGGTAATAGTTTTGTTTTTTATGAATTAATACAAATAATTCTATGGTTAAATTTTAACTTTCCTTGTCGATAGAGGAAAAATATGAAGAATTTAACAATTTACGGAACACAAAAAAAACTCGCATCGATCTTTAAATTAAGCAGGTTTTCATCAAAATCCTTTCTTTAATCCCCCCTCTACGTTTACATCGAATCAATGACGTCATTTTAAAATGCGTTAATTTTTTTTGTGAATACAAAAACTTGCCTTATATCAAACAACGTGGGATAATTAGAAATTAAATTATTAAATGATTTCAGATCTGACTGCCATGGGCGTGCAGTACGATAAGAACCTCCATGTAGCATCAATTTCAACTGGGGTTGTACTTGCCTACTGTTTTGCTGGTTTTATCGTCGGATTGGCTTGTGCATGTTTCCTATTTTTCTTTTACATGCGCCGGAAACGTCCGCGACTACCCAGTTCACCTCATTATTTGCCATCAAAACAAAATCCTTACATAACTGTGCCACTACAAGAAGTTCCTTCCAAAAGACATGCGTATGGGTCGCCATCTAGTAGTAGTAATGGTTCCATTATAATGCATAGTCCTAGTAATAATACAGGCACGCTAAAACTTTATTCGAAGACCATGGCTGATTATGATACGGCAACAATAAAGAGAAATTCACACAGTTTAAATAATGGACATACTAAAACTGACTCTGAAGTGCTTGATAAATATTATTAGGTTCCTCTAACCTAATTATAATTAGATTTTATTCTCCCAGTGTCATATTTTCTTCCTGTGTATTTATTTTTTAATCATTGCATTTTAAATACTGTCAGAATATAATTGTTCGCGCTAAACACTACCCAGTAGAAACAAAATTGTGGAGAAACAAAATAGGGATGTCCAAGTTTTTTTTTTTTAATACGTCATCTACACCGAGAAGATACGTTTCTAGAGCTGAACATGACGGAGGCGTGGCTTCCGCGTTCGAACTTTCTAATATTATGCGCCCAATTTAATTTGATATTAGGGTAATAAAAATCAGAAAATTACCAATTATATTCACCTTAATATTACTTATACAAGATGAACATTGATATCCAATAAGAATTTTTTAAAAGCCCTAGACTTTGAAACCCCTATTAATAAAAATAATTTAGACCCTGTTGTCACAAATATCAGCTCCATACCCCAACCACTGCCGATATTCTAATTGTTATTTGTTTATTATATACATACTTGTTTGAATTTTAATTTTCTTTAAACATTTTTTTATATATGGACAGCTTTCTCTATGACCCATTAATTAAACTCATCTACTGAATAAGTTTTTTCGCGTGAACAATATATTCATATTTTTACAATCTACTAATTGAATCCGATAACATTTACTCATTACAAAATGTACATATTTGGAGTATTTTATCACTAAATAATTATGTATTTTACTCATAATTGTATAACAACAGCAATATAACTCATATTGAGTGTTTTGTAAATATTTTATATTCAATATTTGAATTAAATTATGTATTAACACTATAATATTTTAATTAATAATCCCCTTCTCTTCCTATTCCATGACAACACACCCAAAAATGGGTGGAGATACGAACCCATCATATTGATTTTAAATTCTACGGGTCGAGTTACATATGTATTCAAAATTTGGCTACTTAGTAATTATAAATACAGGCGCTGTGAATTTTTATAATATAGAAAAAGTGGAATTTTTGCATTTCATCACAGACCGACATTTGAAAAGTCGGAAGATCGAAAAATTTTGTTTGTCATTTTATAATTATTTTAAATTAAATATTTATTTTGTATTTCCACAAATAGTATTTAAACACAGTAAACGATAAGTTTATCAACGGAAGAAGTTACAAATTTCAGTGTTTTGAAGCAGCAACAAAAACTTTGGAAGAACTCCGGATAATTTATAATTTGATAGACAAGTTGAACCGGAATGAAATAACCACAAAACTTATAATAATATAATTAGAAAACTTGGTTAAAGAAGCTACTAGACATCAAGTAAAAAAAATTGATGAAGAACGAGTTTGACAATATTTGTTTTAATTACGAAGATTGTTCTAAAAACTTTAAATGAATATATTGAAATATAACCAAAATTTGACTCACCTAATAGCTTTAACTTCTCAAAAACGATGATATCTTCTGGAATATAATTGTATTCGTTTTGAATATTATCTTTTACAAGTGTTTTTATTTTGTTCGGTGTTTTGAAACAACTGTAAACAATTTATTGTTAATAAAACTTACTTAAAGTTATTGTATATTTATTACTATTTTACTTACACTTTGAGCACGTATACAATGCATTATTTTCACTAGAAACCACACATTTTTTCTTAGTGACACATTTAACATGAAACCACTATTAAAGACATTTGTAAACTTGACGCGCGCAATTTCTGCGTTAACCTATAAGACATGACTACCAACTTTCGATTTGGATAAAAACGATTTCGTTAAAAGTGAAAATTATGCATTAAATTTATACTCAAATTGTAGAGGAGACTTCAAGCAATCTATTGGTGTATAGTTTGTCGCAAAAAAGTCAATAGGAAGCGAGAAAATCAATTTTTTCTGCCAGAACGAAAAAAAAATCGGCGTGGCCCCACCTTAAGGGTAAAAATTTCCAAATTTTTTATTTCGCTTTTTTGGCTTTTTGAGCGATTTAAGAACAAAATTTAAAGTGGAAATTAGTCAAGAAATGTTTGAAGAAAATGTATAAACCAAAAAAACCGGTTTAACAGCAAAATTTTGAAAAAAATTTATGAGCCAAAAAAACGAAAAATTGTATTTCATTTTTCTTACCAAATTTACCATAACCATTTACCATATTACCTTGGTGGATAGCGGAGCGACTTTGGCACGGCTAAAACACTAGGATTTTTTTTTCTTTTACAATAATAAGTTACAATACATCTTAAAGCTAAGTATAAATTACAATATATATCTTATGAACTAAATATATCTGTAGCTGGTCTCGAATGTCTCCAGGATCTTCTAATGGCCCCGACTGAAAATATTTTTTAAATTAATGTCTTACCACCGAATTGAGTTTACAAGTTTTACCTGTAGATCATTTCCATGTCTAATTTCTGCTCTGGAAACTGGATGAAGTTACAAGTTATTTTGTATCTGTAACAGACTTATACAAATGGATTTAGAATAAAATTTAAATTATTTATTAACTTATAAACTATTAGAACCTATCAATAAGGAACCGCGATACATTCTATCATTCATGGGCGTCCCACTCACACAAACAGTCACACAATACCTAATATTTTTTTGGAATCTTCAAGACACACCACTGCCTTCATATGGTCTTGTAACTTCGGTTATTTTTTCTACACCAAACGACAAGATATTCCATATCTGTAACAGACTCAAACAAATAGAATTAGATTCAAATATCGACTATTTATTAATTTATTAACTAAAGGAGCCTAATAAAGGGGATCGCGACTCGAAAATTCTTACAAACTAAACACTTACTACTCGGATTACCAGCTACTGTTTGTACCGTACTAGGATGTAGAAATGTCTGACTATTTCTCGTAGAACTACCGTATCCATCCAAAATGAGTTTGTATCTGCAACAGGGTCACACGAAAAAAATAAGAATCATATTTTAACTACGTATTAACTTGTAAATAGGGACTGAACTAAGGGGACCGCGATTCGAAATATGCTACAAACTAAATTCTTACCACCCTATTATATTTACCGATTATACCTGAAGATTATTTACATGTTCCAGAAGAAGCGGCGAGTGATTTCATATCTGCAACTTTTACGAATGGAATTAGTACAATATTACGACCATTTATTAACTTATAAACTATTAGGGCCTATCAATGAGGAACCGCGATACATTCTATCATTCATGGGCGTCCCACTCACACAAACAGTCATACAATACCCAATCTTTTTTGGAATACTCTTCAAGACACACCACTGCCTTCATATGGTCTTGTAACTTCGATTATTTTTTCTACACCAAACGACAAGACATTCCATACCTGTAACAAACTCAAACAAAAAGAATTACATTTAAATATTAACTATTTATTAATTTATAAACTAAAGGAGCCTAACAAAGGGGACCGCGACTCGAAAATTCTTACAAACTAAACACTTACTACTCGGATTACCAACTACCGTTTGTACCACACTAGAGCGTAGAAATCTTCGGGTATTTCTCGTAGAACAGCCGCATTTACAATGGTTTTGTATCTGCAACAGACTCACACAAATAAAATTAAAATAGAATCTTATTTATTTATTAACTTATTTGCTAATAGGGGCTTAATAAAAAGGATTCGCGACTCGAAATATTTTACAAACTAAATTCTTACCACCATATTAAATTTACCGATTATACCTGAAGAGTTTTTACAAGTCTCCCTGCTCTAGAAGAAGCGGCGAGTGATTTCATATCTGAAACTCATACAAATGGAATTAGTACAAAATTGCGACCAATTATTAACTTATAAATTAATTCAACACAACATATTCCATACTACATTCTTTCTTTGGGCGTCCCACATATTCACAGACAGACACAATATCAGCACACTACAGTTAAATTTTTAAAAATCCGTAGAATATGATATAATTCAACAATTTAATACATGCAATAATATAAAAAATTACTTACAAAATTTCGTCATTGTTGTACATACTGCTTACAGGCGAAACAATATTTTTTTCGCCCGGACATGAATTATCAAATACCTACAACTGCAGTTCATATCCATATCTCTTTGTTCTGTAAAAAGCGAAGAATGATTTTGTATCTGTAACATAACTTATACAGACGGAATTAGAATTATATTGTGACTACACATTAAATTATAAATTAATATCACACGTTTTTCGTACAGGCAACATTCATGGGCGTCCCACATATACACACATACACACAAAAAGACATATTTTACATCAAATCAAAACAATATATATATAAATGTTAGAAAATAGTCGATTTTAACTATTTCATGCAATATTTATTATTAACAATGTACAAAAATACAATAAAGTACTTACATAAAATTTCCATTGTTGTCGCAAAAATCATTTATAAATAATGAAGTATTTTATTTAGCTTGACGCATAATTTATACCTCAAAATAACCGCTGTACATTTCTAAAACTGTTTATATATAAATTAATAATGTACTTACTAAATTTTGCATACAGTTTCACTAATTATTCACTCTTTCACGAACACTAACTTTTCTCGTCATTGTTTGTTGATAACAATTGAATTACTGCGTACAGCTGTGATTGGCCACGAAGTACTACGCTAGGCAAAATAGTTCCAATTTGAAATAATACAAGGGAAATTTTTATATATGACAAAAAAATGTTCAGAATTTAATGTTATATGAAACTTTTTTATTTTCCGGTTCCTAGTAAGATAAAATTAAAATTTCCCGCTACATGACGTAACATTTGTGTTTGTTATGTTCAAATCTCGAATGTTGGCTATTCTGTTCTGTCAAACTCTTCAATGATATTCAGCTAGTCTTTCTTTGTATTTTCCTTTATTTCACTTAAGCCTTTAATTCTTTTGTAATCTTACTTCTATTATCTATTATTCAGTCATTCGAATACAACGCAAAAGTGTTTGTGACCTAGTGTTGATTAGTGGTATAAATTTGTGTTTTCATTAATTTTTACGTTGTCTTTAAATACAAAAATGGTAATTCCTACTCGACCAGCACCTTCTGTACCGCGTAGTGAACCTTCTAGGGAGAATTTTTATCATCAGAAGTAAGTTATATAATTTAATATTTTGTTTGATAACTATTTTTGTATTTTTGAAGGAAACCTGTCGGGCAAGTGAAACCCAAGAAGAAGCCGCCCCCTAGACCACCACCCCCTAAATTTAATAAAAAACCAGATTTTACTACATCTTTAATTGATTTAAGTGCTCCTCTCGAAGATTATCTACAAGCTGCAAACGCAAATGTACAGCCTTTTAAACCGTTTGGTAACGACGATTTATTTGCTACACAAAATGACTTTTTTAAACCTACATCTAATAGTAATAATGATTTTTTTAAACCTAAGACAAATACAGATGATTTATTTAAGTCGAAGGTAACAAATAACGATGATTTCTTTAAACGAAGACCTCTTGCGTCTGCCAGCAATAATTACGCTGTTGGAAATTCTTCCTTTTTTGGAAATACCAGCGTAAATCACTTAGATTTAGCAGGTGCTTCTTCCCACATAGATGCGGGGCCGAAAACAAATGTCGTGGCACCAACCATAATTCGCGCACAACCAAAAACTAAAAGAGACCATTATGGTAGTATCCAAGTAAACGAAGTTAGTAGAGGTGACTTGGAAGCAAATAATTATTCACCTCCGATGCCTACGATTCCTCCACCTAGTCCACCTAAATGTATACAGGCGTTTGATGATACAGTGCCACACGGAATTGCCTTATACAATTACACTGCAACGCACAAAGATGATCTTCCTTTGCAGGTATGTTTTATTATTTTTAATTTGTTTTGTATATAAATGGACGGCGTCACCGTTACATGTAAAAGTTAGTCTATTTTTCATCCCCTACATTTCCTTTAAATTTGTAACAAGTATTTATTAACACCCTGTATTTCATTAAAAAAATATATATTTCGAAAGTTAAATCATAAAATATTCATTGCATTTTTAAATAGATTTTTTCCTGTCTTACGTAATTTTTAAAAAATATTTAAAATTTCAACATACTAATGATGTTACGTAAAAATGACTTAATACACATATTTACACGTATGTCCTAATCGTGTTTTCTATTTTTAAATCAATACGTTGAATCTTTATTTATTCTATAAAATATAAATTATCCGTCATTTTTTTCTGTAGGTTAATGATATAGTTATTTTACTTCGGCAAATAAATGACGAATGGCTATATGGAAAAGTTGGTGATTATGAAGGGATGTTTCCAGCCAATTTTGTTGATATCCGTGTGCCTCTAATTGATATTAATGATAATATTGTAACTGCTTTATACGAGTTTAACCCAGAAACTCGGGAAGATTTAAAATTAGTGGTATGTATTTATGTAGTCTTATCAATTTGATTGCGATTTTGAAATAGGGACTATAGAACATTATTTGGCTAAATTGCAGTTTATCCAGAATTCAAGAATTTTATAATAATGGTTATATATACTTGGTAAACCATTAAAAACACTAAATACCGCTAAAAATTGGGTGCGGAAAGCTATATTTATAGAGATTTTGGCATTTTCTCTGAAAAAATTAGGTTAGATGAACTACATATACAGGATGAGTCTGGGAAGACGCCCCCCTCCCCCTTTAACTTTTTTATTATAAGTAATAGAAAAAAAATGGCTCATATAAAAGTTTTATTATTTTACATATACTATTTGATGACAGATGTAGATATTTTTTATAAAGTCAGGTTTACAAGATACGACTATCAACTTTTATTTTTCAAATGGCAACCTATAATTATTTTAATAAAATAGAAACCGCCATTTGTTTCTCTTTTCAACGATGTATTATTTTTTATTAATGTATTTGAAAAATTTCGAGAAAAATGAAATAATTCAGATATATTAGAAATAATATTTGTTTAAAAATTATTTCTAATATTTCTAAATTATCTCATTTTTCTCGAAATTTTTCAAATACATTAATAAAAAATAATACATCGTTGAAAAGAAAAAAAAATGGCGTTTTCTATTTTATTAAAATAATTATAGGTTGCCATTTGAAAAATAAAAGTTGATAGTCGTATCTTGTAAACCTGACTTTATAAAAAATATCTACATCTGCCATCAAATAGTATAGTAAAATAATAAAACTTTTATATGAGCCATTTTTTTCTATTATAATAAAAAAGTTAAAGGGGGGGGGCGTCTTCCCAGAGACACTGAATTTCCATGTTTAAGTAGGTACTTACGCTTTCATACGAATAATACTGTTTCAATTAATGTATATTTGAAAAATTATGTCTTATTTTCCTTCTTATCCTACATTTTATAACATTTTTTATTTATAATTTTGCGTTCATCTGTCAAACTATTATAAATTAACATGAAGATAGTGGGCCGAGCGATGTCGATTGTGTGTGCCTGGTGTGCGTTAGGTATTGCTTTTGTCAGGATTTAAAAAAAAAATCCAAAAAATATATAAATACCTGTTTCCGCGCTCTAATTTTATGTTTCCTTATTATATTTTAGCTAAAATAAGACATTACAATAAAAAATTGCAATTTCTAATATTCTGGATAAACTGCAATCATTATCTTTAAGTTTTATTATTGTAAAACAAGACAGATAATTTTGATTCTTTATTTTAAAGCCTGGACAAAAAATCAAAGTGCTCAAGAAAATTTGTCAAAGCTGGTTATATGGTGAATCAAACGGCTATTACGGTCAATTTCCAGCAAATTTTGTTGACCGTATCCCTGCAAATCTATGACACCTGTCTTTATTAAAATGATTTCCGTACTATCATACAGGGTTACGTGGTTTTTGTATACCTAGATATTTTATTTTGGTTCTGTAATTACTTTTCCATGGTATTCAGGGTTTAAGTAATAAAATATTAATTATATGTAATATTCATTTCGAATTTGTTAACATTTTATTATTTTGTTGTTTACCAAGGATACTGCATATATTTGTATATTTTGTATGTGCCTTTTCTGTGCATTTACAATTTTAATATTTAAGTCTAATTAAAAGAACGAGATATGGAACAACATGCGATAAAGAAAAACATATATCAATAGTAATATAATTTTTTAAATCAAATATTCACTTAAACTGGCCTATAGTTCCTCTCGTTCTTTCAACTAGGCAGAAACTACTAATTAATTATAGTAAGTTATGAATTTATTTTTGATACTGCCTAAGCCATATTTCTCAACTAATTTTGGGATTCTAAGTAAATCTATAACACCAGTAATCATAATAGCACTAACAAAAGCGACTGAATTATAGGAACTACTTAAGCCTGTATGACACTGTCATTTTTTATATACATTTTAATGTCAGTCTACAGAATTGACGTCACACGTAAGAGAGAGGTACAACATCTCGATACAAACAAACCCCCTCCCGTTGTCTTTTCAATCAGTCAGGTACTGTGAATGGCTGACAGTTGTTTGTTTGTATTACCGTAACCTTAGCAACCATTACTTCGAAGCAGTGCCACTAGATGCGCTATGTGCAAAGTGCCTTTGTGACTATATGAATAGGGGATTCCGATTAAGCGAATTTTAAGCGCCCCATCGCGGTATTTTTATGAACTATGTGGACATACAAGTAACTGTCATCGTGCTGTCAAGTTGATAGCTTTGTGAAATTTGTTTTATATTAAAAATATGGGTATTAGGTGCGCGTATGGCCTCTGTAGGAGTAATTACAGGAATAAATATAAAAAATATATGAGAGGAATTAATTTTATGCCATTTTCCAAGCCGATCTCATCTCTCAGAATTTATGCGTAACTACATCTAACTAAATGGTTTCGTAGAAGTAGTGGTATATGTGTCCGTAGTTAAATAGGTTTAATATGTTGTGAGATGGAAAATAGCCCCACTTTATATTTACATCAACTACCACACACGGATTACATGAAATTACCGCAGATACCCATTTACCACCATCAATGCAGGGTAATATATTATCACTGCGTCCCGTATTCATACAATTTTGATTTCTGAAAACGTTGAAACATTTGAGTTAGTATAAAACAGTAAATACCCAGTAACTAACCGGAACTAAAACCTTAAATAAGATCGCTCTTTTTCCGTCTTTTTTCAGACCACGACACTAACCATCTTTTTTAGGTCATTCACAGAATGATTTTCAATATTTTTCTTTTTTAATTACGCCCCAGCACTAACTCTGCACTAAAAAAAATCATTTTCATCGCTAACCGAACACATGTCAACAGAAAATATCTATTTGTCCACATAGTTCAAGATTTCACCGCAAATGGCGCACTTTGTGACGTCATGATCGGAATCCCCTATTGAACGTTCCATACTCAAAAAGCGCTCTAATGTTTCACTCAATTTTAATATACATGAAAAAATAAATTAGTATAGTTCTTTTTCTATTAATTTCTGAAGGAAGAAAGGCCAGCAACTTACTTATTGTATCTATATTTATAATACTCAAAGTTGCTGCTGCTATAACTAAATGATGTTGATCATCCGTATAAGATATTATTTAATTTTTAAATATTGACCGAAATATTAACGATTTTGTCTTACAAAATGTTCATAAAAATTGGTAGTGTCATACAGGCTTTGGCTTTAGAATCCCAGCATAAACGTCCGAAATAATAATGTGTTGTAATGTGAAATTCTCATTTTATAATCTACCCAATGTTTAGCTCAAATGCAAGTGCTTTAATTTTAATTGTATGTATTTAATGTACACCCCTTTGTGATGTAGTCAGTATTTTTACACGTTTAATGTATATTTTGCTAATAAAATATTGTTATTTTTACACAATAGAAGGATTAATTAAACACCATGCGTAAAATATTAAAAACATTTTATTAAATAAAGAATTTTGTGCAGAATTTATCTTTCAGTGTTTACATGAATTTATTTACACTTATATGGAAAAGTACCTTTTCCATAATTAAATTTGAAAAAGCCTCTTATATGTAAATAATGAACTATTTTACAACTATTTATTAAATTTATTTTTAATTTGTAACCGTTGTAGAATCAGCAGTAAAACGCGTAAGTAGCAAAACTTATAAGTGCTTTACAATTTTAAAAATAATATATTTACGAATTAGTCTAAAGATTCCAATCGAAAATACTTCAACTTTATTATCCCTTGTATTTCAATATACCGGGAGTTTTTTTTTTATCAGTGAACATGGGCGTATGTCTTTACCACAGTTACATTTAAAATGATTGACAGCAATGTATTATCGTTTTTTTCAAAAAACTGGACATAAGGAGTTGTCAGTCATCAAACTATCATTATGTATATATGTACCTATGCATGTATGTATGAACCTATGTATGTATGTATTTACCTATGTATGTATGTATGCATGTGTGTATGTATGTATGTACCTATGTATGTTTGTACGTATGTATGTATGTATTTATATATGTATGTATGTACCTATGTATATGTGTGTACCTATGTATATATGTGTGTACCTATATATGTATGTATGTATTTTAGAATTTTTTTATACCAAACAGACATTGTCATTTTCATTTAAATGTATAATTTCATGTTTCTTATTATTAATTACCTTACTTGTTCTGATTTTCTTTTGTTTTATAATTATTACAGATTTTTCTAATAGCTGCTGGCCTGAGTCGCTTATTAAAAGTAGCAGTAAATTAATCGGAAACTTGCCTTAAACTCATACCATGTTATGATTTGTATTATTTTTTTCATACATCATTTTGGAAGATGACAGTTTGATGACCAACAACTCCCTATGTCCAGTTTTTTTTTTTTTTAAACAAAATGGTAATGAAATACGCCCATGTTCACTAATAACAAAAACTCTCGGTATCTATATTATCATTTACGAAACTATATAGACATTAAAAAAGGATTTTTTCAAATTTGGCAGCAGAACAAAACAAATGATTGTATTCAGTACATGTCGCGTTCGGCGTGGTACAGCATTATTATTGTGGATTAGTGGCAAAAACTATACTAATAATAATGTGAAATAGATATCACATCAACGACTGGTAATAAAGTTATGTCCATATTTACAATTCGTAAATAGATTCATACTTCGGTATCACAGTGTAACTCTGAATCGACTAAATAAGCATCATGGAATTTTAATTATAAAACATAATAAAAAATTCTAAATTTTAATGAAAAAAATACTAAAGCAAATAACTTAAAATAACAAATATACAACAAAGTTCCTTTGATTCTCGTTTGATGAATGCTAATCTGGTCGATAAATAGGAATTTTGGGGATAAATTCTACTAGTATAACATATTCCATCATAGATGAAGAGTCACTGTGCTGTTTCGCGAGTCTCCAGTGAAGGCCCAGTTTGTGATATAAGTAACTGTTTTCCCATTCTAACAACTTATTGATAGAATGTTGTGTCTAAAATAATAAAAAAAATATTAGTTATAAACTATGTTTGATAATAATAACTTACTCTTTTACTAAGGCAAATAACTGGCCATAACGAGCACCCTAACGTGCAACAACAACATATACAACCGCAAAACAGCCACTTCACATTCACAGGTAAAGTTTTCTTCAAAATGCTATTTATTCGAGCCAACGTCTCTGTGAATTCTTCTGGAGCAACACGAGAAACTAAACCGCTTGGAAACTCAGTACTGAATCGATTACTTAGTCCAAAGCTAAAACAAATACAAATATAAATCTGTATACAGCTGCCGCCGTTTAGCCTCCAACCGGACTCACCGAGCCGCAGTGTTTTACCACTGCCGTACTGCCGGTTGGATTGCAACAATTGCTACAAATATAAATAAACCATATATAAATATTATAATTAAAACCCTTCTTACACAGTCATATTCCCTGCACCCCTAATAACAATAGGATCCGGAACTAATGTCATTGCAGCAATCTCCGTATTTTCATCGTTTTCCTCTTCCTCTTCATAAATAGCGTCAAAATCTGCCATGTTCTTTGTTTATTTTGATAAGTGAGTGGAAGTAAATATCTTGTTCAGAAATTCGCACGATAGTCTATCTGTAGCATTAATATTCATAGTTATTATTTCACTTTCTCTGTTTTACTTGTTTCAATAATTATTATTTTACCAAAAATATTTTCAAACTTCACCACAATTCTCTTCTGTACATGACATAAGTGGAAACAAGAAAACCAAGAAAACAGTCAAATTTGAGGTCATCGCATCGCACAAACATGAATGGAACATAACATGTGCATTCAGTATACAAAGTTCTATGTATATTAGTCAAATATTTAAAAAAAA
Source organism: Harpalus rubripes (assembly GCA_963082715.1). NCBI lineage: Eukaryota > Metazoa > Arthropoda > Insecta > Coleoptera > Carabidae > Harpalus > Harpalus rubripes. The sequence goes on along the minus strand of OY720458.1, from coordinate 3,072,326 downwards.
TATTCACTAAGCTTTTTGAAAATATATATAAAAGGTATTTTTAATGTCTCAACAATCAACAATGAAATCCAATGTGACCAGTCACAGTTATACCTGTAAATATAAGAAATTCTCATGTATGAACACTATTGTTTATCATTATTTTAATAATGAAAACTAAACATTATTGTTATTTGCAATTTAATATTTTGAGAAAGGCATCGTAAGACGTCACCATGGTCAAAGATTATAATTTTTCGAATGACTTTGTCTGTCTACCACGTACAATTTTTTAAATAATTTTAGCTCGAAACTACAAATAATTAATCGATTTAAAAACAATACGGGTATTTTATTTTTTACCCAGTATCATATATGAGAAAATCAAAATTTAGTCACATACTCGGACTGTTGCTAGAACGAATTTCGGGATCGTGTTGATTGATTGGATGTTGATTGGTAGAAGTCTTGTTTGTAGAACTGTCAAATTTTGTTGCAGCTACCAAAGTACGAAGTAGTGTCCTGAAAAATATGTGAATTTATATAGTTTCATTAATTTTGCTTGATTTTAGATGACTACCGCAGTCAACAGTAAATTACAAGATGACATTAACAATATCCCTTTAGCTGATGACGACCCACAAGGTAAAGAACAATGCAATATGTTTTTCTGTCGTTCTTAACAAAAAGTGCTTTTTAAAACCTCGGCTATAAAATGCATTATGTTATATATAAATCACTTTACAGTGATTATTCACGATGAATCCGAATTACCGTCCTTATCTGATGGCAACGCGTCCAGTATGATTCACGGTCGTAGCATGGACTCTATTCAATCAACTTTTACAAACGGAAGCTCTAGTCCGCAGCATATGTCTTTGGGGCCCCACAGTCTTGAAGCAGATCCAAATATAGATGAGCAAGAAGAAAAGGCACGATTAATATCTCAAGTTTTAGAACTGCAAAATACTTTGGATGGTAAATAGAAATTATTTAAAGAAAAACTGCAAAATATTTATGATTTATTTACTTTGCAGATCTGTCTCAACGCGTGGATAGTGTGAAAGAAGAAAATTTGAAACTAAGATCTGAAAATCAAGTGCTGGGGCAATATATAGAAAATTTGATGTCCGCTTCAAGTGTATTTCAGTCCACTTCGCCAAAAACTAAGAAGAAGTAAATTTGTGATCACTGTTTTATTATTTCCAAGCTTGTAAACTTGCACACTCCAAAATATTATTGCATTTGTGTTAAATTAAATTAACCCCGTGTTAAATATGATGCTTGTATCTTATAGATTTTACAGAAATAACATGTTACATGTTTTTCTTACAGATTATATTGTGATTTAAATTATTATGTTAATGAATTGATATGTAGAACGAATGGAACTGCATAAATATTTTAATAACTAGTCCAACACACTTTTTTGGCCTTTTTAAAATGTACCTATTAAAATTATTTATTTAAATAAATTTTCCTATTATTTACATATATTGATTCATTTTAATAATAAAGGATACCATTGTAATAGTTTAAATATTATTTAAAACTACCTAATTATCGATATTGTAATATTTTAATTCGCGTTATTTTGATACATTTAAAAGTAGAAAAGTTCTGTAATGCATTTTAATTAGTATATTTAAAGAAATCCAGTAAACTATTTTGTTAAAATATAAATAACAAATAAAGATTTCTTTCAAATATAATTAATTAAGTAAAAAGATATAACTTTATTTACAGACAAATAGTCTATAATAATTATGAATGTAAGATAAAAAATGAACAAGATAATATTGTGCAATGAATTTAAATGCCCGCTCATGAATGGGGAAAAAAATATAAAAACGAAATTTCTCAAGTTGGCGTTTGCGTGACGTATGTGGTCAAAAGATGGCGTCTATGGAAGAGGATAACAAACGGCAGAGTGATTTATCCACATCTTCACAAGGAGGCAAAAATTTATTATCGGTTTATAAGGTGATGTTTTTAAAAACTGTGCTCGTATAAAATTGGTTGAAGTTACAGTGAGAATGTTTGTGTGCGTAAGTGTATAATGTATATGACAAGTTCTCCGCCATGTTATATTCGTTCATGGATAGTGAGTTTACGGCATTGTTATTCAACATTTCTGTTCTGCTAGTATTATAGTTATTTAAAAATGTAGTGATGTGCATACAGTGTTTTATTTTGTAAGCAAAATAAAAGTGTCAACCAAAGTTGTAGCGTTTTGCCTGGACGGTAGGCGTAACTATCACGAAATTAATGTTTGTTTAGTTTTTGGCATTTTATGAAACATTTTAATTTATTACAGTGTTTTAGTACAAGTTCCCTAATTGTTACACTTTTATAGTATAGGTGAAGCATTGTACCTTCGCAAAATGTTGCTGCATGGTTAACTTTGCTTTGCTGCAAGTAAAATATACTTGTTTTGCATGAAATACATAGTTGTACTTGGTATATCTCAATCTTTTCATATTAAGCATTTGTTACGCATTCCATATTCATTACTGATATTTGCTTTAATTATTTTTCAAATAGTTATTGTTTAGTAATTCCAAACTGAGTCATAATTAAAACAGCATGTATATTAGTTTTAATTTTGTATCAAGTGCATTTAAAATTTAAATGGAGGCCAAACTTTCGTACAGTAGTAACAAATATTGCAAGTAAGAATATGTTTGTTTATAAAAACTTAATTCTATTGCTAAACTAGTGATGTGGTTCGCAGTTTTGTCATCACCTCCATGGAGGACCGACAATGTTTAATGTTTGGTCTCAGTTCATAAATATAAAGTGTCTTTTTTGTTGATTTATTAATTTATTTTTATTTTGTTTAAGCATTATTATTAAAATCAAAGTGTGGAACAATTTAATGTCACACTAACATTACTGTCATCAACCAAGTACATTTCATGCCAGAATATACTAATTCACTTTTCATGAATGTTAAAAATGAATGTATACACGTGTGTACAATTAAATTATCGCGATTTGTTATTTAAACTGAAATTCATACTATTTCAGATAAGCCGACACATGAATTGTAATAGTTGTACACACTGTATACATTCTGTTCTTATATGTGATTGTTTTAAAAGAATGTTATGCTTCCTGTTATAATTCTTTAACTAATAATTAACCCTAAAGATTGAATATTTCATATTTCAATTAATTTTCTTTTTGTTTTGTAGCATAACATTCTAAAAATATTTGCTGTTTACTTTTTATCTTATTTTGTTTTCTTTTTTCAGTGGATCTGTTAAATTATGAACTAATACCGATAATAAATTTATAAAGTTTCGTTTAGTAAAATTATTTCTTACGATAATTATGAAAACGTATATTGTGTTTGAGCGTAATACAAAAATGGTTGGTTGACATTTAGTATTTTATGAGTATTATTTTTATTTTCATTTTAAGTAGACATTTTAAATTTTATTATAAATAAATTTATTTTACAGAAACTCGAAGAAATATTAACTGACAAATCAACAAGCTTCGATAGGAAAATTCCTACATTGGTAACAGTGTGGTTACGATTAAAGGAACTCTTACCGAATTCACAATCAAAATGCCTCGATAGAGTAATAGAATGGGCTCAAAGTCATACATTAAACTTAGTTCTCCATGGAGACTGGACTGCACAATCAGATGAATTGAAGAACAAACTTTATACAGTTGTTGAAGACTTTGATAATGCCCTTGTTGATTATGAAAACCTAACATCTAGAAGATGCAAGAAACTCATCGAGGTTGTGAGAGATCCTTGGGGAGATTCTACACTCTGTAAAATACTCAATGAACCCGACAAATGTACTAAAGAAGAAGGTGGGTCAAAATTACTCAAGTTCAGTTATTGTTGTGGCTCACTCCTCACTGTTCGCTAATATTAATATTTTTGTGTTGGTCTTTCAGAATTGACATATTTCTCATCGGAGCATGGTTTCTTAGTCGCAATGCGTTTGAAAAAGTTGTGTGATTCGCACTGCGAAGATCTCGCTCTACGATTTGCTAACGCTTGCTTAAGATGTCTCCGAATGCCAGAAAGTCAAAACTTTCTCGTCGTAACGACAGAAGATCAGAAACGATACATTTTAGACATATACATAGCTCTATTACACAAGTATAAACGCACGCATGATATTATTAATGAGGTAATATATTTCTCATTACAGCCCTTTTCTAATTTTTTTATTTACTTTCATTTATACATACTAGTAGACATAACTACAACACATATAATTTAGTGTTTGGACATATTTATGAATCATACTTAATCAATAATGCAAACTATTATTATGATTTAAAATTCAACTGTTTTAAATGTTGTGTTTATCAATTAATCACAAACATAAGTTTTTTAAACAAATTTTGTTGCCAAATATTATTTATTTGGTAAATTAACGTGAACATCTGCAATATTTTTCTTTAATTTATTTAATATTAATAGTTTAAACCTTTTTTTGCTTAAACCACTAAAGTTCAGGTCCCTACATTACAACATGCAGTACGTAATACTTTAACTATAATAATAATAAGTAACATTTTAAATATGAAATGCGTTGCCATATTAATATACAGTGTGTTTAAAAAATACCTAACTCGGAGTAGGCTATGAACAGAGAAACGTATCAATTCAAAAGTCAGGTTGTTTTGATATTTTTGACAATATTTCGTGTCAAATTACAATTTAATTAGATACCCTTCTCTGTTCATAGCCTATTCCGTCTTAGGTTTTTTTTAACATACTGTAGTATCTACACCTGTAGTACAAAATTATGACATTACCTTACCATCTTTGAGATATTATTAATCTCTTTCAGTTGAAACATCTAACTCTGGAAGAAGGTCTGCAACTTGTACAACGGTTTACGAACAAAAGAGTGGAGTTATCCCGAGTATGGAAACACTGCTCTCGTATTGCGGAGCTTGCAGCTCAGTTTTTCATGACTGCTGCTATGACAAAACCTGTGAGCAAAATTGAAAATGTTCTGACAGATCTCCTCACTGCTTGGGTGGTACTCAATGATAAACTGGAAGGAATAGACGCCATTCCGACAATCATAAGGAGGATCATTCAGACTGCTGACTCGGCTGCTCATATCTATATATGTTGCGAAGTACTCAACAAAAAGGTAAATATAATCACACACCTTACGAGCCCAAACTCATAACAGGTCGGCCGGTTTACATTTTAAACAAATTATAAAACCTGCGCAAATGGTTAGAAATTTCTACAAAATGCTGCTTTAAATATGAACTTAAAAAAACCGTGGACCAAATGACGGGTGGTAATAGTTTAAAGGCCGCCACGCACTTAAGCGACGCGAAGCAAAGCGAAGAGAAGTTTTTTCATTCAATGTATTCTTATGTGAATAGTCGCCTCGTTGCTCTGCTCTTCGCTGCTCTAAAGTGCGCGTATACACATAATAATACATTGAATGAAAAAACTTCTCTTCGCCGCGCTTCGCTTCGGTCGCTGAAGTGCGCGTTGGCCTTTAGGGCCATGTTCTAGTCCAGATTTAGCTTGCAAGAAAGACATATGGGGACAATACAGAAAAATTTGCAGTGTTTAGGGATACAATATCTAATAGAATTAAAGCTGGTATTAATAATAAAGGCGATGTAATGTAAGATATTCAAGTTTTGTAAGTTTAAAATCTATATTTTAAACTAGTCGAAAGTAATTTGTAGAAATTTCTCACATTTGTGTAGGTTTTGTAATTTGTTGAAAATGTAAACCGGCCGAAATATTAAGGGTTTGGGTCAGTACTTTCAAAAAATTACTCGTCTTTACGGTAATCTAATTTCATACTAATGCGAAATATTTTTGTGTACAGTTTGGTGACAAAATCAAGTTTTTCACAATCGAACTTTACATTCGAGCACTGACAACGGATATGAATGAAATGGAGAAACAAAAAACTCGTTCGGAAACAGCTAAAGTTGAAGAAACATCAAAAAGATTGTCTGAAGGTTTTCTATCTCTGGCAGATTTGTTACAAGATCACATGGGAGTAAGTCGTGAATGTGTACTGACGTCCTTCAGCCTAAATCCAACTCGGTCATGTATGGAACGAGTGGAAAGACTAGCAATTGCATGTGGAAAGGCATCTGCTCCAGTACAACACGGAGAAAACAGAGCTCCTCTTCCTACTGATAACAGTTTACCATTACTCGACACTGGGCAAGATATTCAGTCTTCCAGTTCAAATTCAAAATGTAATTATACAGCTTCAGTTTCTGATCTCAGAAAATCTCCGACGAAAGAACGAACTTTAGATGCACTAATTCTTATCAAAGGAGATGCAGTGACAGGTTCGAAAAATTACGACGTTTTGTCCGCTCCAAACCAAGTATTAGACGCGGAAGCTTTAGGTTTGTCGGAACAACTATGTGATGATCTAGCAGTAGTATTATCTAGTCCTCGATACCAGATGTTGAGCTGGGTGCTGGACTGGAATGAATTAAAAAGCACTTGTGATAGATATTTATCAAACGCAGAAGGTACCCGCAATACAGTTAAAGAATTAAAATACTTAAATATAGATTACAATCAGTTCAAAGACTGGCCAAGTGATGAAGAGCGGCAGCAGTACGGAGGAATTGAAAAGGGATACGAACAATGGGCAGAAGAAGAAAATTCAGTGCCATTCATGTACGGCCAAAGCAATGATTCAGACAGCAGTTCAAATACTGTACGAGGACGTCGACGGCGCAAAAATCGTAGGATATTTAGCTCGGAATCCGAATACGAATCAACCGAAAGGAAAGTTGACAGTCATGGATCGGACATTGATACGGCTTCTCAAGATGCAGATAGTTTAGGTAGTGATGGTCTTCAACATATGTCAAAGAAATCTAAAAAGAGTTCAAGTACTAATTTAAATCATTTTGCTATGATTATGAACCAACATAATCAGGCAGATTCCGTTTCAAATTTTAGCAGTGAGGAAATGATGTCAATATTTGCTAGATTAGAAAATTCGGAGAAACCAGTTGCAATATCAAAACCTTCATACGCAAATCCTAATCTTCAACCATTTATATTACCAGAGAAACGATCTAGTGATCCGCAAGTATTGAGAAATTTAAGAATGTATAGGACTAAAAAACGGGTACAAGATTTGAAGAATGCGGCAAATATGAAAGATGATTTAAAATCACCTGAGAAATTAGCAAAATTGAAGGATATGCCACACATGAATCCACGAGTTCTTCTCGATAGGCACGATTTTAATAATTTTAGTAATAAACATTCATTGAAGGCTTCAGTGAGACAAGATATAGATAATTTGGGGAATAAAAGGGACTTGGAAAGTTCGGAAAACAAACCGCTAAATAACAATAATACTTTTAATAACATAAATATGAACCCTTGTGTATTATTAAATAGATACGAACTACAAAATTTTTACAAAACCAACAAACACAATTTAAAAAAGTCAAATATAGCAGACGTAATATTAGACAGGAAAAAAAGAAAACTTGATTTATTAGATAACGTACCTGGAATGAATTCATTAGATATGATACGTCCTGCTGTAATTCAACCAACAGTTCAAGTAGTACAATTATCCACTAGCCAAATTGGGAGTCAACAAATGCGGACGGTAAAAACGTCTGCTAGCAGCTCCAACGTAACAGGTTCAATAAGCAGTTCTATAACAAGTACACCAGTTACAGCTCATATTCAGCGTGTTGGGCAACCTCGAGCACAGACACATGATAATAACAAAGTGCCCCGAACAGAAGAAGCAGAAACGGATAGTACTTCCACGTCTGTATCTGTTGCGAACAACAGCAATGAAGCACAAAGTTCTAGTAGTTCCGCCGTAACTACTCCGAATTCCCTTTCATCTGATTCATCCACTAAAACAACTACTCAGTCTTCTCAATCTACCCCAACATTAGTAAACATTTTGTCTCAGCAGATTATAAGGCCTGCTCAAGCAAATACGTCTACTAATCGAAGTCCAACACTAATAAATATTCTTTCACAACAAATCATACGACCGCCTCTCTCACAGTCAGTACCAATTGTCTGCGTATCTACTTCAAGTCTACAAAATGACACTGTTACTAACTCCACATCGGTTACCACAACTGTTACACAGGCTCAAAGCAGTTTGAAGTTAGTTACTACCAGCAGTACGCAACACCAACAAATTTTACAACAGCTTTTTCATTCACAAGGAAAAAACAATAATCAGGTATTAAAAAACGTTAATCTAGTTACTGGTATTACAAACACACAGTCCTCTGTAGATACATCCAGACTTGTTCAATTTCTATGTAAAACAGACGGTAAAATGATACAGATAACACCTTACTCTACCAATTCCAACATTAAACTTCAAACAATTGATTCCTCTAAGTTGGTAAAAACTGCGACAAGCACTGCGTGTACAAATAAGCCAGTAACTACTCAATCCATATCTCCATCTCCTGTATCTCCTCCGATATCGGCCCGTTCTGGGTATGAAGAAAACTATGCAAAATTTATCCAAATTGCAGGAAAGACTTTGCCGGCTAAAACTGTGACAAAAGAAAATGCTACTACCAGCGAGTCATCCAGTACTGAACAAGCAAACTCGTTGCCAAAATTTCAACAGGCGTTTGGTAAAACGGTCTACCAAAACAGCAACAGTGTCGATCCCGAAGTAAATATGCCAGCGGCTGTAGGAATAAATAGCACTAGTACCGTGAGTCTTCATACTGTAACATCCACTCAAACTTCTGTTGCAAATACAAATACAATCACTGTTAATCCTCAGTTGTCTAATTTACAACTTGGCAACACTACTTTAGTAGGAAAAGTAAATAATACATCTACAGCTGTTTCAGCTGCTGCAATACCCGTTCCTGTACCTGTAGTTGGCAGTAGCAAAACAACTATGCCACCACTAGGAGTCCAAACCATACAAGGTGGTGTAATTTACACCCGACAAGTTCCAGTTTCGTTAGCAGTCACCGCGGGGCAAACAATTAATTTAATATCAAATGCAACAGTGTCGCAGTCAGGAGTTGGTAGAAATCAAATTTTTCGAATTACATCAGCAACTGGAGATCAAATGAATTTGGTAAAAGATACAGTAATTCGAAGTAAAATGAGCGCGTTACTCGCCGCCGCCCTACAATCTGGAGTGCCAAATAGATGCGTGTCTTCTAACGTAGTTACAGGTATAACAACATCAACAACAACTGTCACGAGCCCATCTCAGAGTACAGACACAACCATAGCATTTACCCAAAATCAGCAAGAATCTGGTGTTGAGACTGAAGTCTGTGAAGTAGATAGTAGTTCTAATGACAGTTGTCATACAAGTACAAGTACAAATACGACGTCCACATTAGTGACACCTATGCGAATTACATTACCTATGATGCAACGTACACCTGGACCAAATGGTTTGCAAGGCACAAGAATTGTAAGACCTGTGCTGCAAATACCTGGCACTATGATTCGAGGTGCCACAACAGTAAGACAACAAGTTGTTCTAGCTTCCGCACAAGCAGTTCCCGTTGCAAGTTCCAGTACAAGAACACAACAAACAGTTACAATTGGAGATAATAACTTGATGTCTCATAGTCCAGGCATAGACCCGATAGTAAGTTCCACAACCTTAGAACAACTTAGAGAATTTGATCTTGTATTAGAACAAGTTAAAGAAAGGAGTACGGTACAACCAACATCTGCTCAAACATCACGACAGATTCAGAGCCAAACACAAGTTGAAAAATCAACGCCCAACCAAACTTCCACTCAGTCAGATTTACAAGATGTAATAACTGGAGTCCAATATATAAATCAGAATCAAATTTCACAGAAAGTGTCACCATGTACAAATGTGGTAGTAGTAACAAGTTATTGTAATATACAACCAGCTGCTTCACCCGCATTAAGTGTAACATCACAGAGCAGTTCAAGTCCTTGTGTTACGCCTGCGCCTTCTTCCAGTGGATCAATTGGAAAAACTGTTCCCAAAGCAACTGCCAAAAGTCCAAAATCAAAAACAGTTAAAACTACAACCACGCATACGTCAAAAGCGTCCCCGGTCCCAAAACCCCAACAGAAACCACAAGAAGACGAACAAACAACCCAAAGAATTTTTGATATATTAGCTGAATACGCAGAACAACTCCGAAATTCTCCAGATTTAAACAACAAACCAGCTCCTAGACGTAGATCTAACCCACCGACAAATCCTAGTCAAAATTCTAAACGAAAAAAGAATTCTGGTGCTAAGAAGACTGTAACAAGTCATTGCAACTCAATGGCTTCAGATCTAAGTCCAGGAGCAGATGATCCGCGAACTATTGGCAGTGAAGATAGTTCATGTGGTGTTGTTCAAATATCTGTACAGGATTCTCCATCTCAGGGAGCTCCCAGTACTGAAGATCATCAGTCAACACAAGGTTCTACTGATTTCTCAAGTGTCCGCGCCCAAAATGAATCTAGCGATGGTACAACAGAAGTTATTGAAAATCAAATGCCCACAACTGGTCGCCAGTTTATCTTCACGGATTCCAATACAAACCAGTCTAGAAATGTAATTGTAGCAGATTCAAGTATTAATGAAGCTTTGGGAAAAATTTCCAACACGGCAGCAGTCATTGTTCCGGCAAATTACATTGCTGTTGTTTCGGGAAATAGTAAAATTTTAGCCACTGTACCTGCACGTTCTGGATCTAATATGTTACTTTTTCAAAGTTTTGTAAATCAACCACGCAAGCCTGTTACAGGACAAACTAGCGTAAAAGCTGTAAAATATTCTACTTTACAGCCTATTCAGGGAATTTCATCACAAACTTTAACAGGCGTAAGTGCGCAGCCTCCAGTTGTATTGCCATCTGGTACAGACACCTCGAATTTGGCTCATACTATAACAATAAAAAATGAAAATGATCTTAAATCTGATAACGAAGATTTGTCTGCAACTGGAGAGTTGCTATTAAATATTGGTTCGTCGAATGATATCACGCCATTGACATCTTCCGAAATAAAAGTTGAAGAAGTTCCTCATAGTAACGAATCACCCATTTCTTCACATTTAAAATCTGAAAACGAAGTGGAATCTGTGACAAATCAATTAAACCAATCAGTCAAAGTATTACCTCTGTGTTCAGAATCAATGACGTCAGAAGAAGGTGAAACAAAAACAAACGAAAAATTGCAGACTGTCTCTCAAAATTCAACATCATTTTCACTTAATTTCACAAAATCGTCACCCACAGTGTCAGTAATTGAAAAAAATATGTCGAATATTCAAGATAGCTCTCAGAAAAAATTAAGTCTTCCTGCCCTTGGGGAAAAATCTCAGCATACGGTCGTTAGAACAGTTATTGAAAACCAAAGTTCTGCCAAAACAATAACCTCCAACGATATTACGTTTTCACAAATGGAATCTGTTGATCATTTCACAAAAGGTAAAATTAGTACAAACTGTGAGAAAATTTGTTGACGTATGTGTTTGTATGTATGTTGCAGTTTACGCCGGTGAAAAGAAATCTCAGACAAACACGAATGGTCCAATGCTAGGTCAGTCAGAGACCGGCGTAAATCGGGATGTTATCATCACTGAATCTGGCAAAGAAAATGTACACGAAAAGGTGTGTATACATGTCTCTGATACAGGTTATTAAGCTTGCTCCTATTTGTACCTATCTATTTGTGTACGTAACGTATGTGGGTTTGTACGCGCGTGTGTTATAGGAGGATAGCACTGCAATGTCAGCCCCATACAGCAAGCAGAAAAAGCTACAAGCTACGCAACGTACAGAGAAAGAACTGCAACAAGTGCAACAAAGAAAGCAAGCTGCAGTCGAACGTGAACTTCAGCTGCAGAAATCGCTTTCTGAAGAATGTGAAGATTTGGGTGTCGATGAACCAAGCACTAGCGACCTGTTTCCTGAAGCTGATTTACTCTTTGATAGTAACAATTCACCATCATTTGACCAGTTATCACAAGATGCTGATAAAAGATATTCTTCGGCAAATTTTCAGATGGAATCTTCATGTAGTAGTACCGATGAGGACTATAAAAAACCTGTGGAATCAAAAGGGAACGATACATTTCTCATAGAGCCGCATGCGCATGGATCAAATAGTACTGCAATTAAGAAAGAAGAGATAGAGATTACGTGTAAAGTACAAGAGTCATCTTCAGTGTCACAAGAACATAATCATCAACACGGGTCTGCAAATGCTGTTAAAAAAATAATATCAAGCAAACAAAAAGAGAAAGAACCTACTATAACGTTATTCAGCGATGAAGATAACTCGAATTCAACACTTCGAACTGATCTCCTTTTTGGAAATTTAGATTATCCAAGTAACGAAGTTGAATTCGATTATGATGAACGACCAAAGATGCGACAGATGACAAATTGTTCTAAAGATGGAATCACCCTACAGAGCAATACAAGTTTATCTGTCTCTTCATATGATGAACACACCCTTTTAACAACATGTGCAAGTATTATGGAAGTATGTTCTCCAATTCATTATGATATCCATTCGGATTCCCCTCCGCCGATCCATAAGTACAAATTTAAATATTGCAATCGAAAAAAGTTAATGAACGTGCAGAATACTTCTCCCTCAAAGTCTCCAGAAAAAATGGAAAACTCGTGGCATCATAACTCGGATGTAGTCGAAATTCTGAGCAGTGGCAGTGACGACGCTAGTGCTAGTAGCGATAGTGCAACAACAGAAAGAGCTAAGAGTTCGGCGTCTGGGAGTCCAAGTCCAACAAGCAGCGATCGAAAACGAACAACTAGTCCTGCATGGGACGAAGACGATGATGAACATGATGATGAAGATAGTAATAGTCCTAGTTATAAAAGCATTTATAACACAAACAAAATTCTAAAATTATCCGTGGGGAAGCTAGTAGAACCAATAACTTGTGCAAATCAACAAAAATCATCGGGAAAAATTAGGAAAAGTAGTGTATCCGAATGTACACTAGATTCATCTGTTGTGAATAGCACGCCACCATCACCGCTGTCCCCATCCGACGGCGAGCTGGGTTCGTTCAACATCGGGAGGGGCACTCGACGATCTACGCAGAGGATAAAAAAAAACTGCCCGTGTTGCACGTCGCCAGAGAAGCCCAAGAAACGCACGGCCGGCTCCGGTGGCAGCATCAAGAAACTAGCAACAAAGGGACAATTCACTAAGAAAAGATAGTTTTATATCTTGAGGTAGATGATTATTTGATTCTTTTTTTCTTTGCTCTAATACGATATTACGATAATTGGATATTATAACAAGTGTAGCATTTGGATAGTAAAATTAACACGCAGATCCATTTGCGCGTGATGATTTAATCAAGTAAAAGTTTACGTTTATTAGCTCATTTTATATTATGGTTAAGAATACTTGTTTTTTTTTTAATTATTTTTTTTGTAATTTGGTTGACATCTAGTCAAGAATGTAACTAGCATGTGGAGCCGGTCTGGTGTAACAAGTGAATTGTGTTTGCGTCAATGTCAGAGTCGGAATCCTGTCATTCACCCCTACCCTGTAACCTGTAATTGAGCTGCACTTTAGTACAAATATGTAAAATTATTAATTATATCCTTTCTAATTCTTTAGTATCAGTATAATGATCCATTTTGAAGATATGAATGGTATGTAATATAAGAAAGTTGCATTTTTTTATCGACTTCATTACTTAGCTCTCGTCCTTCAAGTATTACTTTGTTGATGGCCGAGCACGTTGTAATTTAAAATGCCAATGTTGTATAGTATTTGCTACTTTATTCAGATTTTCTTTGTAAGATATAAATGCTAATTAATATGTACATTTTCACTGGTATGTTTTATATTATAAGTAATAATAATAGATGATAAATATTGTAGATGTTATGCAGATTGTACATACAAAATAATATACTCTTGAACTGTGTGAACCTCGATTCATTTCCCACGGGGATCATGTTTATAAATACATATATGTATTTGTTTGTTATTGCATTGCATTCGGAATTATCTTTAATTTTACAATTTTTAATTCATCAATATTATTACGATTGTAATAATTTTGTGTTCCTTTATAATTATTTAACAATTACAAATTTATTTATGTACTTGTATTGATATTTGTACAAATATGTTATGACTGCATATTTTTATATAGCGACAAGTGAAATTTACTTGTAGATTATTTATGTGTGTTAATGTGAATACAAAGTTTCTGGAATGAGTTGTGCTATATCGGAACTCTAAACTGTAATTTATAGTATAGCTATGTGAAGGTACACATTTAAAAGTAACAGAAACGATTTGAAGTGTATTGGCATTTCCATTATTTTTTAATAAATGAATAATGTGCTGCAGAAGGAATATATTGTTTGCCATTTTATTCTTCTATAAACTAGCAATGCTAACCGCATTGCATAATGGGTATGTATGAACCAAATCGTAACATTTTTTGCGAACCCAGAACCAAACCTGATATCGCATCGCTGCTTGTGTTAACGGCTTATGTTCTTGTCTTGCGTTACATAATAAATTCCGGCTCCCAATTTATTTGAAATAATTGCGCAGGCTTCCACAGTCTGAGTCATGAGAAATATTCGTTTTCCGGGAATGGACTGTGTCATATTTTGAGTCAGAGCTCAACGTTTCGCCCGCAGTCGTATGGGGCATCTTCAGGAGCAAGGGGGATAATACTGTCTTAAACAAGGTTACCCGACGAGTCAACCACGCTAGAGGCCGAGTTTAAGCAACAAGAAGAGGGAGACTCAGTTTACAAGGTTATCCGACGTGTAAACCACGTTAGAGGCCAAATAAACCAAGATGTTGCTTAAACTCGGCCTCTAGCGTGGTTGACACGTCGGGTAACCGTGTTTAAGACAGTACTATCCCCCTTGCTCCTGAAGATGCCCCATTCGACTGCGGGCGAAACGTTGAGCTCTGACTCAAAATATGACACAGTCCATTCCCGGAAAACGAATATTTCTCCCAATTTATTTGTATATAAAAATTGTTATTCAAAAAACATGAATTTTCATTAGGTTGAACCTGAACCCAAAACAAAACCGCAAATTTATTTAATGTTTAAACCAGAACCGCGCGCGCGCACGGACCTATCTCAAAAAACAAATTAACCGAACCCAGTTTTTGGCGGGTTCGATTCCCTGGTACAAAGACAAAAGAACATTTCTCTTTAAAATTTATTTTATTGCATATTAGACAAATAAATATTTAAATAATATAAAAATTAAACATCTAGGTAGTTTCTTTCATATACTATTGCACGTGTTAACGTAGAGATCACTTTAATATTTACATCGTGAAACACTGGAATGTATTAACATCACAAAATTTGAGCATTTTGTTCGGCTAGAACAAAACACTAGTACGTAACGTACTAAGTTCTAACATTATCACTGTTTTTATTATAAAAATGCAAAAACTTCAATTCATATAATTGAAGAATTTTTGGTATGTCATCACATCATTTACAAAATAAAGAATCACAACCTAACAATGAACGTAAAATTACACAAATACTGTAAGAAAACAAAACAAGACATTCAGAAAAAGAATGCATATCAAAATTTAAAAATTCTAAAGTGGGGCGTAGAGTCAGTCGTCCTGAATAGATACAACATTTTCTATATCTAAAACGATGTCCGGTTCGGCAACGGGAGGGACTTGATTTTGTGGTACTATGCCTAATTTACTAAACACCAACTGTTCAAATTTTTCAAACATTTCCCAGTGGTAAATAAGGGGAATAACAAAAACAGAGATATCATCTCCAGAAGCTGTCCGACCTTCGGATGTCCTCCAGGAGCACTCTCCCCAAGGTTTACCCCTGGCGTTTGCAACTAGCGCTTGTGCAGAAGATATGTACTTGTGCCGTTCGTGGCTAAATTGAGTTAAAATGCGGTCGACGATTTCAGCCGCTTTGTGATTTGAGGTAACGTCCCATAGACCATCGGTTCCTGCAATGATCGCGTCTTCTTCTTTCAGATCCATGCGCCGTAACAACAGAAGGTTTACCTGACAAGAAAACAATTTATAGTTAATTGTAGGACTGCCGAACCTTGTTTACCTCTGGATGGGCACTTAAGAACGGCTTTATAGGGACCTTCGAATTAATTGCTTTTAAATCATGATCGCCGAATCCCCGTGTTACTCCAATCGTATTCATCAGACGGCTCTGTATAAAAATAAAAAGTAATATAATAATATTTATACAATTCACGAAAGTTTCGAATTCACAAAAATCACGAATGTTCCACTTAATACACCAAATTCCTCTTGCGATTCCGTCTTACATACACACAAATATCTCATTTCCACGGCAGTCACTCTCCTTTTATGCTTTCCCGTCCATGCCTAACATTCGCTTCCATACATTAAAGCAGGCACTAGCACTCCATTATACAGGGTGATTCATCGGTCTGTCCTCTCTTTATAACTCTTTTATTTTAAGTCAGATAGAAAAACTCTTCAAATATAATTTATTTGATACATTATTATCTATCTACGTACCATATCCATTTATATACAGGATGCTCCATTTAAGCGCAACAACATGTAACTTTATATTTTTTAATGGAACATCCTATATTTATTTATTTTGATAGTAAATTAGATTCCCTTTAAAAAAGTATTAAGTAATAAGGGGTCTAAAATTATAAATTAAGAAGTTATTTACCTTTATTCGTCGAATGATATGTTATCATGTTATTATTAACAAAGTAAGCTATGGTTAATTTGATCAATTGTTTCGAATTTAAACAAACAAGTTGTACAAATACTCTTAGTTTATCATTGTTGATGTTGATGTGAAAATGAATAATTCAAATTTTAGTAAAGATGAGATGGTTAATATAATATTTATAATAGAAAAATCTATTGAAATTGCAGGACAAGTTTTCGAGCATTTATTATAATTTTGCATTATTTAGTCTGTCACTAAATTTTAATAGCTTCTTTGGAATTAGTGTAATGTTTAAAATAAGTATTAATAAAAAAGGATCAAAATTTTGTATTATATTATGGGTTTTTCCACTCTGAATTACTATTTTTTATGAACGTAAATAACTTCTTAATTTATAATTTTAGACCCCTTATTATTTAATACTTTTTTAAAGGGAATATAATTTACTATCAAAATAAATAAATATAGGATGTTCCATTAAGAAATATAAAGTTACATATTGTTGCGCTTAAACGGAGCATCCTGTATACAAATGCATATGGTACGTAGATAGACAATAATATATCATATAAATTATATTCGAAGAGTTTTTCTATCTGACTTAAAATAAAAGAGTTATAGAGAGAGGACAGACCGATGAATCGCCCTGTATACACTCACTCATCACCTGGTCCAGTTTTACTTCATCCACCAACATACTGCACTCAGTCACCAATTCACTCCTTTCAGATATTAACACCTTGGATTTAGGAACATTCAACCCAGATTCATACTTCTTCCAACATAATAATAAAAGTTGGCTATGGTCTGTGTTTCATTAAACAATAATTTGTCAGACTTACTCTTTTTCCTTCGCCACTAATTACAGGCTGTTTTAAATCCTCTTTAGTTATCGTTTTAGGTGACCACCCATAAGTTAGAGCATCTTTAAACAATATCTGTTTTCCTAAGTCTAAAAATTTGGGTTCGCGTTGATATTCGCGCCAAGTATATTCACCATATAAGAGCTCCGGTTTTAATTCGGCTAATTTTCTAATTCTATGGTCTTCTGATTCCGGAGTCATATCAAACGACATAGGAACACTTTTGGTGCTTTTACAATGAATAGCACGGGAATCACCCGCATTACTTATGTACACAGTATCTAAGATTAATAAGATAACTAGAGCAGTACATCCTCCAGCTCCAAGATACTTATCTTTATCTTCAGCGATTAGCTGGTCCATTTCCAAAAATGATTGTTCTAATGCGCCAATTATTAAATGTTCTTTACGAATCGGTATGATTTTACCACTCTTTTTTTTCGAAATTGTTTTTAATCCTAAATAATCTTCCCAAATGTGAGGAAGGATATCTAAGAGTTTCTCTTCTATGATAAAATGTAGCTGTCTTGCAGCAGACACTGCGGCCCCATATCCAGCGTGACCGTCAAACATACCAAAATATGTTACTTGTATATCTTCTGGATAGTCTCTCAATTCCTCGTAGTCATAAACACGTCTTCCAGGCAAGATAAATTGATATGCTGTAGCTTGATCTTCGTTCTTTAAAGATTTGCCGCTATTTACACATTCTGCGTAACCTGCAGACCATGGCAATGCATCTCTATCCCTAGGCACTATAATTGGTCTCACTCTGTGATCTGCAGAGAGAGGAACCTCTTCTTGTATGTTTAAATTCAAAAAATGAGGCCTACTGTACGGGAATTTATGGGTTAAGGGTTCACAGTGTCCATCTGCTTGATTATGAGAACTGTCTAATCCACCAACAGCATTAACTATTGCTGATCTTACGCGACTGAACATATTTACGAATTAAATAAGTTTTTTCGCACTACAATCACAATTTTTGTCACTTCAATACATTCTCCCTCCTTGAAGAATCGGATGATATCTGGTACCACTCTGGATGTCGTTTGTTGACCGACGTACGAATCACAACAAACGATGAACGGATGTTACTGTATGAAGTAGTCCACAAAACTTTTTTTATTATAATAAGATATTAATATATAAATAAACTATTTAATACTGAATAATTAAAATAGTCTTATTGTCATTATTTAGCAGGATATGTAATTAAATTTTGGTTTTCACATATTAGACAAAAAAAATTACCCGTGTTTTTTTCAAATAGATTCAATATTATTTGTTGTAAGTTACAAAACAATATGATTTAGTGAAGGGACGTCAGCATGGCCCGAGGGTGGTAGATAAATATGTCAAATCAAAGAAATTTAATTCCTGGCTATGCTAAATAAATAGCAAAATATTATTTATAGATTAAGTGTTAAACTGCATTTTTCAAATGTTGTATTAAAATTGAATGATGTATGAACTACCCCAGGCTTGGTGTGATCTCAGCGCCAAATTTAGGCTTAAATGAGCGCACCCACCAAGTAAACTCTAATGTCAAAATTCTAAAATGTAAAAAATAAATATATTAACAAATCTGTCATTATGGCACAAAAACCAGGAGAGTGGACAAATACTTTAATTGTTAGATTTGAAGAACAGGTATGTTAAAAAAGTGTTTTTGTTAATTTGTAACAACACATCAATATTATGATCAATATTTACATGTATAAACAAATTCTATTTTTCAAAATGTAAGTATATTTGTATTATTAACAAATACATTACAGTTGCCATGCCGAACGGGACCTCAAACCACACATTCTCGGATGAATGTAGAACAAAACAAAAACTGTCTCATCCAAATTTCAAGATATCGGTTCTCCCTTGTTATATCTGGATTGACAAAAGTTTTACAACGGGTTAATGAATCAGTAATAAAACTACTTTGATATTTTCAATAATTTATTACTTAAATATTGAAAAGTTTCAGCCAACTACTTGCGGAGCACCTAGAACACATAGTCCAGAGAATGAAAGAAATTATTATGAGAGTCTGTATATAGTATTAGACACATTAGAACAATGTTTAAGTAATCAGCCAAAAGACACCACGAAGCATGATGAAACAATGAATGTAAAATTACTTCTCAGAGAGATATGTCAGTTTATAGGTATGAATTTTATATTTATGTACTTCTTGCATGAATATTTTGATATTCTGTAGACGTTCCCACGGACAACGCAATAAAATTACTTGCGAGTAAAGTTTTGTTTGCATTGAGCTTAAATTTCTTTAATGCTGTTTTCAATCGTATTTCTGCCCGACTGCAAGAATTGTCAGTTTGTTCTGAAGAAAATCCAGATTACAGTGATATTGAATTAATACAGCATATAAATGTTGATGTTCATCGTTTGACCAGATTACTAACAGGTTTATAAAAACTAAACACGAGCATAAATTCGGTATTAATAAAATAATCTATTGCAGAAACTATACAAAAATTTCGGTCATTAAAAAAGTCGGCTCATTTAGTGTTGATGAGTTCATTAGAGAAAGCTATTTGGAATTGGATGGACACATATCCTCATGAATTTGCTGACATTCAGAAAAAGCCAAATGATGAATTGTCCAAGTGTTGTGAAGGCCTTTTCGATATTTTGGACAGTTTTGCAGAGAATAAGAAAAGTCGTGCAGCTGTCTGGCCTCTTCAAATCATGCTTTTGATGTTATCGCCGGTAAGTTACACAACCAATATTTATTGTAAACTTCCATGGATACATTTATTTGTCTTTCGATTACAATATATGTAAATAATGTTTTTATTTTGTGTACATTGTTTGGTGATATAATTAAAAACAAAATAGGCTTCAATTTCAAATCTAAGTAGGCTGAGCGCGTACGTCACTTATTTAAGTGATACAACTCAGCCTGGCGGACAAAATGAAAATTAAGTTCGTTTATGTAGTTTCGAATTACGAGAACTGAGAGGACATTTACAGATACGGAGTTAGTAGTCTGTATTTACTGTTTTTGAGAAGAGAATTTATCAACGATCACAAATACACCAGATGTAACTTCAAAGCATCTGTTTTGTTTTCGGCTGGACAGAAAGAGACAACTAAGGATAGATATGTTGTCTCCTCACGGAGTATTCGCTAGATGTCACTGCTTGTTCTATTAACATGAACTGTGCTATATTTTTGAAACATTTGAATTATTATTAACGAAAAATGTATGAAACAAATTGATATTAATATTAGGAAAGGATAAAAAGAATTGTATATAATTATTTATATTATTCTTTTGATTTTTAAACAATATTGTTTTTGTGTACAGTCATTATTCTATTTGTAGTTTTTTCTAAATTTATTTTTGTGGCGGATCCGGATTTTGAAATAAATGTCTAAAATTAAATTGATCATGCCATGATTATTTAATGAATCCTGGCCCAGGATATGTTGATGAATACAGTCCAAAACTTCCCATGGTAGTATTAATTAATTGTTTTTTTTTTCAATTAATAAGAGTTTTTAGAATTACGCACATTTTATTTCAAAACTCACTTGAAAAAGGCAGATTTATAGATAATAATGAAACTGTAAAACTTTGAACAAACAAAACTGGGCCTCAATTTTGTATTTTAAATTCAGTCTGATTTCAAATTCTGTCGGAATTGGGTTTTCCCCACGACGAATTCTACTACTCCAGACCAGTAGAATTTGAAATCTGACAGAATTGCGATTCTTCCAATTCTTTCTCAGGATAGATTTCAAATTTGCAATCTGACAGAATTGAGATTTCCCCAATTCTTTCTCCGGATAGATTTAAAATTCTACTGGTCTGGAGCAGGGAAAACCCAATTCTGATAGAATTTAAAATCGAGGCCTGAACGACGTCACAACTTCCAAACAAAGGAACAAAATGTCATAAATACATTTTAAGGACCGTAGAGACATCTCTCGACAAACTTTAGATATCTATCTCTAGTTGTCTCTTTCTGTTCAACCAAAAAATAGTGAAGTATAGGGCATGTTTTGTCTGGTATATTTGTGGTCGTTGATGTTTACCATTTTTCTGCCGAATGCACAGTTCACTAGAGACCGTTCACTGAACGGTCACCTACCAGCTGACCAAAAAAAAAGTAAGGTCGGATATTCCTGGTCTCTTGTTTTTCTTCAAACGCGCAATATTTAAATTCACCGGATTTTCCTCTGCTAGTAAAAATAATCTAATATTATCATCCATTATTTGTGAAGTAAAACAAAATAACAATTTTTCACATGTAACGTACCGTATATATTTATGTTATCTGTTAACACAAATAATAAAAATATTTTGTGAACATTTTGATTTAATATTTACTCCAGAAAGTGTTGGAAGAAATAGTGAATGCGGATAGTGGAGCACCTTGTTCACCGCGACATAATAAAAAGAAACAATTTATCGACTCTATAAAACGTGGTGTGGGGCCCCACGGAAATTCCAGCAAGCAGTTGACTGAAGCAGCTGCAGTTACATGCGTGAAACTGTGCAAAGCTTCAACGTATATTAACATTCTTGATTCCAACAATGTTGCCTTCACACTTGTACAGAGCGTAATAAATGACTTAAAAGTAAGATACACACATATAGTTAAAAGTACAATTTATTAATTGCATTACATTTATAGGCTTTACTATTTAATCCTTCGAAACCGTTTACACGAGGACAAAACTACATATATCAGGACATAGACCTAATGATTGATTGTTTCGTTTCATGTTTTCGTATAAAACCCCATAACAATGAAGCTTTAAAAGTTTGTCTTAATTTAATTTACCCATCGACATATCATTTCGTTCTAGTCAGATCTCTGTATCAGTGAGTATTTTTTTTACTAAAAATAATAATTGCATATTAAATTGAAATTAAATTTTAGAATAATTACACAGCCTCGACTGCAATGGTGGCCGCAAATAGATCTGGTGTATAGCAAGTCATCCGAATTACGAGCTATGTTTACAGATACTTTAAACAAAGTGACACAGGGTTATATTACACATACACCGCTACGAATGATTCAGTCTCTTACTTTGAAGGGCAAAGATTCTCAGAGCAAATTTAAAGAAAGGGCTGAGGAAGTACCTGGTTATAGAAATTTACTTTTATATATGGTTCGCCTTATACATGCTGATCCGATGTTAATGTTACATGTAAGAATGAGAATATACGAGGGGAAACCCAAAAATAACGAAAATCAAGCGTCATCCTGAGGGAAACATTTGAGCTGTTAGTGCGCCCAGATGTTTCCCCAAGGATGACGCTTGGACGTCAGGTCCCCAGGGTCGGATTGGCCAATCGGGATAATCGGGAATTTCCCGAGAGGCCGCAGCTTTTTGAGGCCGCGGCTCGGTGATTACAAAGTAAAATATGAGTACGTAGCATCATCTAATTCACAATTTAGATTGTTTTTAATATTTTCTAATTCTTGAAAAAATTTCTTTCGGTGTTGCAGATATAGTCCGAGGTCGAATATATGAGGTTTTGATAATTTCCTACTTTGTAGATTTTGAATGATTGGAATTATAGTTAAGGTATTGCCCGGTGTTGGTGTGTTGGTTTACGGCAGGGTAGATTGATGTTATTAGTCCATGGTTCGTTTTCTCTCTTAGGATATAATTCATTTTCATTTACTGCCACCTCTGGTGTACCACAGGGCTCCAATTTGGGCCCATTACTTTTCCTATTATTTATCAATGACATCACAGATGTTATCCATTGTGGTAAGTTACTCTTTGCCGACGATCTGAAAAATTTTCACCCGATTTCTTCACCTTCTGATTGTGACATTCTTCAACGTGACCTAATTAATATTTCCAACTGGTGCTTGTCCAATAATTTGTTTTTAAATCTTGATAAATGCCAAATAGTTTCATACTACAGGAAATTCTCTCCAATTTTGTTCTATTATTCCCTAGATAATAAAATTCTAACCCGTAATGATCTCGTTACTGACCTTGGAGTAAAATTCGACAAGGAATTAACATTTGTGCCACACATAAACTTTATCTATAATGCAGCCTTACGCTTACTAGGTTTCATCATTCGCAATACACGTTCTTTTACTAATGTAAATGCAATCGTTTCTTTATTTTATTCCTTAGTACTATCAAAATTGGAATACTGTTCTCTTATTTGGAGTCCTTCTGCTGAAGTTCATCAGGATCGCATAGACACTATTCAAAAAAAGTTCCGTAAGTTTTTATTTCTTAAAACATATGGAACATATCCCGACCGTTTCATGTCTTATCACCAATTGCTACTTACATTTAACTTTTTAACTCTTTGCGAGCGACGTAATATTTATTCTGTTTACCACCTTTCTAAGATAATCCACAACAATGTTGATGATCCACAGTCATTAAATCTTATTAACTTTCACGTACCTATGTACCTCATTAGATACTCATTTACTTTTTATTTACCAGCAGCACGTACCAATATTTTCTTCTCTTCTCCTATTAATAAAATGTATTTTTTATACAATTCTAAATTTTCGTCTCTAGATATCTTCCTTCTATCGTCTAAGCAATTTTATCACTGTCTTCTGAAGTTTTCTGTTGGTCAAAACCACAACCCCTCGTTATTACCTCGTTAAGTTATTTCTTTACCCACCTACTTTGTTCCTCAACCTAGTTTTCCTCTGTACTGTAATTGGGCTGAGATCTGTTCTTGTTCTAAACGGAATATAATTCTTTATATTTCTTAAGAGCACGGTACACTGTGTTTTCTATAGACGTAGTAGAATGTTTTTCAAGTTTCTTATAATTTCCTTGATTCAAAAGCTCTTCTATTTTTTGATCTTATAAATTGGTATCCAATATTACTGTAACACTTCCATTATCTGCGATCAGATAAATTTTTTGCTTTAGAATTTTCCTGTCTCCATTTATTAATAATTTAATATTGTCTACAACTTTTAAACGAAACTAAATGTTATTTTCTTAACTACAGAATGTTCTATTTTAAATACTATTTTTAGGAGCGTTTTTTTTTAAATTTCAACATCTTTTATAACTGTTCAATTTATATGTAGGCAAAAATTCGTATTATCCAACACCAAAACTAATTTATTACCCGGGCCGCCGAATCTTCCCAATCCGGCCCTCAGGTCCCAAATGGTGTCAGAAAATAATTCTCGTCACTTTTGGGTCTCCCCTCGTACTGATTATAAAAGGGTACGGTATCAGTGTATTTTCGTAGAATCAGGGAAAGGCGGGTCATGAAATTCAAAGTTCAACCTTAGAATTAATAAACGGTTTGGTGTCCCTTGTTCACCAACCAACAATGCCAGATGTAGCTCAAGAAGCAATGGAAGCTCTATTAGTGTTGCATCATCCCGAGAAAATAGAAGTATGGAATCCCGAAGCCCCGATTAATACATTCTGGGATGTCAGGTAGATTAATTTTGTATAAATTATTGCGTATCCGAAAATAATACTAAGTTTTTAGTTCTCAAGTTCTGTTTTCCATATCGCAAAAATTAATTCAACATCAAATAATGAACTACACTGAAATATTAAAATGGCTAAGACAAATCCTAGTGTGTCGAAATGCTTTCTTATCTAGGCACAAAGAATATGCAAATCTTGGAAGTCAAATAGCTATTTGTAAACAAGCTCACATAAAACTGGAAGTTGTGTTTTTCATGTATCTATGGAGTATCGATATGGACGCAGTTCTTGTAGCAATGAGCTGTTTTGCCCTATTGTGCCAAGAGGCTGAAATTCGTTGTGGCTCTGATGAAGTCACTGTTACATATCTTGTACCAAATTACCATGTTTACCAAGAGTTGGCGCAGGCTTCTACCGTTTTAACAACAGGTAGGTAAATCACTTATAACATAGGTACTACATACTAGGATATCGATTTAAATATCTAAAAAAATATTAGAAATATCATTACTTTTTGTCTTTTTAAACCATTATTCATAGTGGTAAGTTATTTGTTGTTTTATTTGGTCTTACATTGCTAAATAATTTTACAAGCTGCTACTGGAGATTCTAGAATGTGCTTTCACGATCATAATCAGGGTAAGTTTAAAGATCCTATATACGAGGCCTGTCTAAAAAAATCTGACTTTTGGCTGCGAAAAAAATATTGAGTACCTGACGAGGTTCGGACACTAATCCCCTTCAAAGTTGGTCCCAAAGACCAAATATAACTAGACAACACATTCTCTATCCTTCCTTACTGAATGTTTTGGTTTCGGTTGGGCAGACAGAGAAACTAGAGATAGAGATATATCTTGTTTAGTTCGAGATACTAGAGGCCACGTACAGTGTCAGTGTTTAGTTTGAACGTTGCTCACTAGAGGCTACGTAGAAGCATGTGTATTTTATCTTTGTTTTGTAGTTGTAGTGGTTTCGTGAGTGACACGTTGATTTTTATTTATTTATTTTTAAACCTTATAAATTATCTAATGTTAACCACGAAATTTGAACTAAGAACACTTGCGCCTCTAGTGAGCAACGTTCAAACTAGACATTGATACTCTACGTGGCCTCAGTGGTGACCTCTAGTGGGTTTTACTGGGACTAGAAAAGACGTAACTCTATGTCTAGTTTCTCTGTCTGGCCAGCCGAAATCAAAACAAACCAAATGAAGTTTTGTCTAATTATATTTGGTCATTGGTTGGCCCCTTGCGTCTCCACACATTTAGCCCATCGATCCTTCCACTACTGGAAACACCTCTGGAAGCCTTTAACAAAACTTGATGCAGCATCTTTGCTCAACACGTTCAATCATTTCGAGCGAATCGAAAATCCGACGAATATGTACTTGGAACACCTCACACGGCAGCTGTTACCAAGCAGCGAATGACGCACTCTGTCCCCCTTCCCTGTAGAAAATTGAATGTCGGATTCTTTTTAGATATACCTCGTATTTTAGTGAGGTGAACGTGTTTAAAAAAATGTACCTAGTTGAAATATTCAAACGTTTTTAACATATTTTAAATATATGTACGTATATGTAGCATGTTACACCCTGTAAAAATATTACGTCTACATACATTAGCCCGTGAGAAATATTCGTTTTCCGGGAATGGACTGTGTCATATTTTGAGTCAGAGCTCAACGTTTCGCCCGCAGTCGTATGGGGCATCTTCAGGAGCAAGGGGGATAGTACTGTCTTACACAAGGTTACCCGACGTGTCAACTACGCTAGAGGCCGAGTTTAAGCAAAAGGGGGAGATTCAGTTTACAAGGTTACCCGACGTGTGATGATGGCTATTTCTTGAGCCACATGTGGAAACCGGTGATTCTCGGAACACGACACGTCCAATCTACCATTACGAACTCGATTCCCATTGGTCCTCATTAGCTTTGCTCATCTACCGTATCTTTAGATTAGTATATAACTGTCTTCTCGGCCTTCCTTTCGTCACTTGGTTTATTTGGCCTCTAGCGTGGTTTACACGTCGGGTAACCTTGTAAACTTGAGTCTCCCCCCGTGTTGCTTAAACTCGGCCTCTAGCGTGGTTGATACGTCGGGTAACCTTGTTTAAGACAGTACTATCCCTCTTGCCCCTGAAGATACAAAATATGACACAGTCCATTCCCGGAAAACGAATATTTCTCATGACTCAGACTGTGGAAGCCTACGCAATTAATACATTAGCCCTTTACGAACTCTGATACTCTTATAGGACGTGCAGCTTTACAAAAACGTATAATGGTTCTACTTCGGAAAATTGAACATTGTGTAAACGGTGTTCAACCAGCTTGGGACGAAACATTCAGAAACTGGGATTCTACTTCCAAAATGTTAACATCATTTCCAAAGACAAAAATGGAAGATGGACAACTAGAACCGTTTCATCGTTCTGTAGGAAAACGTCGGGCTTCCCACCAGAATTCAGAACATGAGCTAGAGGTAAGTTTGCTTTTATGTAGTTTTAAGTAGTCATTTCATATTTTATGTAGGATCAAATAAATGAATGGGCAAACATGACTGGTTTCCTCTGCGCACTTGGAGGAGTTTGTTTACAGCGAAAATCTCCATCTAGGCCTACTACAACATCAACTACTTCTCATCCAAATCTTGCCACCATGAGTTCTACTTCTTCCATGGCATCTTCTTTGTCTGATAGTAGAAAATCTAGTGTATTGCCAAGTAGTAGTCAAGATGTGCAGTATTGCCCAGTTACTCAGTAAGGTCTTTAAGTAATTTATGAAAAATATACATTTACATGTAATATTTTGTTAGGTTTGTTGGTTTACTTTTACGCTTATTAGTTTGTAATAATGAAAAATTCGGCGCCCAGATTCAAAAACATGTTAAAGAACTTGTGGGGCACGAAATGTCTTCTGCTTTATATCCAATTTTATTTGATCAAATCAAAGCAATTGTTGAGAAATTCTTCGATCAACAGGGACAAGTTGTTGTAGCAGATATTAATACTCAGTTTATTGAACATATAATATTTATAATGAAGAATGTTTTGGACAGTAGTAAAAATGATCAGCCATCTGAACATTTAGGTGTAACAAGTATAGAAGGAATGATGCTTGCCATTGTGAGATATGTGCGACACTTAGATATGACCGTACATTCTATTCACATAAAAACAAAACTGTGCCAACTTGTAGAGGCTATGATGAAGAGAAGAGATGATTTAGCATTCCGACAGGAAATGAAATTCCGCAATAAATTAGTTGAATATTTAACAGATTGGGTTATGGGTACATCTCATCAAATTGCTCCACCTAGTTCCGCCGATGTAACCGCGTTAACAAGGTATAAAACTACAAATGCAGGGTCCGGTAGAGGAAACGCATGGAACTGCGTTTTTTCTTTGGCGTTATAGTTTGACTCAAGATATTTGCAAACGTAGTTTGTTCATAGATACAAGAAAACTATTCCCATTAGACCCCTGGAGTGAGTAAACCCTAAGTGGATTAAAGAAAATTTATAGTTGCAAAAGTGTCAAAATTTCCAGTGATGGATTTAGAATAATTGAAAATTTATTTTCCCGAGGTAATTTGTTGATTTTAATGGAATAAAACACAACATATAATAATACACAATTTTTTTTATTAAAAAAGTTACTACTCAATATAAAAATAACAATCTAAGAATTATTTATTTGCTATTGCATGTATGTCACTGTCATATACATAATATTTTATAAAGAATGTTAAAAATCAACATAAAAATAACACAATTTTAGAATTATCAATCTACTATGAACCTATATGTCACTGTCATTACAAAAATCTAACTCACTTTCAGAACTACTACCACATTCATTAAGATTAATAATGAACTCGTCATTAATATTATTTATATTAATATATTGATCTTCAATATCAATAACATGTCGAATACATTTCGTCCATCTTTCTTCACTTATGTTTTCTATTTCTCGTTTAATCAAGGATATAACACTGGGGCAATTTGATGGTGATACATTGTTTCTTCTAATATTTGCTTTTATATGCCCCCAAATTAGTTCAATAGGATTAAAGATACAATAATATGGGGGTAAACGCAATACAGTATGTCCATAAGTTGCAGCTAGTTCATCACAAACGTATCTTTTACAAGTAGGTTTCGTACAACTAATAACACATTTGTCATCAATTAATCTTTGATGCAAAGTTCTTACGGACGGAAGAATTTTTTCTCCATACATGGTATAAATTTTCCGGCGGATGACATCAATTTCAAACACTCAGTACTCGCACTTTACCGGAATCACGTCTTCGTCTTTTTGATGTGACTCCATATAAAATAATTCGTCGTACAGTGGCCTAATTCACATTAGTTAATTCTGCTGTTTTTTTAATGAGAGTATTATCACTTTCACTACTTTTTAAAGAGATATACATTTAAAATAATTTGTTTACAGCAGTCCGATAAGTGTGCACGTTTATGTTTTCTATTTGTCTCGTGAGAACACTCTTTATCCGACAAAACTAAAGTTTCTTCGTTCCATGGTCGCCGCATTTTTTTCTGTAATTTCGTCTGAATTTGCTTACAACCACAACTGTCAACAAATTACAACGATTGACATACAAAATTTTCACAAATCGTAAATAAATGCAGTTATATTAATTAGCGGGATTTTGATAAAGTACCTCTTCATCGTTTTCCCAAATTTTGCTAATCTTCCCCTGACGCATACGACCATAAATCCTATGCTGTTTTGCGGTGCACCGCGTCATTACGAAGGCAGGTAAATTTGCAAATATCTTGAGACAAACCATACCAGACACGCGTTGAAAACCACGCGTTTCCTCTGCCGAACCCCGTATTTGAATGACTCAGAAAAATATTTGCATAAATTTCTAGAGATTTAGATCAAGCTTGTATGGAAGCAGTTGCAGCTTTACTCAGGGGTTTACCACTTCAGCCAGAAGAATCCGATAGAGGAGATTTAATGGAAGCTAAAAGTCAACTTTTCTTGAAGTATTTCACTTTATTTATGAATTTATTAAATGACTGCAGCGATGCCACAGAAGAGAAAGATGTAGTTTCTAGACAAAGAGTGGCTGCTGGAAAATTAAACACATTACGCAATGCAACAATACAAGCAATGTCTAATTTACTTTCAGCAAATATAGACAGCGGTTTAATGCATTCAATTGGTAAATGATACCAAAAATGAATAATTTCTAGTACTTTATCCATTTATTTTCGTAGATTTGGGCTACAACCGAGATTTACAAACCAGAGCAGCTTTTATGGAAGTTTTAACAAAAATATTGCAACAGGGTACTGAGTTTGATACGCTGGCAGAAACTGTCCTAGCAGATAGATTTGAACAATTAGTTCAATTAGTGACTATGATTAGTGATAAGGGTGAACTGCCTATAGCTATGGCTTTGGCAAATGTCGTAACTACTTCGCAAATGGATGAGTTAGCCAGAGTATTTGTTACTTTATTCGATGCAAAACATTTGTTATCTCCACTACTATGGAATATGTTTTATCGCGAAGTTGAAGTTTCTGATTGCATGCAGACTTTGTTTAGAGGAAATTCACTGGGAAGTAAAATAATGGCATTTTGTTTTAAAATATACGGCGCATCATACTTGCAAAATTTGCTTGAGCCACTGATAAATCCTTTACTTGATGAGCCTTCTTGTGGTAGTTTTGAAGTTGACCCGGCAAGGTAAGAACTACAGTTTTCTCTTGTAAGATTTATTTAATTTTAATTTCTTATTTGATATTACGAAAACTCATTTTTATCAGTGGCGGCTCTTGGATTGAAGATTTGGTTGGTCAAATTTGGTAAATATTTGCACTTTTTCATAATTTAATGCATTATTGCTTTTTAATTTCTTGAATTGCCATGATAAAATACACTACCGAACTTACATGACTGATGCCGTGTTCATTGGCCGTATGTAAGCGAATAAGGGTGTGGTTGTCATCGTCTTACTCAAGTAAAGTTACAATTCGTTTATCTTTGTCTGACGCATGGACTTATATGCAGCATATAACAAAACGTGGTCACAACTTTCAACACAGTGGTGTCGTGTGCAAGCAACCCTCACAACACGATGGACTGACTTAAAAATTATTAAATTCAAAATATTTTATTATTTTTATTCTTTCGCTTTTTCTTTTCTGCTTTGATAAATTTGGGCTTTCTTGATCTAAAAAAGGCGTATGATAGTGTTCTTCGAGATACTTTGTGGGATGTACTCAGGGAGTACGGCGTGAATGGAAACTTGCTTGGAGCGATTCGTGCATTGTATGAGGGTAGTGAGGCTGCTGTAAGAATAGATGGTAGGTTGAGTGATTGATTTCGTATAAATGTTGGTGTGAAACAGGGCTGTGGTATGTCTCCGTGGTTGTTTAACTTGTATATAGATGTGTTGTTGCGGAGAGCATTGAATGAAATGGATGGAGTACAAATTGGTGAAAGTATTGTGCCTGCGTTAGCGTATGCAGATGATGTAGTTGTTTTAGGTGAAAATGAAGAGCAACTCAGAAGAATGATAGAGAGAATACATGTAGTTGGAAGAAGTATGAATCTGGAGTTGAATGTTGATAAATCCAAGGTGTTAGTATTTGAAAGGAGTAAATTGGTGACTGTGTGCAATGTGTTGGTGGATGGAGTAAAACTGGAGCAAGTGAATGAGTTTGTATA
Organism: Harpalus rubripes; assembly: GCA_963082715.1. NCBI lineage: Eukaryota > Metazoa > Arthropoda > Insecta > Coleoptera > Carabidae > Harpalus > Harpalus rubripes. The sequence continues at coordinate 3,040,652 of OY720458.1, read as the reverse complement.
TTTGGGTAACATGATGTCAAGGGATGGTCGAATTGATAGAGAAAATGAAAGGAGAGTGAGTGCGGGGTGTAAGGTAATGGGTGCTCTGGGTACGTTTGCTCGAAACGTAAGCGTATCTAGAGAAGCTCGGTTAGGTGTGTATAATGGAGCGCTAGTGCCTGCTTTGATGTATGGAAGTGAATGTTGGGCATGGACGGGAAAGCATAAAAAGAGAGTGACTGCTGTGGAAATGAGGTATTTACGTGGAGTATGTGGATATGTAAGACGGGATTGCATGAGGAATAATTTGGTGTATGAAGAATGTATGGTTAGAAAGAATGTTGTTAAGAGAGTAGGAATGAGCCAGTTGAGATGGTTTGGTCATGTGGAGAGAATGAAGAGTGAACGGCTTGTAAAGCGTATATATCTTGGTGAAATTGAGGGTATTCGATTGCGTGGTCGTCCAGTGTGTAAGTGGATGGATGTGATTGATAAGGTACTAAAAGAGAGAAAGTTTCCAAGTGGGAAGAGAAGAAGAGCGTGTATGAATGCGATTATGAATGTGGCCGAGGCGAAAGAAGTGTGCTTAGACAGGAATGTGTGGCGAAGGATGATTGTTTCGTAACTATTATTGTGGTCCGGTTGCGGTATTTCGCTACCGAAAATCGGTCACTTTAATATGTTAAGAGTGAGGAATATATGTTGTACCTATGATGTCAGGTTAGTAAGAATGTTGTTGAAAGAGAGAGTGATTATTGTTTGGTTGATGTTATTTTTATTCTTTCGGGTCTGTGCTAACCCACTAAGTGGGAAATGCGTGATTTTATGTATGTATGTATGACCTAATGGAGGAATCGCCACTGATATTATATATCGAGAACAATATCTTAGTTTTATCTATTGGTTTAATGCTTGAAATTGGGTAAAAAATAAATATTACTTGTAACTTTATTATAGGATTGAAAATGAAGATATAGAGAAAAATCGACACAATCTAATAGCATTAACACAAAAAGTATTTGATGCTATAGTAAGCTCCGCAGATAAATTTCCTCCCCAACTTAGGTCAATGTGTCATTGTTTATATCAAGTTCTGAGTAAACGATTCCCACAGTTTCCCCAAAATAACATCGGTGCTGTCGGTACTGTTATATTTCTCCGTTTTATAAACCCAGCGATTGTATCACCCCAAGAAATGGGAATAGTGTCGAAACAAGTTCCCCCAACAGTGAAGAGAGGTCTAATGCTCATGTCTAAAATACTTCAAAACATTGCGAATCATGTGGAATTCAGTAAAGAACAACACATGCTTCCTTTCAACGACTTTCTCAGAGCTCATTTTGAGATTGGAAGAAGATTCTTCATCCAAATAGCATCTGATTGTGAAACTGTTGACCAAGCGTCTCATTCCATGTCATTTATCAGCGACGCAAATGTTTTGGCTTTGCATAGATTGCTTTGGAATCATCAGGAAAGAATAGGGGATTATTTATCCAGTAGTAGAGATCATAAAGCTGTTGGAAGAAGACCGTTTGATAAAATGGTTACATTGTTGGCTTATTTGGGGCCACCAGAACACAAACCAGTTGATTCACAGTATGTAGAATTTAATTTTTGTTTTTAGTGAAATTAAATGATTATTTTTTTAGTTTGTTGTTTTCGTCTTATGCACGATGGAGTTCAATTGACATGTCTTCAACTAATTTTGAAGAAATTATGGTGAAGCACAATATGCATGAAAAAGAAGAATTTAAATCTATAAAAACGTTAAATATATTTTATCAAGCCGGGACGAGCAAAATGGGGTATCCAGTATTTTATTATATTGCACGACGGTATAAGTAAGTTTTATTCCAAAATTATATATACAGGGTGTTTCCTTTAAAACAACCAGCTCATTTTTGGGTGAACTAGTGACTTTAGAAAAAAATGTTATATACAAGAAATGATCAAGAATAAGAGGCTAATTTATTAATAATAACAAACCGAAAATTCGACCAGGTGGTATATAATTTTTAGCCCATTAGATAGAGATTTTTTTTCTGATTTCAACTTTATAAATATGGTATAGGGTTGTTTAACAATTATTTCGAGAAAAATGGTATTAAAAATGTTATAATATTACAAAAGGCTATGCAATACATAAGTATTGATACGTGTGTTGTCAAGTTACGCTAGTAGTAAACTCATTTTTTATTACATTATTTCTAGTTTTTAATACCATTTTTCTCGAAATAATTGTTATAAAACTTATGCTATATTTATATCGTTGAAATCAGAAAATAATATTCTATTTAAAGGGCTAAAAATTATATAGGGTGCCATTTAAAAAATTATAATTTTGTTCTACCGTTTGAGAACCACTGGTTAAATATTCGGTTTGTTAATATTGATACATTATCCCCTTATTCTTGATCATTTTTGGTATAAAACATTTTTCTTTAAAGTTGTAAGTTCGCCCAAAAAAGCGCTGGTTGTTTTAAAGGAAACACCTGTATATATATATATATATATATATATATATATATATATATATATATATATATATATATATATATATATATACATAATTTCATAATTGTTTTTTCTCTCAGAATTGGGGAAACTAATGGAGATTTGCTGATATATCATGTTCTTCTGACTTTGAAACCTTTTTGCCATTCGCCATTTGAAGTTGTGGTCGATTTTACACATACCTGTTCTGATAATAGGTTTAGGTATTATTTTATTTTATATTTTTTTGTTAATTACTAACGTGCTGTCATTTACAGAACTGAATTCCTCCAAAAATGGTTTCATGTACTCCCTAAAGTTGCATACGAAAATATATACGCTGCTTATATTTATAACTGTAATAGCTGGGTTCGCGAATATACAAAATTTCATGACAGGATAGTAGCTCCACTAAGGGTACATTTCAGTATCTTGTACGTAATTTGTAATTTATTTATAATTTCTAGGGTAATAGAAAACTTGTTTTTATTGACAATCCAGCTCGATTGAATGATTGCATTGATCCTGATCAACAAAAATTACCTGGTGCTACCCTTAGTTTAGACGAAGATTTGAAAGTTTTCAATAATGCTTTGAAATTGTCGCATAAAGATACCAAAGTTGCAATAAAAGTATGTTTGAACTTATTATTTGTACCGAGAGATTATTTATTAGTGAATATGGGCGTACGTCATTACTATAGTTACATTTAAAATATTGACAGTAATGTATTATCGCGTTTTCTAAAAAAAACTGGACATAGGGAGTTGTCAAAATCATCAAACTGCTATCTTTCAAAATGATATATGAAGAAAAAATACAAATATGAGTCTAAGGCAAGTTTCCGATTTATTTGCTGCTACTAAAGACAAACGCCCATGTTTACTGATTTTTTTTTAAAAAAAAACGCTGTATATTTTTATGATAATATTGCATTTTAGGTTGGCCCAACAGCGATACAAATTACTTCAGCGGAAAAAACTAAAGTTTTGTCTCATTCTGTGTTACTAAACGACGTATACTATGCGTCGGAAATAGAAGAAGTATGTTTGGTCGACGATAATCAATTTACATTAACAATAGCCAACGAAAGTGGGCCCTTAAGTTTTATTCATAATGATTGTGATAGCATTGTACAAGCAATCATCCATATACGAAACAGATGGGAACTTAGCCAACCAGTAATTCTTTTTATAAACTGAAATTATTTATTTTTTATATATTTTCTTCTCAGGATTCTGTGACGGTACATCAAAAAATCCGCCCAAAAGATGTACCTGGTACATTACTCAACATGGCATTGTTGAATTTGGGATCTTCGGATCCAAATTTGAGAACTGCTGCGTATAATCAGTTATGCGCTTTAACTGCAACATTTGATTTAAAAATTGAAGGACAACTTTTAGAAACTTCTGGTAAGTTAATACAAATTTTATAAAAAGCAGAAAATTATATCATTTGTTACACCAGGTCTTTGCATTCCATCAAATAATACAATTTTCATCAAATCTGTCAGCGAAAAACTAGCTACGAATGAACCACATCTAACATTGGAATTTCTGGAAGAATGTATACAAGGTTTCAGGGTATCTAGTATAGAATTAAAACATTTGTGTTTAGAATACATGACTCCTTGGCTTGCCAATTTAGTTAGATTTTGCAAACCTTCCGAAGAAAATAAACGACAAAAACAAGTTGCTCAGATTTTAGAGAAACTGATTACATTAACTATACAAGAAGTTGAAATGTATCCTTCGATTCAAGCAAAAATTTGGGGCTCAATTGGACAAGTTCCAGAGCTGATTGATATGGTTTTGGATAATTTTATCCATCGGTCTGTGAATTCTGGACTAGGTTCGTCTACCGTAGAAATAATGGCGGATACCGCTGTGGCACTTGCCTCTGCTAACGTACAATTAGTTGCGAAGAAAGTTATAGGACGATTGTGTCGGGTATATACAGACAAAATAGTAATTAATTGTTTTATTCATGAAACATATTTCAGGTTGTTGATAAAACATGTCAGTCTCCTACTCAACTTCTCGAACAGCACATGATGTGGGATGATATTGCGATTTTAGCTCGCTATTTACTCATGTTGTCATTTAATAATTGTCTAGATGTAGCTAGGCATTTACCGTATTTGTTCCATACTGTAACATTTCTAGTTTGTTCGGGGTCGTTAAGTATGAGAGCTTCAACTCATGGCTTGGTTATTAACATAATTCATTCTTTATGTACATGTACGAAGCCTTCATTCTCAGGTATATTTTTTTTGTCTTGGTATTTTTTTCTTTATGTGAAAATCATGGACCCAATATAGTCGATCGGTACCAATTTTAATCCACCGGAAGTAAATCATTCCGCTTCGCTCCGTGTTGGCTCCCAACGATGCTTAACATCCCTAACTATTCAGAGACAGCAAGAACAAAAATTAGTTCTGTTGGGTACAAAATCAATTACTTCATTTTGCATTACCTTCTGGAACCGATACCAAAAATATTGGGTTCATATCAACGACCACAAATATACTAGACAAAACATGGCCTATACGTCACTATTGTTTGTTATGTTCTCAGCTGGACGGAAAGAGACAACTAGAGATAGAGATATACAAAAGTTTGGGGATAGATGTCTCTACGGTCCATATCATAATGTATTTGTGACATTTTGCTCCTTTGTTTGGAAGTTATGGTCGTTCGGGCTTCAATTTTGTAACTTTAAATTATGTCTGATTACAAATTCTGTCAGATTTGGGTTTACCCAACTACAAATTCTACTGGTGCAGACTAGCAGAATTTTAAATCTATCCGGAGAAAGAATTGGGGAAATCTCAATTTTGTCATTTCAAATTCTACTGGTCTGGAGCAGCAGAATTCGTTGTGGGGAAAACCCAATTCCATCAGAATTTGAAATCAGACAGAATTTAACTTAAAGTTAAAAAATCGAGGATCGTTTGTTCAAAGTTTTCTGGTTTCATTGTTCTCTATAAATCTGCCTTTTTCAAGTTTTGAAATAAAATGTACATAATTATAAAAACTCTTATTAATTAAAAAAAACAATTAATTAATACTACCATGAGAAATTTATAAATAAATAAATAAATAAATATATCATCACGGTATATAACCCATTGCTGGGTGTGCCAATCTATTTTGTTCGCAGATATCGGTAATGATATTTGTACCGTGCGGGCGTTTACCAGGTGTAACCTCATGGGCACTCATTGCTGGCGTGGAGAGTGCACCACAGGGGTCAATTTTGTGCCATTTAAAATTCGAAAAATATTTGGCGTCGGTCGAGATCGACCCCGGTTCCCAGATTCGCGACCAGACACTCAGGCACGCGGCCACGAGACCCCATGAGAAATTTACCTACGGGAATTTCGATCGGACTGTATTCATAACGATATCCTGGATCACGATCCATTAAATAATCATGCATTCAATTGCTCAATTTAATTTTAGACATTTATTTGAAAATCCGGATCCACCATGAAACAAAAATAAATTTAGAAAAAACTACAAATAGAATAAGAAACACCATTGTTAAATCAATAGAATAAATAATTATATGCAATTATTTTTACCTTTTCTTAATACTAATAACAATTTGTTTCATGCATTTTATAATTGGTTTTCGTTAATAATAATTCAAATGTTTCATATATAGTACAGTTCATTTTAATAAAACAAGCAGTGACATCTAGCGAATACTCCGTGAGGGGACTTTACATATCTCTATCCTTAGTTGTCCCTTTCTGTCAAGCTATGAAGTTATATCTAGCGTATTTGTGATCGTTGGGTTCATATCTCATAAAGTGAATGTCTTCCTTTGTTTTTATTAATTTTGTGTTGTAATTTAAAAATGATTCTAGAGGAAACACAGCGTGTGTTAAGATTGTCCTTGGACGAATTTTCCCTACCGAAATTTTATTTATTATTTGGGATTAGTAAAGTGAAATCGGCTGCTGTAACTGCATTTAGATCTAGCTATCGCCATCCAAATGAAAGATGGTATGTATTATGCATTTTTATAATTTAATATATTAAATAATACATACATACATAAAATCACGCATTTTACACTTAGTGGATTAGCACAAACCCGAAAGAATAAAAATAACACCATCCAAAAAATAATCAGTCTCTCTTTCAACAACATTCTTACTAACCTGACATCATAGGTACAACATATATTCCTCACTCTTAACATATTAAAGTGACCGATTTTCGGTAGCGAAATACCGCAACCGGATCACAATAATAGTTACGAAACAATCATCCTTCGCCACACATTCCTGTCTAAGCACACTTCTTTCGCCTCGGCCACATTCATAATCGCATTCATACACGCTCTTCTTCTCTTCCCACTCGGAAACTTTCTCTCTTTTAGTACCTTATCAATCACATCCATCCACTTACACACTGGACGGCCACGCAATCGAACACCCTCAATTTCACCAAGATATATACGCTTTACAAGCCGTTCACTCTTCATTCTCTCTCTTAACAACATTCATTATTAAATAATTATTTTTCTATTAGGTATGGAAACGAACGCAGTTTTTCTGGAGCGTCTGCAGATCGCGAACGTTTATCTCTCAGCTCTTTGGAAGTGATAACTGATGCTCTCCTGGAAATTATGGAAGCATGTATGCGTGATATACCTGACTGTGATTGGCTGAGTAATTGGACTTCGTTGGTGAAATGTTTCGCATTTTGTTTTAATCCAGCCTTACAACCTAGAGCACTTATTGTTTTTGGTTGTATAAGTAAAAGTATAACAGATCAAGATATCAAACAATTATTGAGGATTCTTGTAAAAGCATTAGAGAGTTTTAATGATATTACATTACTGGAAGCATTGATCATGTGTCTGACTAGATTACAGCCATTGTTAAGACCTGAATCTCCTATTCATAAAGCATTATTTTGGGTGGGAACTTCTGTTCTTCAGCTTGATGAGTCTTCTTTGTATGCTGTTGGTTTGGCTCTCTTAGAACAAAATTTACATACTTTGGATTCTCAAGGATTATTTGAAGAAAAGGTATGACAATAATTTCTTTTATAATAATAATAATAATTGTAATATTTATTTTTTATATAGTCATTAGAACAAGTAATGATGGCTACAAGAGAACCACTGGAATGGCATTTCAAACAACTGGATCATGCAGTTGGATTGAGTTTTAAAGGAAACTTTCATTTCGCTTTAGTGGGGCATTTACTGAAAGGTTTTCGCCATCCGACACCGACAACAGTTTCTAGGACAGCTCGAGTTCTTACTATGTTGTTAGCGATAGTTGCTAAGCCGCAACGAAGAGATAAGTTTGAAGTGACGCCTGAAAGTGTTGCATATCTAACAGGTAGAATTATTATTTTTTTTTTATGTAAAATGTCTATTATTTTTATGATTATAGCCTTGGTGTCTGTATCTGAAGAAGTGAGGAGTCGATGTCATATAAAACATTCATTGCCACGTTTCACTGCCGATTCCATATCACAAGAAAATTTTCTTCCGGATAATTTAGTACCACAAGGTCAAGCAGCGCCTACTGCACCAGTATTGGGAGCTACTGCACCTCCGACGTCTTTGCCAATGACAGCTCCAGGTCCTGGTGCAGCTGCCAGCACTTCTATTTCCGCTAACCGGAGGCAGAAGTCGTGGGACTTACTGGATCAGTCAGCTATAGCACAAGCGCGACAGCATAAACAAGCAACTGCACAACAGGTGGGTTTGTATTACATATGAGATGAGATGAGACCTTGCTTCTTGCAAGCTTTCAGTTCATTCAACATGAATTGTGCTTGGTCACTTTAAGTTAATTACATTTAGTTGACTATACAAGAATCTGTTGAATATGTAATTTGGAATAAACTAACCAGGTTGATACATCCGTCACTAACACAGCCACAGTCTCTACAAATAAGGGCTGGCGGAGTTTGGACTTGACACCGAATCAGTGTGTCGGGGTGAATATTAGTCAAGCATTGAGTCCAGGTCAGAGCCAGGGCTCGGAGTCCAATGGGGCACCCCCTACCGTCAGATCTTCGTTTCGTACTCAGCGATCTAGTTCAGTGCCAGTTCAACAAAACCAATCGCAAATACAGTCGCAACAGCATGTTTCAAATAATGTCGGAGACAGTCGGCCCGAGCCTGGCACGCCTGTCTCCGCCGCCAAAGTAAGACATATAGACTCGCTTGCCTTTGCCTCCGCCTCCGCTCCGCTGTCCGCTCTCAGCTCATGCCTAAATGCATTACACATCATCTCCATACATATCACTGTTTATCCTATCCCTTCCCTATCTGTCTCTCGCAATCGCAACGCTCTGTGCAGCACGTGCACGACGCACGGTACCCGTTCAACTTTTCAACTACGCCTACGCCCAGTGCGGCTTGTCGCCCTGTCCGCACTCCGCCTGTCGTCTCGTGACGCTTCCGTTTCTACTTCTGTTTCTCTCTTACTTCTTACTTACTTCATCTACACACGTACACGTGCTCTGTCTATCTCTATATGTCTCCAGTTCTTGTCTGTTTATTGTCTCTCGTCTTACGTTACGTTCGTTCCGTTCCGTTACATTACGTTAGCTGTAATAGTGAATATTACTTTGCGTATTACGTACATGCCACGTGACTCTGTGAATGTGCTCTTGCTAACGCCTGCCGGTTGCAACACTTACAACTACATCATGTTACGAACGATTTGATTTAGTGGTACTTAATACTTATATACCTACTATATAATTACAGTACAGTAACATAACACATCTTGATTGTTTTGTATGATGATTGATTGTTTTACTAACTTGAAATGAATCCTTGCCTGTGTCTTGTATGCCTGCTCTGCCTGTATGGCTGGGGTGGCCACCACCAGAACGCTCGCGTCCTGTTCAAAACACAGCGCTCATTTTCGGTGCCAACCACCAAAGAACAAAAATCTCTCGATGAACCCGAATCCAAGGTAAACTTTTCATGTAATTCGATTGCATTTGATTACTAACTATAACTGTTCACAATCAGTATCAGTGGCTACTTTCATGTTTGCACTTCATAGATCCTAGCATGATGTATGTTCTGTTGATTTTGCTCTTTGCTTTCTGCTTCTGTCGAATTCTGTTCGCGGTCACTCTTTATGTTTGGGTTGCGTTGATGTACTTGTACTTGGTGCGAATGGGATATGGGATTGTATTGTATGGAGCTTCATGATTATCGCATCGATGCTTCTGTTTTCTCTAAAGTGGCCATTCGGCCGTTTGTTCACAGGACCGAAGCGCACGCGTCTCCGTTAGTAATGAAAACAACATCCTACTTGATCCAGAAGTGCTCACTGATTTTACTACTCAAGCTCTGGTCCTTACAGTATTGGCTACACTTGTCAAATACAGTACAGATGAAACAGAGACACGCATTCTTTATCAGTATTTAGCTGAAGGAGCCATTGTTTTTCCAAAAGTTTTTCCAGTCATGTATGTGCTCTTTTTGGATAAAGTATAGAATAGTGTCCAAACTCAAAATGCGTTTAAATGATTATAAATCGGTACATTTCCCTTCTGTTCAATAAAATAAACCAAAATTCGGGTGCGGAAGCAAAGATTTGTGATGATTTGATAAGTTTTTATAGTAAAATGTGTAATAATTGCGTAGGCTTCCACAGTCTGAGTCATGAGAAATATTCGTTTTCCGGGAATGGACTGTGTCATATTTTGAGTCAGAGCTCAACGTTTCGCCCGCAGTCGTATGGGGCATCTTCAGGAGCAAGGGGGATAGTACTGTCTTAAACAAGGTTATCCGACGTGTCAACCACGCTAATGAGGACCCAACGGACAGTTAGGGCACGCTGTTTATAGAAATCCCACCCACACTGATAGGTATCTCAATTTTAATTCTCACCACCATCCCTCGCAGAAACTGTCAGTAGTCAACGCTCTCGTACACCGTGCCATCAAAATCTCTGAACCTGATATCCTACAGCAGGAGCTTGACCACATCAAACAAATAGGTAGAATTCTTAATAAAAACAATATTAAGGTCTTTTTTAAACCTCCACAAAAAATCTCAGAAATACTCCCCCAAACTAAAGATAAACGCGAACCCTTGTCGTCACCCGGTGTTTATAGTATTCCTTGTTCTTGCGGCACAGTATACATAGGTGAAACAGGAAGGAGCGTTTACACTAGATTGTCAGAACACAAACGCTGTCTGCGTAATGGTATGGTATTAACATCTGCGGTCGCAGAACACCAACACAACACAGGACATAACATCTTATTTGAAAATTTCCGCATTTTAGCTCCTGTCCCTGAGTTTTACAGACGTAAATACAGGGAAACTTTAGAAATATGGAAACATCCTAATAACATCAATCGGAATGATGGCTATTTCTTGAGCCACATGTGGAAACCGGTGTTCTCGGAACACGACACACCCAATCTACCATTACGAACTCGATTCCCATTGGTCCTCATTAGCTTTGCTCATCTACAGTATCTTTAGATTAGTATATAACTGTCTTTTCGGCCTTCCTTTCGTCACTTGGTTTATTTGGCCTCTAGCGTGGTTTACACGTCGGGTAACCTTGTAAACTGAGTCTCCCCCCCTTGTTGCTTAAACTCGGCCTCTAGCGTGGTTGACACGTCGGGTAACCTTGTTTAAGACAGTACTATTCCCCTTGCTCCTGAAGATGCCCCATACGACTGCGGGCGAAACGTTGAGCTCTGACTCAAAATATTACACAGTCCATTCCCGGAAAACGAATATTTCTCGTAAAATGTGTAGTTAGTAACACGTAACACTGAAAAAATAACGAATTATGAATGTAACCATACGATTTTCGTCAAATAGAGTTCGAAAACTAAAATGTTTCCGCGCTCTAATTTCATATTTTTATACGATATTTTACATAAAAGAATAGAGCTCATTAAAAAAATGCATTTTAAAACTGGAACCGATTCTATACGCTGCTCTCATTTTTTATGCTGTTTTGTACTTATTCATTTTTATTTTAGATATAACTTACTGGATATGAAAATTACTAATGTGTTAACTACTTGTCATGATCAGGTAATTTTAAATGCAGTACAAACTATTATTCAAAATATGATTGCGTGTGAAGATACGAGTCAACAGCAATTGCATTATTTGCAAAGTTGTGGTTTCGGGGGTCTATGGCGATTTGCTGGACCATATACTAAAGTAAATTATTTGTACACGTTTTAAAAATATTTATTTATAAATAAAATGATTTCAGTACAACGGTACTGCTGAAAGCAGTGAATTGTTTGTAAACTGTTTGGAGGCTATGGTTGAAACGTGTCTGCCAGTGGAAGAAACCGAAGGAGAGAATGGGGAAATGCAGCAGTATCCATCCATGTTGAGCGTCAGCTCAAATATGAACCTGTCATCTAGTATGTCTAGTTTAACACTAGGTTCACCAACAGAGAAAGAAATGATCAGCAGGGACTGTGAAGGAGGCAGCAGTACATCTCTTGGCCGTTCGTCGTTCAGCAAACAGCGGAATATTAAACCCAAGACTGCATGTACGCACAAACACAATTCATCAACTGATACTCCTAAATGATTTATAGGTACGTTGTAATTTTTATATGTATATCTTAGTGAAAACTAATTGTGATCATAATAAAAAATTTCCATTGTCAAATATAATACGCAATATTTTGACACTTTTATCTGTAAAACTAGGCCCGAGAAACTGGCACAATCACGCGAAATCAATCAGAAAATTTTGTAATATTAATTTTTAATTAATTATTCAAAAATTTATTATGGTTGTTTTTTTAAAAAAACACATAGGTTTGAGTAAATAGTAATAAAATATTTATTAGGGTTACAGGGTCCAACATAACTAATTTTTGTCCAACGTTAAATTCCAGCCCCTCCTTCATCCCAGTTAAAACCATCCCTGAAAAGTTAGGGATGTTATATTAATCATCGATGGGCAACACGGAGCAAAGCGAAGTGATTGGCTTCCAGCGCAACGCCAGGGTAATCAATAGACCAGAAAAGTTAGGTTAGAATTTGCCTTTGGCGCGAATTCATAGTTTGAATTCGCTAGTATAGGTTTCATATAGGAGTTTAATTTTACAGACGAAAAAAAAATATTTTAAAAAATAAATTAAGCAGCTCTTGCTAAGAATTCGATAGTTTGTTTATTCAGTAATAGATTGCAACAGTTTAAACCTGTAGAAAAGGTAAAGTAAGAAAATTATTTGAAATTAAAGTGCTTGGTGCAAGCAAGGATACCGTATGTCTTTAACCCACCAGTAAATAGGACAGCACAATAGAAGATGAAGCATGCACGATCAAACTAAGACATACGGTCAATGAATCTTGTAGTGTTGTATTATTATTTAAATAATTATAAACTGTGCAGAGTTTATGTGAATATTATTGTACAAATTTGGAGATGAAGGATCGGTCTAGAGGCTACATATAATGCTTTGCATAAGAAATTTACTTTTATGAGATTTTTCGGCCTTTAAAGTTGAGCAAAAATTCCCTTGGTAAGAAACACACGGGGATTGAAATTATGTTCTCAGCGTTATGAACTGAGTTTGAATTTTGCGCCTAAGTTTGACCGTTACATTTTTCTGGTCTATGGACCTTTTACATCAAAAGAGAGATAGACAAAAATTACATAATGTAGTGCGCAGTAGGTTGTTTTCGCTTTGAGGGGGCCAGTTACATTTCAAATAAAATTACAAATGGCGGAAAGTAAAAACTCTGGAAAAAACTTAACTTTCTTAAATAAATTCACACAAAGCGTTTGTGATGAATATTTTAAAACAAGAGGAAGAGGAGATGGAATCAGAAAAAGTGGTTTTTTGTTCCACAACATAAAGTGACAGATAATTGCGTAGTTGCCAGTTTGATATTAGGAAAGTAATAAACAAGAATAAAATTGTTGTTTTTTCTTTTAAATATATTTTTTTCATTATTAATTATTTCTTTATAATTAAAGACAAAATTATTTAAGTTTTAGTGTTTAAATAATTTTTTATCGAAAATAAATGCTTATTCTTTTTTACTTGCCAACATGGTGCCTCCTCATCTCTAATTCGTAAAAATTTCACTACGTGGCGCATTGAAAAATGACGTCAGGGTGCAATAAAAATGTAATAGGTCCATAAATTTTCTGATTGATTTCGTGCGAAAGTATGATATTTATATCATTAGATTTGAATAAAATGTAAAGATTCTTTATAGATATTAATTTAGAAGTTTCAAAATAATGTGTGTTATATTTCGGTAGTATATGTCTCAATATTCTAAATTTGGTATTCCAGATTGTTCAGTGTTTTGTATGTGTGAATGAGGCTGTTGGTTTGTATCAGTAGTTATTGATCTCAAAATTAAAGTACAATTTCCAGTGACAGTACTAATATCTGTAAATGGGTCATTTGTTTATTATACAGATGGCAGTGATACTGATTTCTAAAGAATGAACTATGCCTTGATGTCATATAACAATTAGCTAATTACGGGTGCTGAATCAATCTCTACATTTTGTTCTAAAATTTTCATATCTCTTTTTATTTGTTTTATAAATGACTGATTTAAATAAGGCTGAGCCTTTTATATGTTTACACACCAAAGAATTTTTGATTTCTCACTATTTATAATTTTATTGTAAATACAAACCATGTCCAGAATTTTTATTTAAATATTTTATAATTTAACTGTAAATAAGAATAAAACTATGTATTAAATAAAATCAACGACAATCGTGCCGTTATCAAAGAAACAAATTTGTGTGGAACTTAAGAATATGAATCAATGATTGATTTTATTTCCATATCGACAAATATCTCTGCTTCCTACTTCATATGTTGCCTGTTACTGTTCACTGGACTTTTTATTCATGCACCCGATGTTATTGGATATAAGGGAGTGTATAAAAAGATTTCTTATGCAATGGAACAAGTGTTATTAAAAATTATATTTGCACAATTATGAATAGATTGCACGACAATGATTTCATGTATATAATTTCAGCAAAACTTCAGGAATTTGGTGCTCGTAAGAGTTTATCCAATGTCCATCATACTAGCCGGAATTTTATGAAATCAGTGTTGATACAATCGCTTATTATTTGTTAAATGTAACTTCAATAACAGTCGGATTGTCCACTATCCTAGCTGTGTTGTTTCCCTCGACAACTTCACCCACAACCCAAGCTGGCCAGCCGTCTCTCCTTTCAATTTCGTCACAGAATTCTTGTGCATGTTCTTTCGGTAAACAAATAAGCAGACCTCCTGCGTAAAAAATATATATTGGTGTTTATTGTGTCTAATAATAAATTAAATAAGAAAGTGTCTATAGTCCCAAACGCAGGATCGTTTAGTAAAAATTAAAATCCCGAATAGGCCTGGTTTACGCAATTTCTTTAAATACATTTTAACATTATTTATTTATTTATTTATTGTAAATTCACTCTACAGGATAATATCCCAATTACAGAGGAATTGTTTCACTGAATGTACAGAAATTTCGTCGCGTGACGCGCGAGTAGTGACACCTTACAATAAAAATAGAAAAAGTAAAAAAAAAAAATACATATACAGGGTGTATTTGCGAAGACGAACCCCCCCTTAACTTTTTTATTGTAAGGAATAGAAAAATTTTCTTCTTATAAAAGTTTTATTATAGTAAATATATTATTTGATAACAGGTACAGAAATTTTTTATAAAGTCAGGTTTACATGATACGACTAAGAAGTTTTATTTTTCAAATGGGAACCTAAAATTGTTTTACTAAAATAAAAACCATCATTTTTTTCCCTTTTCAACGATGTATTAGTTTCTATTAATGTATTTGAAAAAATTCGAGAAAAATAAGATAATTAAGATATCATTTTTATTAAAATATCCTAGATGGCTATGTGAAAATACGCAAAATGTAACAATGTTTTATAACTTAACAAGCTAAAATAACAAATTCAATCAAAAAATAATAAAATTCATTCAAAAAACAATAAATATTTTGTTTATATTCACATTGCCACCTAGTATTTAAGTAAAAATTGTTTCTAAATTATCTTATTTTTCTCGAATGTTTTCAAATACATTAATAAAAAATAATACATCGTTGAAAAGAGAAAAAAATGGCGGTTTCTATTTTATTAAAGTAATTATAGGTTGCCATATGAAAAATAAAAGTTGATAGTCGTATCTTGTAAACCTGACTTTATAAAAAAATTCTGTACCTGTCATCAAATAGTATATTTACTATAATAAAACTTCTATATGAATAAAATTTTTCTATTCCTTACAATAAAAAAGTTAAGGGGGGGTTCGTCTTCGCAAATACACCCTGTATATTTCTTGCAAGAAGTATAGCAGATAGTACTTTCTTGAACATAGAAATGCTGTAAGAATATATATCTAGTTCTAATAATTCAATTACAAATTTGTTGTAAATAATACACATCTGTCTGACAGGTGAACGTAGTTCGTAGTTTGTCCTTGGAGTCGGGTAAGCAAATGTCAATTTAGTTCGAGATCGAGGAACAAGAAGATTTATTTTAGAGAGGATAGCCGAATCATCTACCGAATTATTGACCAATTTTATCTAACACACAAAATTCATACTTTGAAAATTAAGGCCGAGTTTTGTAAGGTGTTCAACAACGATCCAGCGTTCGTGTATTCAATTATTTTCTAGTACTAAACCACGCCTCTTAAGGATTTAAATTTTTTGAACACGGTCCCGCGTTCAGGCTCTAGCCACGTCCATTAAATAAATACCCGATGTTTCGGGTGTGGTGCCCGCTAAAAATTTACTATTGCCAAGGACTAGAGCAACTGCAGCCATCTTTGCTATTACTGGAACGGTGTGAATGACAAACTGCACATTTCCTTGTTGATTTTCAGCGAGATTATTGGCATGTCCCAGCAACCCGAAACCGGTAACATCTGTAGCCGCGTGTGCTTTGTATTTGTGCATGAGCTCAGCACCTACGTGAATTGTATGTAGATATTATTACCTAACTTGTGGATTTGAAATGAAAAATCTACACTTACAACTTTCATTCATTCAAATAACATATCAAAATATGCTCCAAGTAGTAATTCTAAAACTAGAACTGGTTGAGCTAGTTCAATAATTTTTTGTAATTGTATATACAGGGTGTAAATGAAATAAGTACATTAAATTTAACCAGTAATATAACTCGTCGAGAGCAACAATATTTCTTAATAACTTTTTCTCGAAATCGCACATTTTTTTTAAGCATTTTTACAACCCCGTAAATTGACGAGTCGTTCCAAGTATTTTTCTAATAATTTTCTAAATTTTGTTTTAGCAATTGACAGTCCTGTCAGTTTTTGCAGTTAAATTTTGACATTAGTAATAAACTTGTTTATAAGGTAAAATTTTGTCAAAATGCTTACGTTTGCAAATAACGAGTACACAGACATTGTAATTACTTACCTCTGGTTTATTTCTTTATTCGTATCTTTACTACATTTTAATTTGTGGTTGATATAAAGACAGTATTATAGAGTTGCCAACACATTTAGGCGGAGCGTTTCCAAATCATACGTTCCTAACATTCGCACATTTCGTAATCTTGTACATCTATATCACAATACGGAGTGTCACATATGACAATTTTTAAAAAAGCAACAGTTGCATCCAAACCATGTTCAAAAGTTCAATGTTTTCAGCACATAACGGACTTCAATTTTGGGAATGGCTCATAATGTTCATTAATGAGACTGAATTTACCGATAACCGACAATTTTTGAGCTGTTTGTATCCCACTTGAATACGGCAGCAGCCATTTGTTCTCCATGCGCGGGTAACGAAATATGCAGCAAATCTTTAAAGAATTTTAACTCAAAATCTAAAAGACTTAGAAAAAAAGTTATTAAGAAATATTGTCGCTCTCGTCGAGTTACATTACTGGTTAAATTTAATGCACTTATTTCATTTACACTCTGTATAATTTATTTTTAAAACTAACTTTAATCTAAACGCAATAATTGAAAAGAAAAACGACGAATGACCTTTTGTCCCGATAGAGAATTTTCCCATGTGTAAACTTGTACGATGAATATAAGATAATACTGTGTTTCAGAGTTAGAATGAATACGAAAAGTAGATACATCTTAAGACAACGAATTATCTCGATTACAAATTTGAATAAGTTGTAAGTGTGATTTGATTTGATTGTGGTAGAAGTTATTTACCTATTATGTTGAGACGAGCCATAGATAACACCGCATGCTGGAAAGCTGTGTCTACGTCTTCCCTGCTTACAGCACGGCTGATTTTGTCCCAGCGTACCTGATCTTCTGTCCATCTATGTGCATTGCAAGCCATCTGTGCTCCTAATGGTTTTGTGAGAACAATAAAATCACCAATTTGCGCCTTGGATGGTCTATAGATAACATGAGAGAATCAGCTATTGTAGGTGTAGGTAATAATAATAAGGATTACAATAATAATGAAACACACAGTGAAGTTAAAGTACAATTTAAATATCTTACATGATGAATTCGTCAGGTTGGCACACTGACGTCGCAGCACCGCCTACAATACACCACGGGTTGATGGCGCTAGTTTGGCAGATTGGCTTTACGTTAGCTAAAGCTGCGTTATCCTGTAAATAATTCCGGATATAACATCATTATAGGGATGAGTACTCACTTATAGTTAGTCACGTCATCCATTTAAACGATTTGTCTAGTACTGGACTTATTTAGGGTTGATGAACATGAACATAGGGATTTAACATGTGATTGCAGGTATCAAATTTGGCGCCCAACGTGGGTCGTCAGGAATTAGCTTTATATAATTTCATACTCTCCTGTTCATTGTACAGTGCAAAGTTGTTCAGAACTAAAAGTTGCATACAAAACTGTTTTTACTTTTTTTGTGCTTACAGTTTTGAAAATCTAAAGTTTTTTGTTAGTGGCGAACTTTCCTTTTTTCTGGTTTTTATAATTTTTTATAAACACCAAACGTTTTTATAATGCCATAAGTCATGGCTATTACTATTAGATTTTGCCATAAAATGAACAAGAGAGCAGGAAATTGGATAAAGCTAATGCCTGACGGCCCCACGTTGGGCGCCAATTTTATTACGTACAATCACAAGTATTTTTTGCGTTGCATCTGGTAAAAAAATATTTTGAATTCGATTAAACTATAAGGCAATCATTTGACGTTCAATAAAGTGAATCGTTGAAAAGGAACGAACCATCTCTAACTAATTTGTAGCATGTAATTCTATAAGTATGCACTACATACCTTGAAACCTTGCACGATTAGAGGCATAATTGTATCTCTTTCTTTTTCATCCATTTGTGTGCATACCGACATTATCATTATTAAACTGTCAACTTTTGCAACACCCATTGCAAACAAATCGCTCAATACATTCGCACATGTTATTTTACCTGTATAAACAAATATGTAAATAATTAGTTTT
Organism: Harpalus rubripes; assembly: GCA_963082715.1. Taxonomy (NCBI): domain Eukaryota; kingdom Metazoa; phylum Arthropoda; class Insecta; order Coleoptera; family Carabidae; genus Harpalus; species Harpalus rubripes. Next base: position 3,021,723 of record OY720458.1, on the reverse strand, counting down.
TTCATTTATAATCTATAAGTATATGTATATATCTAAGTTAGTTTATTACCCATCATGTACGGATCATCTATAAGTGGATAAAAGAAATCTGTAGTTTGTAATAAGGAAAGATTGTGATGACGACTTAATGGTATTAAACATGAATCTAATCCTATACCTGTAAAAAGTCTAACATGTTTTGAATGTTCTGGTAAATTGTTATTTTAAATATCGTTGTAATATCTGTTCACATTATCATAATACATTTATAATTTAATTTATATGTAACTGGTAAAGTATTTATTATACCTATTTCTCCTTCAGTAGATGGAGTGTTTGTAATTCCCGCTAAAAGATTCGCTAAAACCGCTGCGGGAATTTTACACCCTCATCCCCGAAGATCAGCAAATTTTGTTAGGCGAAATGATGGATCAAGTCCATATTTTGATGGATCAAATATTATGTTTTCCATTTTAATATTACTACTGAAATTTATTGTGTCAGTTACTTAAAGAACTAAAGTTAAATTAAGTCACCTGTTGATTTTATATAACTACAATACAAACAATACTCTCATTAATAGTTATGAAAGTGGAGTAGGATAATATAACTAAGATTGTCTTGAACCTTGAACAGCAAAGCAATATTTTGTAGGTTATTGGTTACATAATATTTAAATAAAAAAATCATTTAAAATAATAAAGTTATATACAGATACTTAAGGAATTTTAATTTTTCTAAAATATTTATATTTAAAATAAGTATTTTGTAATAAATGAATGTTATTTTTGTCTGTTGGTATCACAGTTTGATGAAGTCCCACGTGTAGTGTTGCCACGTATAGATATTTTTCCCCATGAAAACTTAAGGGTTGTAGGGTAGCTACTTAGTAGGGATATTTTGTTTGTGTGTGTGGCAGCTGGTAATCACACATGTTTTTTGTTTGTTGTGACTTTAACTTGTAGTACCGGTGTGGTTCAATTTATATGTGATTTTAAAATATGAGTGTAATATAATAACATAAAACTTAAAGATGGAAGAAGTAGCAGAATCAGATTATTGGGACGTTTCTTACGAGTATGACGATGATCAAACTACTGCTTCCATATATCAAATTTATAAACTATGTTTGGAACCAAGTTTATACGAAACGTTGCCTCATATCGCAAAACTTCTGTTTTTCTGCCTGGTATTTAGATTAGTCGTCCATACAAGTATGTTGTCAATTATATAAAAAAGTTTATTTTATGTTTATGTAATTATTTTCCGTAGAATTAATACCACAATCCGGTGGCCATCTAGTTTCTGCAATATGTGGGGTGCTCGTTCTATATAGCATATCTTCGGCTACATTCTTACTTGTGTTATATGTAATTTCTTTATATGTTATAATGAGAATAACTAGTTTTTTCAGTGAACACGACTGGCCGTATTTAACGGCTTGTTTATGTGCGGTGTGCTTAATATTTAAGTTAGTAACTTAAGAATGAAATATGAATTATAATTCAATGATTAATTTTTCACAGTGAATTTATGTTTCCGATTCCACAACTTTGGAATGAAACTCGTGGTCAGCATATGATTGCCACGATGAAAGTAATATCAATTGCTTTCGATATGAAAAAAAAGACAATTCGCACATTTCCACCATTTATTGAATATGCTGGTTATTTGTTATGTCCATGTAATTGTTTATTTGGTCCGTGGGTTTCGTTTAATGCATATAAAGCTGCATTTATTACTCAATCGCCTTTATTTGTAAGTATATTTAGTTATAATTGCGTAGGCTTCCACAGTCTGAGTCGTGAGAAATATTCGTTTTCCGGGAATGGACTGTGTCATATTTTGAGTCAGAGCTCAACGTTTCGCCCGCAGTCGTATGGGGCATCTTCAGGAGCAAGGGGGATAGTACTGTCTTAAACAAGGTTACCCGACGTGTCAACCACGCTAGAGGCCGAGTTTAAGCAACAAGAGGGGGAGACTCAGTTTACAAGGTTACCCGACGTGTAAACCACGCTAGAGGCCAAATAAACAAAGTGACGAAAGGAAGGCCGAGAAGACAGTTATATACTAATCTAAAGATACGGTAAATGAGCAAAGCTAATGAGAGCCAATGGGAATCGAATTCGTAATGGTAGATTGGGCGTGTCGTGCCATCAAAATCTCTGAACCTGATATCCTATAGCAGGAGCTTGACCACATCAGACATAGTTTAATCCAGAACAACTATGACGTAAAATTAGTCAATAATGTTATTCATAGACAATTAAATCCTTTACCCAAAAAACCCGTGGATACCTCGTTCGAAACATTTGCATCTATCCCTTACATTAAAGGATTCTCGGATAAAATAGGTAGAATTCTTAATAAAAACAATATTAAGGTCTTTTTTAAACCTCCGCAAAAAATCTCAGAAATACTCCCCCAAACTAAAGATAAACGCGAACCCTTGTCGTCACCCGGTGTTTATAGTATTCCTTGTTCTTGCGGCACAGTATACATAGGTGAAACAGGAAGGAGTGTTCACAATAGATTGTCAGAACACAAACGCTGTCTGCGTAATGGTATGGTATTAACAACTGCGGTCGCAGAACACCAACACAACACAGGACATAACATCTTATTTGAAAATTCCCGCATTTTAGCTCCTGTCCCTGAGTTTTACAGACGTAAATACAGGGAAACTTTAGAAATATGGAAACATCCTAATAACATCAATCGGGGTGATGGCTATTTCTTGAGCCACATGTGGAAACCGGTTATTCTCGGAACACGACACGCCCAATCTACCATTACGAATTCGATTCCCATTGGTCCTCATTAGCTTTGCTCATCTACCGTATCTTTAGATTAGTATATAACTGTCTTCTCGGCCTTCCTGAGTCTCCTCCTCTTGTTGCTTAAACTCGGCCTCTAGCGTGGTTGACACGTCGGGTAACCTTGTTTAATACAGTACTATTCCCCTTGCTCCTGAAGATGCCCCATACGACTGCGGGCGAAACGTTGAGCTCTGACTCAAAATATGACAGTCCATTCCGGGAAAACGAATATTTCTCATATATTTAGTTATTTTAAACCCATAAACATTCGGATGAACTTCTTTTTGAGCATTAATGGTCTCACCTTTATTCTCGAAAATGTTTCCCTAAAAAAATCTATATTTTATTATTTTTATTTTTTTTCAGGAATTTAACTGGCTAAAATATATTGTAGTAGCTGTATTAAAATGTGTCGTATTTCTGACCATGTCCAATTGTTGGTCATATTATTTGATCCCGAATTCATATAGGTATCTGTTGAAATATTAATTGTGTACTTGTTATTAATATTTTTATGATTATAGATGGCTTGGTGCATACCAAGAAGCATTTTCATTCCGAACAAGTCATTATTTCATATCATTTTTGTCGGAAGCAGCAATGCTTGCAGGTGGATTTGGCTACGTGAGCAATGAGAAGAAAAAAAAGGAAGCAGCTTGGGCATTTGAAGTAACTCGACCTTTGATGATTGAATTTCCGCGATCCTTGGTTGTAGTTGTAGTATATTGGAATATGCCGATGCATATGTGGCTAAAAAATTGTAAGTTATAATCTAAAATATTTATGAAAGTTTTTACTCGACGAATTTTATTTTTCGAGTACAAAAAATATTTTAAAAAAACAACTCTTGGCTTGAGTATTGAAAACAAGTATTAAAATTAAATTTATAGATTAGTAGAAATTCGAAGATCAGTATAAAATATTTGTGTATTTACAGATGTGTTCCTGGAATGCAAACCTCACGGCAGTTTCTTCGCTATTATTATGACTTATGTGATATCTTCTTTACTCCATGGCTTTAATTTAAAATTAGCGGCAGTATTACTATCCTTAGGTTTTTATACATACATCGAATATAAGTTTAGGTATAAGCTAATGACAATTTTTAATGCTTGTATTGGTGCTAACAGGTGTAAAAATTGTCACCATTTATACAAGTCAAACATCTATGTATTACTAACCAATATAATGTTTAGCGCTCTTGCAATGTTCCATCTTGCATATTTAGGCTGTTTATTGGAAAATTCTGCTGGATCTTATGGTAGTTATGATGAGAATGAAGAAGTTTTTGGTAAATGGAGAGAATTGAGTTTTGCCAGTCATTGGTTCGTATTGTTGCAGTTCTATGTACATAGAGTAATCTAATTTTTTTTTATAAGTTTATAACAATACTGTTCTTCATGTGATAAATACATGATTCTACCTTGTATTCATTTGTGTATTCTTGGAGTTTTTTTTTACCAGTAAACATGAGCGTATGTCATTATTATAGTTACACGAATGATTGACAGCAATGTATTATCGCGTTTTTTTTTAAAACTAGGCATAGGGAGTTGTCAAAATCATCAAACTGTCATCTTCTAAAATGATATATGAAGAAAAAAAAGTCTAAGGCAAGTTTTCGATTTACTTGCTGCTTATTTTAATAAGCCACCCAGGCCAGCAATTATTAGAAAAATATACAGGCTGTTTCCTTTAAAACAACCAGCGCTTTTTTGGGCAAACTAACAACTTTAGAGAAAAATGAAACAATTGCGTAGGCTTCCACAGTCTGAGTCATGAGAAATATTCATTTTCCGGGAATGGACTGTCATATTTTGAGTCAGAGCTCAACGTTTCGCCCGCAGTCGTATGGGGCATCTTCAGGAGCAAGGGGATAGTACTGTCTTAAACAAGGTTACCCGATGTGTCAACCACGCTAGAGGCCGAGTTTAAGCAACAAAAGGGGGAGACTCAGTTTACACGTTGGGTAACCTTGTAAACTGAGTCTCCCCCTCTTGTTGCTTAAATTCGGCCTCAAGCGTGGTTGACACGTCGGGTAACCTTGTTTAAGACAGTACTATCCCCCTTGCTCCTGAAGATGCTTCATACGACTGCGGGCGAAACGTTGAGCTCTGACTCAAAATATGACACAGTCCATTCCCGGAAAACGAATATTTCTTTAGAGAAAAATGTTTTATACCAAAAATGATCAAGAATAAGGGGATAATGTATCAATAGTAACAAACCGAATATTTATCCAGTGGTTCTTAAACAGTAGAATAAAATTATATTTTTTTAAATGGCACCCTATATAATTTTTTAGCCCTTTAAATAGAATATTATTTTCTGATTTCAACGATATAAATATAGCATAGGGTTGTATAACAATTATTTCGAGAAAAATGTTATTAAAAACTAGAAATAATGTAATAAAAAATGGGTATTGCATAGCCTATTGTAATATAACATTATTTTTAATACCATTTTTCTCGAAATAATTGTTATACAAACCTATGCCATATTTATATCGTTGAAATCAGAAAAAAATCTATCTAATGGGCTAAAAAATTATATAGGATACCATTTAAAATAATATGATTTTGTTCTGCCGTTTGAGAACCACTGGTCGAATTTTTGGTTTGTTATTATTAATAAATTAGCCCCTTATTCTTGATCATTTCTTGTATATAACATTTTTTTCTGAAGTCATTAGTTCGCCCAAAAAATCGCTGGTTGTTTTAAAGGAAACACCCTGTATAATAATTATAAACTAGAAGATGCGTCAATGGATTAAAAGAAAATCAGAACAAGTAAGATGATTAACAATAAGGAACAGTAAATTATACAGTTAAATGAAAATGACAATACCCCTCTGAAATTGACAACTCCCTATATCCAGTTTATAAAAAAACGCGATCATACATAGCTGTTAATTATTTTGAATGTAACTATGGTAAAGACTTACGCCCATGTTCACTGATAAAAAAAATTCCGGTATTTAGAATGTGAAAAGAGTTGAGCTACACAAAGTATTTGTTCTTATTTTTTAGAATAACTTAATAATTTGTATAATTTGTTAGTGTAAGTTTAAAACAATTGCCGTTCTTCATGTGATAAATATACGTTTCTACTTTGTGTACATTTGTGAATTTAAAAGAAGTATATATTTATTTTGATATAAACAAATATTTATTTATTACTAGCCTTGTGAATCAGTAGTAAACAATGGGCCGATGAAGTAAATATCAGTTATTAGAGAAGTGTGCGAAGAGGACGAAAGTCGAGGGAAGTATGATCGTGAACGGTGTTTACGGCGTGCACATATTATTTTTAGATGCGTGCGTGTACAGTTCCGTGGAATCATCGAATGATGTGTCGGCTACTAGTTTGGATGAAGACGTCAGGAGCAGGAGATTCGGCGAACAGCACCGTGAATCTGAATCTGCGAGCAGGAACAGTACCGCGCATCTGGGCTCGTGGCGCCCGCCGCGGCCGCATTAACCCTGTGCCCTGTGCTTGTGGACTCACCCGCGCAGTGGCGTAACCGCGGCGCTTTTCTTTCATTTATTCATTGCTGAGGCCGGCATTACACTATAAAAGTTCTTTGACAAAGATCTTTTATACAATATGCGACAGTGTAATACCTCAACATAAAAGAAGACAGGAATACATATCATATTGAAAATTGTTATTTGACAGTTGTGTCGTTTGTGTTTTGTAGTGTATACAGTTAGCTTTGGCTGAAATTGAAAACTCTACAATAGGGGATTCCACCATTTTTTTAATATATGAACGTATAAGTAAAACTAAGACTGTCGGTGAAAAAATTCCTATTAATAAGCGAGTTATAGTCCTCCGAAATTTGAAAATATAGATGTGACGTCACGAATATGAGTTTTTATATCAAACTATTTTCTTCGTGGACCTAAATGTTCTTGAAATATATGCTATTTCTAAATTATATTTATAAAAAATAAATGAATATTATTATACTGTACAAGTCGACATGATTTATAATTGTAAATGTATTTAAATTATTAAGTTTAATGCAAAATATTTATATTCAAATAAAAACTGTTTGAGAATTGCATTACTGGACTGATAGCCACGCCTCCGCTATTTGAATTTCTCTACTTCCATTGGTAGTAGGCTCCGCCCCTAACTAGGTATTCGTTATATATTTATAGGTCGTCTTTTAGTCGCCAATCAAAATAATATATATGGATTTCATATGAGTGACGAGCTGTTATAACAAAAATTCCCTTATTTCCAAAGTATTTCAATTATGTCGTTTTATTTCTTTATTAATATTTATTATTAAGCATATACTTTCAATATTTTTTCTTAATTTCTCTTAAATCAACTGCGCTGTAATCCCCTATTAAAAAATCCAACTTGCCAGGCCTCGGTCGCAATAACTGGGTTCAACACGAAAATACCACTTTCTACTCCTAATAACATAATATACTATTCTTGTTAATGGTGTATGCACAAAATTTGTTAGAAATGTCATCAGTGCCTCGTACGTCACAGACCACGTGATGTCTTTTTAGCGCCAAAATAAATTACAAGAAAATTTATGTTATATAAATTTTAATTTTTTGCCATCCTGTTATTTTTTTAGCATAATGTTGAAATTTTTTTCTTTAAATTTTACATTAGAATACCTTAACTCTACTCACACTCGTGGCCGCGTGCCTGAGTGTCAGGTCGCAAATCTGGGGAACCGGGTTCGATCCCGACCGACGCCAAATATTTCGAATTTTAAATGGCGCTAAATTGACCCCCTGTGGTGCACGCTCCACGCTAGCATTGAGTGCCCGTGAGGTGACGCTTGGTAAACGCCCGCACGGTACAAATATGTCATCATCATAACCGATATCTGTGTACAAAACAGATTGGCACACCCAGCAATGGGTAATATGCCGTGATGATATATTTATTTTATTTATTTATATATTCACACTAAAATTTTAGAAATGGTTTGTAAAATCTTTACGTAGTGTAATAAGCTATTTTGTATTTTGCGTTCATAATGAAGTCATTACGATACGCAATTGCGTATCGTAATGACCTTCATTTCGATACGCAATTTTTGTTTTAGACGGTTGGTACTAGATGACGTTTCTTTAACCCATTTTTACCTAATTTATTTTTAGTTAATTGACAATTCATTTTAATAATATAATGTCGAAATTATTATTTTTTTTATTTAGGGAAGATTATTTCCATGAAAATGTACAAATGGTTACAAATATAATCACAAATTGAGTAAGTAAATGTTAATTGTAGAAGGCGCAAAATATAAAAAATAGTATAAAGAACTCATTTTATAAGACTTTCTTTCGCACTTGTCAATTAGAAAACTCGCTAACGCTCGTTTTTTAAATTTTGATGCGTGCGAAAAAAGCATGTCTTATAAAACACGTTCTTTAATATACAATGTTGATGATCCATAGTCATTAAATCTTATTAACTTTCACGTACCTATGTACCTCGTTAGATACTCATTTACTTTTTATTTACAGCAGCACGTACCAATATTTTCTTCTCTTCTCCTATTAATAAAATGTGTCTTTTATACAATTCTAAATTTTCGTCTCTAGATATCTTCCTTCTATCGTCTAAGCAATTTTACCACTGTCTTCTGAAGTTTTCCGTTGGTCAAAACCACAACCCCTCGTTATTACATCGTTAAGTTATTTCTTTACCTATCTACTTTGTTCCTCAACCTAGTTTTCCTCTGTACTGTAATTGGGCTCTGCCTGTTGTATGGAGTATTTAACAATAATAATAATAATAATAATAATAATAATAATAATAATTTTGTGGTCATGACATTTTTATTCAAAAGGTAATAAAAGTTTATAAAAGATCTTTGTCAAAGAACTTTTATAGTGTAATGCCGGCCGAAGTGCCGGCGTCCGTAAGGACGTTGAAACCCAGTGTCACGTTACGCCACTGAACCTATTTGTATTTTCGTTCTAGATCCATTTCCAACGGACTGCTCTCACGACTAACTCAGACCGCGAGCCGAATTAATATTACTCTCAAATGCTTTTTTCACATTTTCATCGAATGGCTAAATAAATAATAAAAATAACGCGTGTAATATAAACCCATTGTTATATAAGTATATATTGTGCAGGAAAAGTCTAATTAATTGCGAATATATTTTGAATTGTTAATCGCCATGCTGTTTCTACTAAGGTGGTAAGGTTCTTGCAAAAATATTTATAGTATTGTCACGTTTGTTTAACAAAATTGTTGTATGAGCCTTACTAACAGCAACCTCTTGTCGACATGCGACAAAATATGAGCGAACTTTGATGTTACCCATTGAGAAATACAATATTAATCTTTGTTACAACTACATATGCGTAATGTAACAAATATCTAACGAAAATATTTGAGTAATTTGACGTAATCCTATGTGACTAATGTTTGTTTATACTTGAGAATTCGACATTCGAGTACAAGTAGAAGACGTCGTATTCGTTTGTTTTGCCTGCACTTAAATCTAATTTAATTTAATATTATAATAGGCAACAAATGCTTAATAAATAAAAAATAAATTTAAAATATAGTTCAGCTAGAAGCTCTTCAGAACATAACATTTATTAACTTGCAAGCAAATAATTGATGGTAGAGGTACACAATAGAATAATAAATATTTAAGTAAAGAATAAATAAATTATGAAAGCATTTACTTCTGAAAAAATGTTGGTGATTTGGCAGCGCCGCATAAGCGTCGAATTTTAGTTGATAATTTGGCTACCAGATGGTAGCGAGCATGATAACCAGTGTGACGGCGATGTCGAAAGGGTGGTGTATCGTGCCGTCGGTTGACGTCTTGCCGTCCACAAACGCAAACTAGTAAAATCATGATTTGTGGAGTTATTGTAAGCATGGTTATGTGAAATAAAACACTAATAAAACAAACATGAGTTCGTGAGCTTAAATATATAATCGTGTTTAGCCGATTTTTACACAGTATTATTATGTGATGTCAGTTTTATAAAAATGGGTATGATGGATGCTGTTATCTATCAAACGACGAATATATTTGAATTAAATTATGGATCCACCAGTATTTTGCATGGGTAAGCTTTTTTTCAATACTTGCATACGGAAGTAGAAAAAAAATATCATGTTATTTAGTACATATGTTGTCAGAATACGTTTTGTGGTACTTTTTACTGACCGGCAAATGTAAATATGTGTTTTACGGGTGAAATAATCCAATATTAATGTTTCTACTTTGTTTTCGCGTGTTTGTCAGTGTATTGTTTCCTACATGTGATGTAGTAGGTCGATGAACAGAAATGTTGGGGTCATACAAACTCTGCACCAACACCATATTGCAAAATCAACTTTATCGGATTATTATCGTTTCGGATGACTTCCGCTATTATTATTAGTACACAAGCGTGTACTTTTTGACATATTTTAATATGTGGACCAAAATCTCATCATAAGAGACCACGCCCTAATCGATATTTGCTCACAATGTAGGTTACCGTATTATATCTCCAAAGAGTAAATTGTTGTATTCTATACGGATGTTATGATTATTGCTGAATTGTCTGTAAAGTGCATATTCGCAAACATCCGAGTCCTTCACGATCAATCAGAGATCCATACTTCAATTGCTTGTAATTGGAAACCTACTTCAAGTATTATTTTTAACAAAATCAAAATGCTATGCTTTCAATAATTATTTACATTGAACATTTACATATTTCCGATAAATGTCATTAAGTTTCGTAACAAATGTCTTGATGTTCAAGTATTTTTGTAAATAATTAATTTATATAGTTTATTTATTTATTTATTTATTTATTGAAAATCAATCCTACAGGATAAAAATCCCAGTTACAAGACGATTATAAAGACGTACCTACAAAATATAATATGATGCCTTGGCATAAAAATATATTCATATTAGAATACAATAAAAAATACGATGATGAACATAGCAAACAGTATACTAAACAATCAATTTAAATATGGAAAAATTGCAGAAGTGATATTTTAAATTTACGGTATGAATCGGCATAAATATCGGACTGAAAGATGACATCTTGGCCCTTTGTTATTTAACCTATTTATAGACGACATAGTAGGCCGAATTAAAAACTCAAAATGCCTTCTTTATGCTGATATGAAAATTTACAAAATTCTTAACACTGTCAATGATTGCCTTGAATTACAATGTGACATTAATAATATTATGGCTTGGTCTTTTGAATCTGAACTGCCGTTTAATGTAATGAAATGTAAGGTCATGTCGTTTTCAACGAAACAAAATAATTATATTTTATATGAGTATAGAATGAACCATATCAATTTGTGTAGAGTTAGCACTAAATTTGGGAGTATTATTTGATCCTAAGTTTGATTTTTCATTACACGTTAACAACTTAGTCACTTGTAGTTACAGAAATCTTGGATTTATTGTGAGAAATTCACGAGATTTTCATAGCATTGCCACTCTTAAATCCCTTTTCAATTGTTTTGTTCGTGCCAAATTAGAATATTGTTTCCTGATTTGGAATCCATTGTATCAAAATTCGATAAGAGCTATTGAAATTATTCAGCGAAAATTTGCAAGATATTGTTGGTATAAGGGTCATTTTGGTTCTCAAAATGATTTTCACTACAACATGCTATCTCTAGAGAATCGACGCACTGTGCAATCTCTATTGTTTATTTACAAATTAATTAATAATGTTAGAATGGATTCCAATCTACTTGCATTGTTAAATTTTCATGTACCCAGAACAAATCATCCTCGCCAAAAATATTGTTTTCCATTACAACAGCTAGGACAAATTACGAATTAAAAAGTCCGTTAAGGCGTTCATGTTCTGCATTTAATGTTTTATACACTAATTGTGATGATATTGACTTTTTTTGATTGTTTATTATTATTTAAGAAGAAATTGATGACATATTTCTCATTGTATTAATTTATAACCTGCTTATAGTAATTTTTCTTTGCACAATTTATTGTACTGATAATATGTAAATGTATTATTTTGTAGTACCCCTTAGTTGGGAACTTTGTTCCTGTCGGGTACTTATAAATAAATAAATAAATTATTAAATAAATTGCAAATTTTAATTTTAATTCATAATTTGCCCGCACTGTTCTTAAATTGAAAGTCAACTTGGTTCGTGAATTAAATCTAGGTACGTTGAAAGAGATACGAGATAAAATAGTACTATCGTTAACTTGACCATTTAACAATTTATATAAAAATGTAATGGAATGTATTTTCCTCCTTATCGATAAAGAATTTATATTAAAATAATGATGTAACATAATCCCAATCGAAACTAGGATACTGGCCGGTAAATTTATAATGACAAAATTTTAGAAACATTTTGTTCAATGACTCAATAGCATTAGAATATTTGTCGTAGGTAGGGTTCCATACAGGGGAACAATATTCTTGTTTGGATCTAACGAACGCAAAATACAAAAATTTTAACGACAATACATTTCTCAGATTGAGCATTTCTAATGATAAAACCAAGATTTCTTTATGATGCTTTGATAATAGTTTCAATGTGAGTGTACTCCAAGATCCTTATATAAGTTGATTCTATTACCCAATGTTTTTTTTTAAATAGCTCATAATTTTACATTTACTAAAATTAAAGAATAAATTGGAGGAATGAGACCAAACTAGAATACGCTTAACATCAGATTGAAAATCTATAGCGTCCTGAGTAGTATTAATTGTTTTAAATAACTTGACATCATCGGCGTACAATAATATTATTTTACAAACTGAACTTATTTTACGTTATTTACGTGAAATAGTACGAAGTTTGGGGTGCTGAACTTTGAAGGCACAAAAGGTCAATATTTTTTATATTTATATTGCTTCCCGTAAACTCTGATCTAATTATAAACCAGTTGTTATATTAAAAATCCATATAGCTTAAAAAGTGCTTGACACTGATCTTTAACAAAAATTCAATTTTGCGGTTGAATGAAAGACTGAAACAATGTTCACTTATAAAGGAACAAGTGTTACTATAGAGACTTCGGTTCAATTTCACATGAGTTACCGATTTTACCCTTGAATAGGATCTTAGAATTTATGGACTTTGATAGTAAATTCTAAAGTATATGGTAACCTACTAACGTGTCATTGCATTATCTCTTCCGCTTCATGTATTACAAAAGTGACACTAACAACAATAACTCCTTGCTTTCAACGAAGTCATATAAGATTTAAAGACTCATAATTTTCCTGCTTTATTTGAATATCAAACTTTTTATTATAGATATTTCAAATATTGGGGAGCATGAAAAAGTGATTAAGGGTGATTAGGGAAGAGTTGATTAGCAGTGTTTTAACTCTGTCAATCGATTATGGATTATTTTAGAGAAAAATACTTCAAATAAAGGTTGCGTACAATTAAGTTTACTATAACTTTTATATGAAGTTTTTTTCTTTAAAATAATCCATAATCGATTAACATGCTACCACCCAATGTTTTCCCATACAAAACGCCTATGGCCCGCATTCCGTATAAAATGCCTGTAAATCAAGTTGTCCAAAATTATATAAAAATAAAAAAAATCCAGTAAATGCGCTGTTTTTTTTATTTAGTTCCTTAGAATTTAAATAGAAATTATGGAAAACGTCAATACAAATAAATAACAATGAGTATATAAAATATCACATTTTTGAACAATATTCTACAAATTCATTTTCAGAGTAGAAACAGTTTCTGACTAAGAGTGATTTGAGTTTTACCTTGAAGCATTGAACAGTATTTGACAACTTTATTTCAGATGGTAAATAGTTAAAATATTGTACACTTTTGCATTCAGGAGAATCCCTGGCAATTTTCAGACGTTTATTTGGCACTCTGAAATGATTATTATTTCTAGTAATTTTGTTGTGAACATCCCAATTTGTAATTAATTTATCTTTATTCGTAAAAGCATAAATACAAAGTTGGTAAATATAAAGACAAGGTAAAGTTCTTCTGAGCAACAAACACATCTTTTATATGGACAGAAGCACCCCAAAAGCAAATACCCTAGGCTAATACAGAATCTATTTTGGCATGATAAAACATTAATAACTGAGCTTCGTTTAGTACAAATTTTAGGTGTTTTAATTGGAAACATGTGCAGCTCAACACAGATATAATATGGTCACAGTGTGTTTTCCAAGTAAAATCTTCTTCCATGTTTAAACCTAGAAATTTTGTGCATGGTGCTCTTTTCACAATATTACCATTAACATTAAGAGATAAATCCGTGTTACACGAACATTGATAAGTATGAAATCTCATGAAAGTCGTTTTTAACGGATTAAGATACAAAAAGTTGTTATTAAACCATGCTGATAGTTGGTTCATACTTTCATCACATGTTTCAACAAGTGTTCTATCACTTTTACTAGATACTACAATTGGAGCACCATCGGCATATAATGTTAAATGACAGTCAGTTGTAACAGAATCTGTAAGATCATTGAGATATAATATAAACAAAATAGGAGCCATGATAGTACCTTGGTCTACCCCTGAGTTTGAATGAAGAAAATCAGAACAGTAAGATAATCCGTCTTCTGTTTTTAAATGAACAAATTGTTTTCCATTCTTCAAAAAACTATCAAGCCATTCCAGAGGTGCTCCTCTAATTCCTATTTGTTCTAGTTTATGCGCTTATATGCACCGTATTTATTTTATTTGTGCTCATTTGCTCATACATTTTATTGGCTGTAAAATTCGTCTTTTTCAAAACGCCTAATTATTTTATAAATTAATGTTCCTACATTCTGGCTTGCAATTTTTCTAAAAAAACACTTTAACATGATCTAAACTAATGCACAAAATTTGCGCCCGCTTGTTTTGTGCCAATTTGTAAAATTAATATAACATTATTAAATATTTTATACTGAGTGTTTTGAATTTTTTTAAATAAAATATTTGTTTGAATGCAAACTATGTTTTGCTTTAAAATCATATTTTGATAAATTTGATATTAATAATGAATGATTTTGTATATTTGGGTAGCATGATGTCAAGGGATAGTCGAATTGATAGAGAAATTGAAAGGAGAGTGCGTGCGGGGTGTAAGGTAATGGGTTCTCTGGGTACGTTTGCTCGAAACGTAAACGTATCTAGAGAAGCTCGGTTAAGTGTGTATAATAGAGTGCTAGTGCCTGCTTTGATGTATGGAAGCGAATGTTGGGCATGGACGCGAAAGCATAAAAAGAGAGTGAGGTATTTACGTGGTGTATGTGGATAAGTAAGACGAGATCGCGTGAGGAATAATTTGGTGTATGAAAATGTTGTTAAGAGAGTAGGAATGAGCCAGTTGAGATGGTTTGGTCATGTGGAGAGAATGAATATTGAACGGCTTGTAAAGCGAATATATCTTGGTGAAATTGAGGGTGTTCGTTTGCGTGGCCGTCCAGTGTGTGAGTGGATGGATGTGATTGATAAGGTGCTAAAAGAGAGAAAGTTTCCGAGTGAGAAGAGAAGAGGAGCGTGTATGAATGCGATTATGAATGTGGCAGAGGCGAAAGAAGTGTGCTTAGACAGGAATGTGTGGCGAAGGATGATTGTTTCGTAACTATTACTGTGGTCCGGTTGCGGTATTTCGCTACCGAAAATCGGTCACTTTAATATGTTAAGAGAGGAATATTTGTTGTATGGTGTCAGGTTAGGAAGAAAGAGAGAGTGATTATTTTGGTGGTTGATATTATTATTATTGTTTCGGGTTTGTGCTAACACACTAAGTGGGAAATGCGTGATTTTATGTATGTATTTTTAAAAAATTATGAAATAATTTGACATTTTTTAAAACAGCGTTTTAGTTAAAACAAGGCCTGTGCTAGCAGCTATTGTTTTATGTTAATTAATTTTTTTCAATAAATGATATGTATGAAATTTAATCCATTTATTGTTTTTATTTTGTAAATTTACTGTTTCAAAATCCTGTCAATATATATCATAACTGTTTATTTTCCAATAAGTTTCATACGTTCATTTTTAAAATTATATATAAAAATAAATGTTAAATTAATTTAAAATTAGTTGAATTAGTTTTCTATATTGCAAAATATGTTGCTTTTATAGTATCAAAATATTATAACAATAAATTATTGATTTTAAAAACTTGGAGAGAGGTTAATGACATTTTGCTTGCAACCTATAAATATATTAAGTGTTTTAAATTTAGTGTATAACTTCTGAAAATATTGTAAGTAAAGGATCTTGTCCTCTGAAATATATTTTCTTTCATTGAGAGGAAAAAGAATCTTGAGAAAATGTGTAGTTATGTATGTAGAAATAATTTATTACTATGCGCAAAGGAAAATGCAGATGAAGTAGAATCAAATACTGCATTACAGGAAACTGTATAAGTAATTCTATATTTTTAAAGGAGAAATAGAGGAAAATTCCGCTTGATTAAATTCCAATTGTGACGCAAATAAGAATCTCTTACTCAAATGTATGTGACAGAGAGAATCGTTTTTTTTTTCAGATTGGTAATGAATTTTATTCCTGCTGTAAATGACAGTTAAGATTAATTGTAATTAATACAATAAGATATCTAGTTTAGTTGGCCTATATTCATTAATATTGTAATTTTCAATTTTCTTTACTATTCATTCCTTAAAAATATCAGTCAAAATTTTAGGTCTAGGAACATTAACCGCGGAACACGGGCGCCCGCAGACTTTTTTACAAGGTGGGTCGAAATTTTTGTGGAAGAAAAAAATGCGCCGCAGGCAAATTTTTAATAATTTTCAAGGTCAAACGTATTTCAATGCAAAGTAAGAGAATATAGAGTTCTTTACAATGAAGCAAATTTAACAAATTCTCAAAAAATTAAAATAAATATTTCATGACGAAAATGCGTATGTACGCTCTAAAAGCGTAGAATTGCCCCTTCTACTAGGCTTTATGATGCGAGATGCGAGCATAAGCAATAACTACAGAAACAGACAATCTGAAAATACAATGTTGCATTAAATTAAGCTATTTTATTACTGAGTAACAATATAATTATTCTATTGAATTGCTCAAAATAAAATGTATAATTATTAAATGTTAATTAAATCGCGCCTCACAAAATACGGCAACCCTAATGATATGTAGGTACTTTTAATATAAATAAATATGCAATGTCTATTCATTATTTACTTTTCTATTTCTTTATTTCTATATAACAGTAAAATCGATAATTGTAATTTTTGGATCTCGTGGCCGCGTGCCTGAGTGTCGATCCCGACCGACGCCAAATATTTCGAATTTTAAATGGCACAAAATTGACCTCTGTGGTGCACTCTCCACGCCAGCAATGAGTGCCCGTGAGATGACGCCTGGTAAACGCCCGCACGGTCATCATCATTACCGATATCTGCGTATAAAGCAGATTGGCACACCCAGCAATGGGTAATATGCGGTGATGATATATATATATATATATATATATATATATATATATATATATATATATATATATATATATATATATATATATATATATATATTTGTGAAAGTTTTGAGAAGAACGTGATCATAAAATGATTAGAATAAACGACGGCATATTAAAGAAAATACGACACCGAAGATAATGTAATATAATAACAGTACATAACATAATTTACTCATTCTGACACTTCAGCTATTTCGTACTTAGTAATAAATTTTTGATTAAAATATAAGAAAATATTACCAATAATTATTAAAAAATACAATGATATTTTAAAAATGGATACAGTCCATAAATGAAAGGGGGGTCAGTCGACCCTTTCGACCCCCCCTGTGGGCGCCTATGCCGCGGAACATTTACCGCACACAATTCACCGCGGAGGTTCACCACACACAAATAGATATAAGAAAATATCTGAATGATGATAAGGACTGTTTGTATTACATTAATATAGGGTAAACCAGTGATATTAAAACAAAAAAAGTGGTTTTCTTTGTAAAATTGGATGTTTTGTGGACACAATTTGACAAAACTGGTGACCCGCCGGAAGCCAATCATTCAGCTTCGCTCCGTGTTGGCTCCCATCGATGCTTAATATAACATCCCTAACATTTCAGGGACGACAAGAACTACGTTAATCGTGGTTTTAACTGGGATGAAGGAAGGGTTGGAATTTAATGTTTTTTTTAAAAAAAAAACAATAAAGTGATCTTGTTTTACAAAATAAAATTTACGGTTGCTTGTTGGCAGTTTTTATAAAATGAAATATCTGATAGGTAGTCGTAATTCGTTTTGCGTTGAATTGAATTTGAATATGACATGTTTCCAGAAACTGTAGACTTAATTCGTGCATAGTTAGATGCAATGATTTAAAATTGTTGGTTGATATGATAAAAATAAATAAATAAATATATCATTACGGCATATTACTCATTGCTGGGTGTGCCAATCCGCTTTGTATGCAGATATCGGTAATGATGATGACATATTTGTACCGTGCGGGCGTTTACCAGGCGTCACCTCACGGGCACTCATTGTTGGCGTGGAGAGTGCACCACAGGGGTCAATTTTGTGCCATTTAAAATTCGAAATATTTGGCGTCGGTCAGGATCGATATGATAGTAGGAAATATTCACTTTTACATACAAAATCTGTTTTGATGTTCTTTATATGGAAGGTTAAATTTCCTCGTTGCATTTTGTATTATTAAAGATTCTGAAGTATCAAAGTTTAATTAAGTTATAAATTTTGCAGGAAATTTTCAGTATTTGAATTCTGAGAAATTTTCCTTTGAATGTATTTCAAGAGTAAATTAAAATGAAAATTATAGTGTTCATTATATTGAAGTTTAATACTTTTGGCATAACAACATACCTTAAAAACAATAATAATAATAATAATAATAATAATAATAATAATAATAATAATAATAATAATAATAATATCTTTTGGTGCCACCCCTCCTATAGTAAATGGAGGTAAATAAACAGTGCTAAATATCATTTATTTTATGAATAAGCATCTTTTCTGGTTCCTGGAATTATATTTTAACATATTTTCAATATGTGTATTCTGCAATAACAATTTCTCTAACAGTAAGAGACGAAAAATTCTTAAATTTATTATTTAAGAGTTCTGCATTATCGCGAAGAGATGATTTTAGTTACGGTTGAAATAGGACAACAAAAATACACTTTACTACTTGAAGCTCTACACAGTTTTTCTCTTAACTCTCCGAAGGTCGCAGTATATTTCAGATACACGAGCCTGAATTTTTTTCGTATTTTATTCGTTTCAAAACGTATTTACACACTTATACTAAATCTTAAAGCTTAAATAAATAACAAAATAGTAAAAAATACAGAAAACTTTAATTCTAAAAATTCATTCAAATATTGTTTGTTGCAATTTTTCATATAAATATTAAATCATATTCCTATTTAATTTTTTTATATAAAAAAAACAAGCCTTCTTAAATGGGCTTGATGGGTAACATGACAGGGTTGTAACAAAATATTTGAAATCCAGCACACGAAATATTTGTGTGGAATTTAATGTTTCACTTGAATTTTGAAAAATACAGAACAAAGAATATGATATTACACCAAATTTTCACAAATTATAAATAAAAACAGGTATTTTAATTAGCGGGATTTTGAGAAAGTACCGTTACATCGTTTTCCCAAATTTTGCTAATCCTCCCCTGACGCATAGGATCATAAATACCATGCTGTTTTGCGGTGTACCGCGTCATTACGAAGACAGGTAGATTTGCAAATATCTGGAAACACGCCGTAATTCCGGGAGAGATGGCTCACCGGGTGAGATCACTTTTGTACCAAAATCCAAATAATAATCAAGAATAGTAGAACATATAAA
Source organism: Harpalus rubripes (assembly GCA_963082715.1). Taxonomy (NCBI): domain Eukaryota; kingdom Metazoa; phylum Arthropoda; class Insecta; order Coleoptera; family Carabidae; genus Harpalus; species Harpalus rubripes. Next base: position 3,002,082 of record OY720458.1, on the reverse strand, counting down.
TATATCATCACGGCTTATTAACCATTTCTGGGTGTGCCAATCTGCTTTGTACACAGATACCGGTAATGATGAAATATTTGCACCGTGTGGGCGCTTACCAGGCGTCACCTCACGGGCACTCATTGCCGGCGTGGAGAATGCACCACAAGGGTCAATTTTGTGCCATTTAATATTGGAAATATTTGGCGTCGGTCGGAATCGAACCCGGTTCCCCAGATTCGCGACCTGACACTCAAGATTTGAATACAATTTGGTACCACTTTTCGAATTTTCAAAACTTTTTTATATACATAATAATCTTAAACTAATAATAGGGGATGCCACCTTTTTTTAATATAATTTCATCAGAAAATATAAGTAAAACTACGACTATTGGTGAGAATCCGATGAAAAAATTCCTGTTGATAAGCGAGTTATGGTCCCCCGTAGTTTGAAAATATAAATGTGACGTCACGAATATAAGTTTTTATATAAAACTGTTTTCTTCGTGGATCTAAAATGTTCTTGAAATGTATGCTATTTTTAAATTATATTTATAAAAAACAAATTAATATTATAACACTGTACAAGTCTACATGCTTTATAATTGCAATTCAAATAAAAACTCTTTGAGAATTGCACTACTGGACTGATGGCCAAGCCTCCGCTATTTGAATTTCTCTACTTCCATTGGTAGTAGGCTCCGCCCCTAACTGGGCATTCGTTTATATTTATAGGCCGTCTTTGTGTCGCCAATCAAAATAATATATATGGATTTCATATGAGTGACGAGCTGCTAAAACAAAAACCCACTTATTTCCGAAGTATTTCAATTATATAATTTTATTTCTTTATTAATATTCATTATTAAGCATCTACTTTCACTATTTTTTACTAATTTCTCTTATTTCGATTGAGCTGTAATCCCCTATTGGCATCCTTTATTTGAGTAACTCTTGTTGCTAACGTTTATAATATTAAATGAAATTCGTGATGAAAAATTCATTGAAAATTTCAATTACAGGCAACCCACGATTTTCAGATTTAAAAGGGGAGGGGGGGGTTGAGGTTATTCAAAAACTCGGAAGCTAAATGAAATATGTGCCTGCGTATAGTGCCTGTCCATTGTAAACATGATTAATATGATAGATCGTGTACACACAATACATAATGAAACAAATCCATAATTTAAAAAAAAAATATTTTTTCGCACATTCTTTTCATGGACAGATCTCGGTAGCAGTAGTTTTTATCGTTTGAAAGAGCTGGGCTTTGGGGCATAGAATGTAACGTACAGTGCATATTATTTTGTATTAATTGTTAAAATATGTAATAAATAATCAGAAAAAGACTCACCATGTTTCACCAGATTTCAGTATCTGAATCAACCATTCGGAGCCCAGTCAGTAACCACAAACGCGTTTCGCTTCTATGAAGCTCATCAGTGTAGTGTAACTGTCGTCTCGACAATATGGGACTACAGCGTAATTGATTTAAGAGAAATTAGGAAAAAATATTGAAAGTATATGCTTAATAATAAATATTAATGAAGAAATAAAACGACATAATTGAAATACTTCGGAAATAAGGAGATTTTTGTTATAGCAGCTCGTCACTCATATGAAATCCATATATATTATGAGAAATATTCGTTTTCCGGAAATGGACTGTGTCATATTTTGAGTCACAGCTCAACGTTTCGCCCGCAGTCGTATGGGGCATCTTCGGGAGCAAGGGGGATAGTACTGTTTTAAACAAGGTTACCCGACGTGTCAACCACGCTAGAGGCCGAGTTTAAGCATCAAGAGGGGGAGACTCAGTTTACAAGGTTACCCGACGTGTAAACTGAGTCTCCCCCTCTTGTTGCTTAAACTCGGCCTCTAGCGTGATTGACACGTCGGGTAACCTTGTTTAAGACAGTACTATCGCCCTTGCTCCTGAGGATGGCCATACGATTGCGGGCGAAACGTTGAGCTCTGACTCAAAATATGACACAGTCCATTCCCGGAAAACGAATATTTCTCATGAGTCAGACTGTGGAAGCCTACGCAATTATTTCATATATATTATTTTGATTGGCGACTCAAAGATGGTCTATAAATATATAACGAATACCCAGTTAGGGGCGGGGCGTACTATCAATAGAAGTAGAGAAATTTAAATAGCGGAGGTGTGGCTATCAGTCCAGTAGTGCAATTCTCAAACAGTTTTTATTTGAATATAAATATATTGCATTAAACTTAATAATTTAATTACATTTTCAAATAAAAGTCATGTAGACTTCTACAGTATAATAATATTCATTTATTTTTTATAAATATAATTTAGAAATAGCATATATTTCAAGAACATTTAGGTTCAGGAAGAAAATAGTTTGATTTCGGAGGACTATAACTCGCTTATTAATAAGAATATTTTCACCGACATTCTTAGTTTTACTTATACGTTCAGATGAAATTATATAAAAAAATGGTGGAGTCGCCTATTACTGAATGGCTCTGCCAGCATCTGAAAAATAACCGAGGGGTTGATACAGATGCTGAAATCTTTCTCTAATTCCTTATTAAAATTCGCTATTGTACATTGTTATGTTAAAATATGTGAATGCGCAGTATCGTAAACACATGTGAAAGTAGAATAGAGCACAAAATGATAAATAGTTAATTAATTTTTTCTTCTTTTCTTTTAGTGCTATTATGCACGTTTCTTTAAATTTAGCACAAGATCGTATTAAATGTAATAGGATTTTAATAGGTTACATTTGGTGGTTTGGCCATTCAATTGTAATGGTATTTGTGTAACCGATCTAATTTCTAATTTAACTGTAAATCAGGCAACATTTCCACTGTAAAAATAACGCGATGGCGGGATAGCACATTGCTAGAGTGCTAGCCTCTGGACTCAGAGGTCGCGGGTTCCAATTCGGGTCAGGACAGTTGGGATACAATTAACTTGGCAACCTATTGGGATTTTCAAATCAGAAAACGCTAACTAGCGGCGAATATTAGAACTACACACAGTGGTACAAATTTGACATTTACATGAAACTACAACTATATGCCTACAAGAACTCTATTATACATACTTGAATTATAAATAAAAAATACTAATAAATGAGAAAATAATACGAAAACTAAAGAAACACAATTGACAACAATGCGACACTTATAAATGTCAACAAAAAGTGTACCATTGTTTAATGCGATCAGCGCCATCTCTTGATACTTGAAAATCCCAATAGCTATCGGGTACCGGCTAGCGGCTGTAACAAGGATCTGCGCTGGTTGGCTGGCAACACACATGATAGTAACGAAAACTTCGTGGCAAAGTAAAAATCTCGATTTTCAATTTTCTAACGTCTGGTAAACGTCCTATACGGTAAAAAAGCTATTATTAAAATCTGTGTAATAAACCATGATGATATTACTATTTTTAATGGAATAATTTCAAATGTTTCCTTTTTTACTCCACATATTTGCTTGCCTATTTTCGCAGAATCAAATGAACAATTTATATTTTTGGAAAATGAGTGTTTTATGAAAAAATTTGTTACTCTTCAAGAAGAAGATATCGGTTTACGCTTTAAAAATTTGTTATGCGTTAAAATGTAAATGTAGAATTATTAAATTCAAAATTCGATTATTGATTTTTTCGGAAAAAAATTCAAATAAATTTAAAATCGGCGTTAAATTCTACGTGATATAACACAGCAGGATAGCACAGCGGTAGAGGGCAAGCCTCTGGATAAAGAGGCCGTGGGTTTGAATCTGGGTCAGGTTGGAAATTTTTCTCTCAATTTTTCTCGGCTGGCCTGAACGGTATCTACTCCCGTTACCGTTCCAAGTTGGCATGTAATTAATTTGGCAACCCCTAGCTATCGGGCACCAGCTGGAAGAAGGGCCTGCGCTGGGTTGGCTCGCAACACACATGGTAGTAAAGCAGCGTTTCTTAGCCTATGGGTCGCGAAGGGGTATGCGTGGGTCGCGTAAACTATTCCGAATTTTATAAATTTGATTACTAAATGCCAATCATATTTTTCTAAAATGTATATAAAATTTCACTAAAATGTTACTAATGTTAGCAGTAGGTACAATGAAGAATTGCTACTGCTAATCACCCTACCAAGACCTTGAGTTCAAAAACAATCGTAGGAAATAAATAATTGAAAATATTATTACCTTTTCTACTACCAATCTATAAGTTCGAATCTGGTTTTTTTTGCTCTTTGTTAACTTTTTATACCGTCTTTCAATATAAAACCGCTATTTAAAGAATTCTCAAAACTTATGCAAACTCAGGGTTCACATTGATTAACATTAATTTTTGTAAGCTCCTCGTATTTTTTCAATCATGTTTGAAAGTCAAATTGGACAAATATGTAAAAGGTAATATTTACGTCTCGGACATTTGACTATCGAACAAGATTAATAGGCCAATTCTAAACAAATCAGCAAGTCTTACAGATCTGAAAAAACTGACAAAAACGCATCTATTTTTATTGATTAATATAAAATTATACATAAGAGTGGCAGCTTTCGCTTTTGTTCATTATTTACAGATTTACAGATCTATAAGATTACAGATTTGTTTAAAATAGAGACATATGTATTGAATCAAATTCATGTAGTTACCAAATAGAAACAAGTTTCGTTTTATTTGAATTTGTTTATCTTATTTTGGTATTAAATATGTATATTATTAGTATATTCGTACAAATTAATTTTCTTATTTTCATAAATAGATTATTGTTTATAATAAGACATGTGTTTCTATTTTTTAAATAATTTTCTATTTAGTGGGCCGCAAAACATATAAAATATTTAAATTTTGGTCGCGTCTTGAAAAGGTTAAGAAACGCTGTGGTAAAGTATACCCATGGTAAAGTAAAAATAAAAAGTAGTGTGTTTGCCATAAAGTCACCCTAGGAACATACATACCTCGAAAGGCGTTCAAATCGCGAAATTCATATACAATACAACAATGATTGGAAAATTTGAGTTCCGGAATATCCGGATGCGCAAAATGCAAAATCGAAAGTTGACTAAAATATCTGTTAGTTTTGGGCCTGGTCCAATGAAATTGACGGCGCCAGAATATATTCCTTGAAACTAATGGCAATAAACTAATATCTTATGATTCATTTTCTGCGTTTTTATATCTGTAGATATATTTTATTGAAAGAGTTGGCATAATATACTCTCATTCTAAGAGAGTATTTGTTGTGATTACTATAAATTCTATAAGACTAATATAAACAAACAAAATAATGAATTATATTATTATATGATTCATTTACTTGGTAGTCTATATTAGTAGATTTTGCTTGAGAGAATAAATTCTTGGCAAACTAAAGATTTAAGAGTGGGGTAGAATGGTAAAGAGAATTTGTTGTGGTATTGTAAGACTGCTATAAATTCTGCGAAATTGATAAAGATGAATAAAGGAGTAAACGAATTGACACCTTGTTTTTGAAGTAAGATACTGTATTCAATCTTAGTCCAAAACACAGATTGGACATTATTATACCCACAGACGGGTCGAGTTTCAATTTATGTGGGACGTAATAGAATTTTACCAGTTTGCTTTGAACGTTATCCTTTTTAACTTCTGTATCTTAGGACTGTTATCGTTTTTGCATTCTTTAAATATACCATTTGAAAGCCTCTCCTCGAACCTCTCCTTCAATCTATTAGTAGGTCTAATCATCTCATTTTGCTAGAAAATGGACATTAATCCTTTTCACTTGATAACGATTGGAGATATTATCAATCGAAACGCCGTGTAGTATATTTTTTGTAAAAATAAAGACAATGTCTGTTCGAGATACATATGTTATTAGTCAATCCTTTTCTCCTCTAAGTCTTCAATAGGGTCCTGCACCATAACAAAAAATAATAAAAGGTACACTTTATATTACTCAATAAATAGCGATTAAATTGAAAAAAACAATTTTTTAATAATTATTTTGGGAGATATTTGAGGTTTGTTGTCGTGTCACTGTGACGTCACATTAGTGCTACCTTTCTATCTTTGCCTATTATAGAGCTTGTGCGAGAGAAAGATATAGCAATAAGTGTCGCCGTGACGTCATGTTGATATTAAAAATCAAATGCAGCTAAACTAAAAACAATTAAGACTTTTTAATACTACGAATTGCTTCAAAATTAAAATAACTTTCATTTAAAATTGTGCCTCCAACTAAGCCGTGCCTGTTTACTAAAAATTCTATGAACCTTATAACAGTAAATAAACAGTATGAGTTATTATTCTATATTTGTTGTTATTGTTCATGGAATAAGTTGTTGGCATGATGTAGAATAAGAGTGGGGATGAAGTAGTGGTGTGGTTATTAAAAAGTGTGTGTTGTTGGTTGTTTCAGGACTACAGCATGAGTTGCAGGAAAACAACAGTGAGAACAGATATTGGTCTGTGCCGTACCCAGATCCACGAGTGTTCGAAAGTTCGAGCAGCTTCGCATCCGCATCCGAGTTCAGCCCTACTGGGGTTAGTGGGGCGGCGAGTGCAGCGGCAGCGACAGCGGCAGCGGGAGCGACAGGGGCTAGTGCGAGTGGTGCGGCGTGCGCGGAGGCGAAGCTCGCGTCTGCGTCCGCGTCGGCGTCTGCGTCTGCATGGCAGCAGTGGCAACATTGGCAGCGGCAGCAGCAGCAGCAGCAGCATCAGTGTGCGAGTGCTAGTGCAATGAGCACAGTGGCAGGCGCCACCGGTGGTGGCGGCGGTGGAGGCGGTGCGGCGCCGACCACCGGCACCGGGGCTGGTGTCACCAGCCCTGGTCAGGCGGGCGCTCGCACCCCTCCTGCTCCCAAGCGTCCTGTTCGACGTGGCGGCAAGCCCCCGCCCGACCGTCCTCAGAGGGCTCTTTTCTGTCTCCCGCTCAAGAATCCGGTCCGCAAGTTGTGCATAGACATTGTCGAATGGAAGTATCCTTTAACAAACTCCGCTCCGGTAATGTACACTATTATTTTCATAACATAACCGTTTTACCTGGGGCTGGGGAACATCTTCACAGAAAATATCATCATTCTCATTTCTCAACTATTATTTATTCCGTAAGTTACTCCTACCTGGAGGCTGGAGACCACCGTCGGGAAACAGCCAGCATTTCATTTTTTTATATAAAATATTATGATTGTTTTATATAAATTATTATTTAATTGTCGTTAATATTATGCTGTTTATTTTGTGATTCAGTCATTTTTACCTCCCGCTAAAATCGCATATCGAGATTTTGGTAAATGACCACGTATTAAGGTCCCTAGAATCCAATTTTAACATTTTCACGATGATGTCTGTGTATATGTGTGTGTGTGCATGTGTGTGTGTGTGTGTGGATCCTCCACTCTAATTCAATTACTATCATTACTACTAAAATTTTGAAACCTTGTATTTCAATTTTTTCCTGTATTGGAAAAAGCCCATTAGATTTTGGTGAAAATCGGGTAACCGGAAATGGCACTTTACTAGAAGCTCAAAATAGTTTTTCTTCGAAAAATGCCTTTAAATGTTATTTTTTCGAGATTAATGTTATTATAAAAATTAAAGATTATTAAATTTTCTATAGATTTGCATTAATACTTTTTCTATATATTTTATGAATAAATTTATAAAATTATCTATAATTTAAATCCCAGAGCCTATGCTTTAAACAAAACGCAGTTATTCAAATGTATGTAACTGACAGATAAATGTCACTATCAAAGAACTAATCATTTCAAAATAATATTAGGAACATTTAAAAAAAAATGCTGTTTATTTCGTGATTCAGTCATTTTTACCTCCCGCTACCCTTGGTAAGGGAGGTATAGGGATCGTGCCAAAAATCGCATATCGAGATTTTGGTAAATGACCACGTTTTAAGGTCCTTAGAATCCAATTTTAACATTTTCACGATGATGTCTGTGTATATGTGTGTATGTGTGCATGTGTATGTGTGAATCCTCCACTCTAATTCAGTTACTGTCATTCAGAAAATTTTGAAACCTTGTATTTATATTTTATTCTGTATTGGAAAGAGCCCATTAGATTTTGGTGAAAATCGGATAACCGGAAATGGCACTTTACTAAAAGCTCAAAATAGTTTTTCTTCGAAAAATACCTTTAAATGTTATTTTTTCGAGATTAATGTTATTATAAAAATTAAAGATTATTAAATTTTCTATAGATTTCTATATATTTTATGGATAAATTTATAAAATTATCTATAATTCCCAGAGCCTACACTTTAAACAACAAAACGCAGTTATTCAAATGTATGTAACTGACAGATATATGTCACTATCAAAGACTAATCATTTCAAAATAATATTAGGAACTTTTTTTAAAAAAAAAGTAAATAGAACAATAGAAAAGGAATTCAATACAGTTTTCAGCATAAGTAAATATGTAGGTACCTATGTATTTGGATTAATAAAAATTAACGATACACAAAAATGTTTAAGCTAATCCTCATTTTTGGATTAGTGAATTCTATTCTATCCCGGTATTTAAAATTTAATCTTCATTTTATTATAGCTCCGGTGGCACAATGGTCATGGGCTCTGAGTTCGATTCCCACTAAGGCATGGATGTGTGTGAATGTGAACCCACTCTAAATGCGATTTAATCCTGTTGAGGCGTTTAAAAAAAGGTAGTTACTCGGATTAGATTAGACTATATTTTAAGAAATAAACTGTCAAAATTAGAGTAAAATTCGTTAATCCAAAAATAGGGATTAACTTAATATTTAAATGGCGGGAGGTATTGTGATGGCCACACCAGATTTTTTACTATTCATTTATCATAAAAGTTAAGAATGTCAACTTTTATATATTAAATAATCATAAAAGGATTAGAAATAGCTTCGATTAAGAAAGCTCTTTAGTTTAACTTAAAAAAAATACTAGAGCATACTAAAAAATATCATTATCCGTTTTTATATAAAATATTAATATAATTGTTATTAGAATTTAGTTTTTTATTTCGTTACTGTCACTAGATAGTCAATGATGACTCAATAGTTACTACGCTTGGTTAGTAAGCAACAGGTAGTGCCTAGTGAGGTTGTGGGTTCAAATTCTGCACCCGATAAAAATACTGCTTTGTCCGAGTGCTTCGTAATCGAAACCCACTATAACACGTAGACCTTTTGCAAAAATTATAGGTTGACATTATTTACTGTTAAAGTATAAGTGGAGTTTTTTAAAAATAGGTGAAGTGAAATTATTACCCATTACTCCACTTCGTAATGATTAGCATTGAACTTGAAAAACATCTATAGAAAATGTAATTTCGAAATTGCACGTCGTTAAACAATTATGATTATGCTATTCATTTCATACTATCATTATACCAGGGGGAGGGGGTAGGGGGTTCCTATAATTCTAAAATGCACACGACAGTCAATATGTTTTCAAAACGTACGTCAATCTAATTAAATTAATAAACAAAAAGTATCAATTTATCATTTTCTTCAAATAAAGATATACAAGTATTATTGTATGTAACACAGACACCTACAGGAAACTGTAAAAAGAAGTCTATTTGTTTTGCGGAAATGGGAAAAATAATGTACCATTTTAATTACTATTGCGCTATATACTTATTTTTTACCACCTTTTTATATCTTTGCGCAAATTCAATGATTTATATACCCGTTTTATATATCCATTCGTTTTTACAACCACATTTTATTATTATACGCAAATTTAGTTTAGAACAGATTTTACAAACCATTAATATGAAATTAGGAACATTTCTTTTAAATTTCATTCAGAAAAACTATTCAAATTTATTAAAATTTTAGACATTGAATAAAAATGTTGATCGTATTCACAATTTTTACATAAAATGGTAAATAGCTCATTTTTAGACAGGAAATAATAAAGCAAATCATTTGTGCTTTTACTGACACTGAATCTTATTTAATTCTAAACAACTTTTTATTCTTATAGTTTTGCTCTAAAAGTTACAGGAGTGCCAATATTATTTAAAATCGCGGGTTTCGGTGCACACCCGGTATACTTTTATACAGGGTGTAACAGCAAAACCGACCACGCCATTATTTTCTTTGTTATTATAGCTACATAAAAATACTATAGGACAAAGTTGTGGAAACAAAGGAGGAAACAAGTGAACACAAAGTTATATTTTTTTAAATTGGATGGCATATATTTTTCAGATCCATTCGATAGGGTATTTTTCTGAATTCAACCATGTATTCATTTTATATCCTTACATTATAAAAATATTGAGAAAAGTTCAATTGAAATTTAAATAAATTTAATTTTTGTATTAATTTTTCAGTACGCTATATGTGAAAACAATTGGGCTTAAATTAAAATGAAACAAATATTTGTTAATAACTTTATAAATAGTGTTCTACCTACAACAATAAGAATTATGCACTAAATAATTAAAATTTATAGAACAGTTTTTGTTTTTCTTGCAACGCCTACTGAAAAATAACTATAAAAATTAGATTTATGTAAATTTCAATTGAATTTTGTTCAATATTTTTGTTTGTAAGGATATAAAATGAATACATGGTTGAATTCAGAAAAAAATACGCTATCGAATTGGCATAAAAAAATATGTATAATCTCATTTGAAAAAAAAAAAACTAATGAAATAATTGCGTAGGCTTCCACAGTCTGAGTCATGAGAAATATTCGTCTTCCAGGAATGGACCGTGTCATATTTTTAGTCAGAGCTCAACGTTTCGCCCGCAGTCGTATTGGGCATCTTCAGGAGCAAGGGGGATAGTACTGTCTTAAACAAGGTTATCCGACGTGTCAACCACGCTAGAGGCCCAGTTTAAGCAACAAGAGGGGGAGACTCGGTTTACAAGGTTACCCGACGTGTCAACCACGCTAGAGGCCCGAGTTTAAGCAACAACATCTTGGTTTATTTGGCCTCTAGCGTGGTTTACACGTCGGATAACCTTGTAAACTGAGTCTCCCCCTTCTTGTTGCTTAAACTCGGCCTCTAGCGTGGTTGACACGTCGGGTAACCTTGTTTAAGACAGTACTATCCTCCTTGTTCCTGAAGATGCTCCATACAACTGCGGGCGAAACGTTGAGCTCTGACTCAAAATATGACACAGTCCATTCCCGGAAAACGAATATTTCTCAAAAAAACTAATGGTTTAAAAAATATTTCCCCTATAAACAAATATCCTCCTTGGTTTCCTACAACTTTCTTCTATAGTATTTTTTTGTAACTAATAATAAAGAAAATAATTGCGGTGGTCGGTTACACCCTGTATACTGTACAGATTAAGCGAGACACTAAAAATTATAGATATAAAAATTGAGTTTTACAAGTTTTATTAAAGTTTGTATAACACGCGTTTTCATTTCTTTGACTAGATGTAATTTAAAACAGCAAATAAAAGTATTGAAAAGTTTTAAACCTTGAACTTGGTTTGTTCATGCTTTTGCTCGTCTTTACCTTCGAACTGCATTTTCATAAAACTTGCAATACAACACAAATGAAAATTCATATTACGTTTGAAATTCTTCCTTTAGGTAATTTATTTTGCTGGCCACGGACAGTTATTGCATTCCTACAAAAGCACAGGGTCACTCATTCCTTTATATTGGAATTATTTGACATTGGTTCGCGAAATGAAGATGTTGGAGAATTGACATATTTCTTTTTTAATAATCAAAAGCAAAATTTAAAAAAATGTAGTTAGAAAGCGGATATTACAATAATTATAAATATAGGGAATTATTTGCAATGTATCGTAATCTGCAATAATTTTTTTCTAATGTACTTGTTGCAATTGTAAATGCACTTCAAGTAAACCAATAACAATTATTTATTTGAATAAAGAATGATTCAAAAATCACAGTATTTTGAGTGAACACAACGTAACACTTATCATTTTTTAAGTCAAAGGCGGAACACGGATAAAACACTTTTTGTTAATGGCGACTGTTTTGGCGCACTTCTTCGAAAACCAAATGCATGTCGGTGTATTCTTTTTAATGAAAGTAACAGGTATTTCTCAATATGCAGGGTGTCTCACAACTCACGCCCCAGACGAAACTGACACTTGCCGACGACAATAGGTTGCCAACAAATAGAAGAAAACAATTTGCGGCTGCTTGCACAACGGAGTTACAAGACTTTTTAATCCACCAATCCCGGAAGGATATCTTGAGGTGTGATGATATTACAAATTAAAACTGGTTGCTAGGTTTTAAAAATACTACTAATGAGTTACAAAATTTGTTTGACTTACTGTAATTTTGACACTTTAGAGTTGACTTTTCACTGTCAACAAATTTAGGTTAGCGAAGTTGTCATCCGAGATCATCATTTATATCGTACAGTGCAACGTGTTGTAGCAGCTGTGTAAAATGTGTTAAACGAAAATATTATTGTCATTTGAATTCTTTGAGATTAAAACAACAAATGGTGGTTCTAAAAAACACCGTTTTTATTGTATTTCAATTTAATTTGACACTGACATTTTTCGAAAACTACAGTCGCCCACACATTTTAAAGAAGATTTGATTTGTATAAAACCCAAGTAACGTAGAATTACAGCAAACACACGTTAAAGGTGTAGGTTTTTGATTGGTCAATTTTAAGACGTCTTTTCTCAAATATATTTTAAGCTAGATTTTTTTTTCTTGGAAATTACACATCCGATTGCAGTCTCTTGTTTCCTCATTCGCTCTGGGGCGCGAGTTGTGAAACAGCCTGTATAAGTACTAGCCACTTATTGCAAATTCAACGTCATTTATGACATTCAATAAATATTGGTTTTGGAACAACTTGATTTTTAGATTTTAATTTATTAAGAAGCTGTTTCGTAAAGGATCGGCTTTCGAGTCCCACAACTTTTACAACTTGACAGATTGTGCAGAATATATTTTAGATTATAACTTCTTTCATTTCTTTTATCATGCAATGAACTATGGCACGTTACTTACATAACACCCTGTATAAACAAATACATAATTATTTTCCGGCTAAACAATATACTTCTTGTAATAGGGCAAATTTTGTCTTTTTGTTAAAGCTATATACGTTTCATTTTTCTTCAAAACATAGTGCTCATAAATCAAGTGTCCCAAATATTTTACGCTTACGTCCATATAAACACAAAATATTAATATGAATTCCTTTTTCAACAATAAGAAGTACGAGACCAGAATAGCTTCGCTGTAGTGTGTGTGGTATTCTTACTCACTTCACAATACTGCATTATCTACTTGAAATTTGTTATAGCGGGTGGCGCTCAAAATCCGTTAATTTGACACTGACATTTTTCGAAAACTACAGTCGCCCACACATTTTAAAGAAGATTTGATTTGTGTAAAACCATAGTAACGTAAAATTACGGCAAACACACGTTAAAGGTGTAGGTCTCTGATTGGTCAACGTCTTTTCTCGAATATCTTTTAAGCTAGATTTTTTTCTTCGACATTACACATCCGAGTGCAGTCTCGTGTTTCCTCATTCGCTCTGGGGCGCGAGTTGTGAGACACTCTGTATATTTTGTATTAAACTACTTGTTTCAAAAGTTATTTTTTCTCAAATTTTCATTATGTATACCGAGTTGAAATTTCCATTGATACTTGAAGTTTTCGATAAACTTTTGACAACGCTGTGATTTATGAAGAGAAAAATGTGACGGAATTGATATCACCCCTGAGTGTTTAGCATATATTAGGCAAAATGGATACGAATATTAATAAAGAAGTTTGAAATATCGATATTGTTTTCTATAAAATGCTTTTTAAAATAATAAAACATAAAAATGGCACTTAGATTCCTTCGGATTTAAAGGCTTCAAGCTTCATTTATATTTCAAACCATTTTTATTAAATTATCTTTAAAGTTAGATATGTTCTTTTTTCATCTCTGGCGTAAGTCGGAAAGTGATTTCTTCTTTTTTGGGATACAAGATTTAATTATTGATTCGACATAAAAGATGGAAAAATAAATATTTGATCTGATTATAGGGTATGGAGAATCGGTTAAAGATGTTGGAATAATATATTATTCCGTCACTTATTGATTTTCAGTATAAATGTCATTTGCACACGACAATGACAGATAAACGGTAATTTTGATTTCTTTTTTTTCCACTGACTGTTAAATATTCGTTCTTGTACACGACGTAATGAGGTCAATTCGCATTATTTTTTCGCTACAATTTTTTCTCACAGCCTAAAATAAAACATAAGTGCGAGAAAAAGATAGCAACAAATAAATAAATAAATATAAATATATCCTCACGGCATATTACCCATTGCTGGGTGTGCCAATCTGCTTTGTACGCAGATATCGGTAATGATGATGACATATTTGTACCGTGCGCGCGTTTACCAGGCGCACTTCACGGGCAATCATTGCTGGCGTGTAGAGTGCACAACAGGGGTCAATTTAGTGTCATTTAAAATTAGAAATATTTGGCGTCGGTCGGGATCGAACCCGGTTCCCCAGTTTCGCGACCAGGCACTCGGCCACGAGACCCCATAAGATAGCAACAGGTGACGTCATATTGAAATTAAAAGTCAAATGCAGTTAAACTAAAAACAATTAAGACTTTTTAATACTACGAATTTCTTCAAAATTAAACGAGTGGAGGACCCCTTTGTAAAAATAAAAAATTGTTTATTTTTGGGGTTCTTTTTGTTTTTATTTTATTTAACAAAGAAAATATTTAATAATGTACTTTTATGTAACTTCAAATATTTTTCAATGATATTGAATACCCATATTTTTACTATTTATAATCACTAAATATATACCCACTTATGGGTAAATACCCGGGTATTTACCATGAAAAATAAATACCTGGGTATCTTGCATCACTATTCGGAATACACTATAAATGGGATATAAACATCTATTAACAATAGTTTGAAAAACCTTGGGGTAATATTTACCCCACTGGGTTAATAGTTCACGATTATAATAAAGAAAAAAATTGCCTAATCGCTACATTGATTCAAACTTCCTTTGTAATATTCAAGTACATATAATAAATTATAGCTTATATGAGCAATACTTGAATTATGTACAAGCTATTTTGATGACTAAAACAATGGAAAATTGAAATTATTGTATTTATCCTGGTTTCGTGTTTTGTGTGAAACTGAATAACATTTTTCATTGATCACTTTGTAAAGATTCACAGGACAGTCACCGTGTGACGTAAAGTGACGTCAAATGAGAAAAAGTTCAATATTATTTTCCTAGCACTATACAAGTAAAACAAAACTATTTTTTAGTATATTCATCAAAATTCATGAAACAATTTCATGTTTGAAAAGGAAACTGATTTATACTTTACACAAAAATTTTTGCAATGTGTTGATTACTGCTATTTGTAACTACATACTGCGTTTACTGGATTTGCGCTATTTGTTGGTATGTAATAATAATAATAATAATCTTTATTTGATACAAGTTACAAAACTTTTCACAAAGGAAGATTGGTAATTAATCATAATCGTATATCAATAAATTCATATTAAAGAACCAAATCACAATCGAAAGATGCTTAGGTACTAATAATGATGAATGCAAAATATTATTAAAGTTTTATATACATATAAATAGCATCTAAAATGCTGACATAAGCATAACCAGTAATTGATTACATATAAAATAAAGAAAAACAGGTAAAGTAGTGCAAATACACTGCGTCTAAGCATCTAGCTAACTACTTTAACCTTAAGGGTAATGAAAATCCAATATACAAATAACTACGTGACTAGGGGCATTCCAACCACATAGTACAAAAAAGGAAAACAATGCAAAAAATGTTTTTCATGATATAAAATATAAAATAAATAAGAAAAATATTTGATCAAAACTTATTCGTTAAGAGAAAAACTTCTCAAAGCCAAGCATTTAATAGTGTAGTACACGACTTTGTTAATTTTATCAGTAGATAAATTTTACAAGAGAGAATGAAAACTACTATTGTTCTCTTCTGCATCGTTTAGGTATAGGGCTAGGTAGTAATCACGATAAGGTTTATAGATCGGGCAGTCTATGAAGAAATGTTGCAAATTTTCTGGTTTGTTTAAATTACAGATTGAACAGAGCGCTGTGGCATTCCAGTAATGAGTAATATTATTAACATGGATACATATAAATTTGTTACTTGATAACCTGAGGTTAGCAATAATGCGTATTTTGAAAATATTTAATTTAATTGTTAGATAATTCTCTACAACGAACTCAGTTTTAATTAGCTTATAAAATGAATTAAAATTGCCTTCTCTTAAAGATGAAATATCTTTGTCCAAGAGAGCGTTTTGGATTTTGTCTACAACAGTCTTAGTCTTTGATTTTGTAAAGCGGCAATTAAGAAATGATGTATCAATGTTGAAAAAGTCTAATATGGATTTTAATTGTGTGAACCAATTAAAATCTAGTTTATTGTTTGTGGTTTTGTCTAAAATCTGTAATCTTTTTAGAATTTGATAAGGATATCTATCGTTGTTCATTTGGTAAATTTTGTTTAGCCAGTTTAGAGCTCTTTTTATAATTTGAGGTAATATATGAGTTGCCCCAGTCTCTAATCTGATCATATAACTTGGCGTTGTTTTGAGGCACCTTAGGAGGGATTTAAGAAAAGTAATTTGATATTTTTCAAGATTTTCCCAGTACCTATTTGTTGGTATGTTATATTAGTCAGTTTCTCAGAATTTCAATGTCTTATAAGTAAATAATATTTTAATAGATTTTAAAATAGGAAGATTATAAGAACTTAACACTTAACATTTTATTTATATGGGATATTTGAATTGTAAAGCCGGTATTACATTAGTCAACTTTGGTTGCTCGAAACTGTCAACATTGCTTGAAGCAACTTAGGTTTCTTCAAGTTAAAAAATTTAATTACACTTGTCAACTTACACCTATTTATTCGGGAACGAGATATTGATATAGTTGTAATGTCTGAAATAACAAAAACAGCAGAATATATTGTAACGTTTTTTATTTATCTGGGTGAAGTGTAAATATTAGACAATTATTACTAATTAAAATTAAGTGTTTATTAAACTATAAAGAAAGTTACTATTAATTATATTAAACAATTATTAAAAACTAATTAAGATTAAAACTATAATTAACTATATAACACTAACACTATTTATTTAACCAATTAACACTACTATTTATTTCCACGATATTACAAATTATTTATTTCACTACGCGTTCCAATCTTAGACTGCCGGTCTGTTGCAGACTCTTGTAGACTGTTTATATTTATATCACTATATTTATATCACTATATACTTATAGCATGTTCAACTGTCCGCCTACCGACCTACACAGCGTCTATATACTCAACTGTCTCAACAGCGTCTGTATATTCAACTGCTCGAACAGAAGTCACACCTTTCACCTCACTGTCTGTTTATATAACTAACTTTCTCCTTTCATTCATCAACACTTCCGAATATTTACATCCACAGCTATCCCAATATACCAGTAACTTCCCGAGTACCTACTCGACACTAACTGCATACGCTCACCACGATACTGCTGTGCTTCTCAAACTCTCTAACACTCTATATGAACATCTCTATGTCTCTCCATGTAACTAACTAACTGTCTCTCGAGCTTAGCTACGTCCCTTATATACAGCTGCCATTATTTTTTAGAACAGTCTAGAATACTCGAACACATAATAACAATGAACACAAAAGGTTCAGGCGACCGGAAGTAATTAAACACGTCGCGACCAGTCTGTTTACATCGGCCGGCTACTAGCGCGATTACGTCACCGCTATAAATAGACACTCGCTTACAGTGGCGGCGACGGCGGGCGTCCCATGTTACAATATATTTGAGTAGGATGTTGCTACTAAACTGATGATTCCAACGATGACACACTGACCCACACTGACTGACTGGTGGACGCCTCGGATGATTGGCGTCCACGATTTCGTAAGAAGGAATTCGTGATAAGGAAGAACACACATACACTTCACTTACACTTTATGAACACTACGGACATGGACACTACTTGTTGATTTAATATAACTAAACTTTATTTACATGATTATTATAACTTATTATTAACTATGGATTAAACTAAACATAACTAACACAACTAAGCAAGTACTAAACTGTTACATTCCGTAACCCAGCGGGCAACCGTTTAACACGCACCCCAAAACTAAAATTCACTACATTTTTCGTCAACAACAAGACGTCTGCACGACTCGACGAACCCAACTAGACTCTTACATCTTTACCCCATGACTATCTAATGTTAACTCTCTTTAAAAACAAAACGCTATCTTCAGGACAGGATTATCTTAGGGGTACGAGGTGCATAGGCTAGGGCAAAGTCACGCACGTATACATAATAATTTCCAGACTTAATTATTAACAAATAAACAGAGTTAAAATATGAATATTAAAACTATTATTTAGAAAAGTTTATAAAAAGTTATTTATCTATTATTGCTCTTACCCTCGCCTTGTCACAAATGTTAATGGTTGCAAAAAACGGGTTACCGTCAACCAAAGTTGACTAATGTCATATCGGCTTATGAGAATTTAATTGATTTTTTTTACAATTTTGAAAGGGAAATGAACCTTTGCTGTTTTTGAACTTGAGGCAACATGTCAACAACCTTTTTTTCCATTGCCATCATATTTAAATTTGTCTAAATTGTTTTTAAACAATGAAAAACAATGACATGATTGATGAAAAAACAAAATAAGTTGAGATTTTTATATATGTATAAAAAATTCACAGCATGAACAAATTTGACTCAAAGCCAATTTATTTTGGACGAGTTACAATTAAAAACATTGACAAAAGTATTCTTGATTTCTCATGCCTAATTGAATTTGGTAAAGGAGTGTTTAAGTTTACTATGTAATTTTCCTGATAGTATACTAGGATGGCTTAAATAATAAATTAGATACGGGTCCTAAAACGAAAAGTTATTCTTAGACTGTTTTGGATTTGACATTTTATTTATATCCAACGGTTTCCAAATGTTAACAAGGGTATAAGTGTTATACGCTTTTTATAGAGTATAAAATTTTCATGGTTTCAATTTTATATAGAGCGCGTGTTATGCAGCCTCTCTTGCACATACCGAGAGTTTTTTTTTATAGTTACATTTAAAATGATTGACAGCAATGTATTATCGTTTAAAAAAAAAAAAAAACTGGACATAGAGAGTTGTCAATGTCATCAAACTGTCATCTGTCAATTTCAGAAATGATTTTTATCCAAAGGTTATTGTCATTGTTATTTAACTGCATAATTTAATGTTTCTTCAAATAAATCGGAAACATGTCTTTGACTCATATTGAACTACCATGTTATGGATTTGTACTTTTTCGTCAATTGCATACTCGTACATAATGTTGAAAGATGACAGTTTGATGATTTTAACAACTCCCTATGTCCAGTTTTTAAATAAAATGCGATAATACATCGCTGTCAATCATTTTAAATGTAACTATGGTAATGACATACACCTATGTGCACTGATATAAAAAAAAACTCTCGATATGATGATGGTTAAGGGATACTGACAATGGAGGCTCACACTATCTTTTTATAAAACTTCATCTAAACTATAAGCGATTTGTAGTTTTAGAAAATATTTATTGGTATTCGTTAAGCCGTAATATTTTTTTAAAATATTCTTTGACGTATGTATGTCAAAAACAATAGTCTCAGCTACGGGAAATCTCGACATTATTGGCCGAATAATGTAATACTCGATAAATTTATACCGAGTCATCAGTATTTTCCAAATAAATAAATACATAAAAAAATGATTATACGTATTTTGTATTAAATTAGTTTCCATTATTATTTAGATACATTTTATAATTTATATACATAGCCAATGTCACAGAATGTGGCATTAAAAGAAATACTTTATAGTTATTCATTGATTATATGACAAAAGTTTTTATTATGCTCATCAAGCAATGAAATATTATTGCTTGAATCATTTTTATAAAAAGAATATATAAATTCTTGTAAAATATGTCTTTAGACATAATTATTATTATATTCTTTATGGATATAAACTATAATGATAATGATATATCATTACTTTTGAATAATACATAAAAAAAAATATTGTCATTTCACTCAGTGTAGACAAAAAAATTGAAATTAAATAATATCGACGTGTGAAACTTAAAATGCTAAAAACGTTTGTACTGAATTATTAAACATTGATTGATTTTTACAAGTACATCATGCGATCAAAATAAGTCTTTTATTAAATGAAAAATAAAATAATACAATTTCTATACAGGGTGTTGTTTAAGTAAGTGTACAACGCTTTACCAATGATTGTGACATTTTTTTCCAGAGATCACATTGATTTTTATTTTTTGAAAAAATTTCGAACTATGATATGATTTAATTGCGTAGGCTTCCACAGTCTGAGTCATGAGAAATATTCGTTTTCCGGGAATGGACTGTGTCATATTTTGAGTCAGAGCTCAACGTTTCGCCCGCAGTCGTATGGGGCATCTTCAGGAGCAAGGGGGATATTACTGTCTTAAACAAATTACCCGAAGTGTCAACCACGCTAATGGCCGTGTTTAAGCAACAAAAGGGGGAGACTCAGTTTACAAGGTTACCCGACGTGTAAACTGAGTCTCCCCCTCTTGTTGCTTAAACTCGGCCTCTTGCGTGGATGACACGTAGGGTAACCTTGTTTAAGACAGTACTATTCCCCTTGCTCTTGAAGATGCCCCATACGACTGCGGGCGAAACGTTGAGCTCTGACTCAAAATATGAGTGTTACTAAATTCATATCACTTGTTGGTTGTTTGCATTTTTTACCTCATTTTATAAAAGTCGCGACATAAAATTGCCGAAAAGCGAAATATTTGGAGTGATGAAGAAATTAATATTTTTTAATGTTTTTGAAAGAGAAGACAAATAACAACATGACAATTTTTAGATTTTGGGGTTATATATTCAGGATGAAATTAGATCATACACCTTTTCTTGTTTGTCTGCATAATCGAGTATTTAACTATCATTTTTTAGTCAATACGAATTTAAAGAAGATTGAAAATAACTCAATCCTATTTTCAATCCGCTGAGATAAACCAATAGGATTTTTCAAGTCATAATATACTTGAAGCCGCTTGAATTATCGAGATAAACATAGTCAATGGGGTTAGCTCTGACATCGGTTAAACGTTGTTCGCTTAATTAAATAACACCCTGTATAACAAGAGCAGATAATCTATTTTAATTAAATATTTATAAGAATACAGCATTTTTTTCATTTTTAATGTCGCATGTAATATTCTAATCAATTAAGGAAAAAATAATACTGTATAATTAATAAAATTCGACCCATATAAAAAAGTAGCTACTGAAATTGTAAGGACCAATGAATACAAATTTAGCGTTTATACAAAATCTTGAATAATTAAAAGTTTATTGATGCAGTATAATTATTTTAGGAAATAAATAAATAACATACACGTGTACTCTATGTTATTTTATTTTTCTCGTTTCAAATAATTCTAAGCAGCTATCGCGAATGTTATTTGAAATATGTCAATATTTATAAATACAAAGCATTGTTTCGCACAATCTCTGGTTTTTTTTTATTGTTGTGTTAGTATATTCAAACTTGTTTGAAAATATCAAACGTGTGTTTTAATTATATTTTCATTCCGCGAACTGCATAAAAGAAATAAAAGACGGTATGCCAACTACAGACATTTTATGCATAATATAAGAACAGTAAAGAAGTTATTGTTTTAACTTCTTTTGATATTTAATTAAAGTTTTTATATTTAACTTTATAATTAACCTTTATTTATTTATAATATAACTTTTGTTAAAATGTAACATTTCCTGTAATCGCTAATGAAATATGTACAATGCGATATTATAAACTTCTTTGTTTTGCTGCATAAAAAAACTTCCTAAGATGCTTTTTAAATTTAATAAAATTATGAAACAAAAATCGGTACGTATTATTAGCAGGAATACAGTACTTTAAAATTGTAAAGCAATTCAGAAAACTATGTAAAAGTTTCATATTAATAATTGAATTTATTGATTTTTACAAATACCTACTTGAACATGAACTTCAAATTAAAAATACAGAACAGTATTAACTTTTTATCTCTTTTAATTATCTATGCAATTTTCAAGGTCATAAAGCTTAATTTATTAGAAATTGATTTATTAATTCAATAACTGAATTAAAAACTGTGGAATGATACAAATTATTTATCGGAAAAAACTAATTTAATTAAAATAAATTGGTTTTAATTAAATAGAAATTTAATTTCTATAAATAAATAAATATATCATCACGGCATATTACCCATTGCTGGGTGTGCCAGTCTGCTTTGTACGCAGATTTCGGTAATGATGATGACATATTTACACCGTGCAGGCGTTTTCCAGGCGTCACCTCACGGGCACTCATTGTTGTCGTGGAGAGTGCACCACAGGGGTTAATTTTGTCATACATTATATTCCACCAAATCTCCTAAGTATATTTTTTGTACATTTAATTCTCCTATATAAACGCTTTTAAATAAAATAAATAAATATATCATCACGGCTTATTACCCATTGCTGGGTGTGCCAATCTGCTTTGTATACAGATATCGGTAATGATGAAATATTTGCACAGTGCAGGCGCTTACCAGGCGTCACCTCACGGGCACTCATTGCTGGCGTGGAGAGTACACCACAGGGATCAATTTTGTGCCATTTAAAATTCGAAATATTTGGCGTCGGTCGGGATTGAACCCGTTTCCCCAGATTTGCGACCTGACACTCAGGCACGCGGCCACGAGACCCCATAGTACACTAATTTCTATATACACTGTAAAATGTTTAATATTTGCAAAAAGAAAAAATACAAGTGTACAATACACTGCTGAGATTTGGTAAAGAGCAGTATACAGGTGTTTCCTTTAAATTTAAAACAACCAGCGCTTTTTTGGGCGAACTAACAACTTTAGAGAAAAATGATTTATACCAAAAATGATCAAGAATAAGGGGATAATGTATCAATAGTAACAAACCGAATATTTAACCAGTGGTTCTCAAACGGTAGAACGAAATTATATTTTTTTAAATGGCAGCCTATATAATTTTTTAGCCCTTTAAATAGAATATTATTTTCTGATTTCAACGATATAAATATAGCATAGGGTTGTATAACAATTATTTCGAAAAAATGGTATTAAAAACTAGAAATAAAGTAATAAAAAATGGGTTTACTACCTGTGTATTGTATAGTCTATTGTAATATTATAACATTATATTTAATACCATTTTTCTCGAAATAATTGTTATACAACCCTATACCATATTTATATCGTTGAGATCAGAAAAAAATTCTCTATCTAATGGGCTAAAAAATATATAGGATACCATTTAAAAAAATATAATTTTGTTCTGCCGTTTGAGAACCACTGGTCGAATCTTCGGTTTGTTATTATTAATAAATTAGCCCCTTATTCTTGATAATTTCTTGTATATAACATTTTTTTCTAAAGTCATTAGTTCGCCGAAAAAAGCGCTGGTTGTTTTAAAGGAAACACCCTGTATAATTTGCACAAAGTTTGGAATATATAAGTATTTAGTATTTTCTTGCAGCCACTTTGTGTTTATTTTGCGTAGGAGTCATATTTCAATAAAAAAATCACTTACCTACTGCTTTTTTCCATAATTTGTCTTGGTTTTACTGAAACTAAGAAATAAATGCAAAAAGTATTTTTTATATTTTGCGTTCATTTCGATACGCAATTTTTTGTTTTAGACGGTTGGTACTAGATGACGTTTCTTTAACCCATTTTTACCTAATTTATTTTTAGTTAATTGACAATTCATTTTAATAATATAATGTCGAAATTATTATTATTATTTTTTATTTAGGGAAGATTATTTACATGAAAATGTACAAATGGTTACAAATATAATCACAAATTGAGTAAGTAAATGTTATTGAAGAAGGCGCAAAATATAAAAAATAGTATAAAGAACTCATTTTATAAGACTTTCTTTCGCTCGTTTTCTAAATTTTGACGCGTGCGAAAAAAACATGTCTTATAAAACACGTTCTTTAATATACTATATTATGTCGTCAGAGTGTCTTCCACTAATTTATTTGGATAGTGCTTTTTACATTCTACCGCTTAAAAATTACATCATGTGAAGCAAATAGCAGTAAGATAGAACAAATTGAGATACTGTTTGTTCACTTTCATTTTACACAAAAAATTGTCAGTTACTGCTATATGTCATCAGCAGTTGCTCGTCTTTGAAAATAGACAATTGAACCAAAGTGGATTTAAAAGTTGTTTCACTTGCTGCCATTTCCCATAACATAAAAAGTCATTTTGACAAAAAGTGTCAGTTACTGCCCTTTACCAAATCGTAGCAGTACAGTCCTATTTAATTCTTCATGAATACATAAAAGAACTTGAACGTTTGAAATATAAAGGAAATACAACAAAACAATGACATCAAATGTTTGAAATGCTTTTCAAAGTGTGGAGATAAAAATGTTCATAATTAATTTGGAAGCTTGTGGTTCGTGCAAATATTGAAATATCAAGCGTTGTACGAAGATTAAAACGCGACGTGTTTGGAATTTAATGAAAAGGAGGATTATAGCTGGATTTATTAAATTATATACTGATTATAAAGAATAGAATCATGAGCATCAATTTAATTTAATTATATTTTACTTCCGACTTTAGACTTTATTAAAATAATATTTACAATACATCAAATAATAGCACGTGTCAATTTAAAAAATTTGGTGACCTGTAGAACTATTAATTTTCAGGGGGCATCAATTACATGAGATAAAATATAATCAGGGACTTGAAACTGAACTCGAACATGAACCGAAAACCCGAATTAACCCGAATTTTTAATGACCTGACCCTGAACCGAACCTTTATTTGTTTAGGTCAATAAACCTGAACCGAATATAAACCGTTTTAAATTTAGATTCGGTTCAGATCTGTTAAATATAAAATAAAAAACTGTAATACAAATTAAATTATTTATATGATTTTAAATCTATATTAATATCACCATCTATTTGTACTTGTTTAGTGTTAAGGTACATTCACAAATGAAAATTAGGTTTAGATTTATGGTTTATACTTTAGATTTAAGGACTTTGGCCGCATATAATGTAATGACTCTATTCACACTTCAGAATTGAGTTTCCCTAAATCCAAATCATAAAGCTAAATATTGCAAGGTCCAAACTTTAGGTTTATGATTTAGTTTGACGTCACAAACTTCACAAATGAAAACGAGTCTGAAACGATATAGATATATACAGCGATCTTTATTTAGTATACACTTCTTAAACAAATGCGAGAAGAACATGAAGACTGTCAAAACTTAATTGCTGCAATATAACCAGTAATGCCAAAAAAATTAAAATTTCATGGCGCACGGATAT
Organism: Harpalus rubripes; assembly: GCA_963082715.1. Taxonomy (NCBI): domain Eukaryota; kingdom Metazoa; phylum Arthropoda; class Insecta; order Coleoptera; family Carabidae; genus Harpalus; species Harpalus rubripes. Next base: position 2,976,655 of record OY720458.1, on the reverse strand, counting down.
CTGTTGAGTACTGCTCTACCGATATTTTAATCTTGTTTTTGAAGCATTTACATAGATGTAACTAAATTAAAGTTAATTTACACTCTCATTTATGAATGACTTGCTTAAACCTAAACAAAAACCATAAACCTAATTTTCATTTGTGAATGCACCTTTACAGGCCTCAAATGAAATTCGAACCTGAACCCAAAACCGATAAACCGCTATAATTTTTATTTTCTTTCAACCAAAACTGAACCTGTACTCGAAACTTAAGATCCTCGTCAATATGCATACCTAAAATCTTTGTAACAGTGGTACGCTCTAAAACTTCCCCATCGAGTATAATATCTGGTACTGTGCAGTTAGCGCCGAATACCATCATGGAAGATTTTTCCGAGTTAATTTTGAGGCCATTATTCTTCGCCCATATAGATAGATTATTAAGATCCGTATATATTGAAGCGCACATCTCATATAATCTGTCTGGTTTGTCTGAAATTAACAGTTGAGTATCGTCCGCATATGAGTGCATATCGCAACTAACCATGGATTTTGGAAGATCAGAAATATAAAGTAGGAATAATAATGGTCCCAAAATAGATCCTTGTGGTACTCCACGATTAAGAACAAACGCACCGGACTTTATTGTTTGATCATTATGATGCATACTGACGTAGAACTTTCTGTTGATTAAATAGTTCTTGCACCACTGTAAGGCACAATCCGAAAATCCATAATATTTCATCTTAGCTAGTAAAAATTCATGGTCAAATATCAAATCGGTGATGGTTATCATGGCTTCTAGGCGACAGACATATAGGCCATGGTCAACTGGGCGATAGCCAAGGGGGCGCCGGATATATGAGCGATGAAATAATAGATGTGTAGAATTATAAAATTGTGCGTTAGCTAGGTTTGTTAAGGTGGTTTTATCATTATAAATATTTACGACAGTTTTTAATGTATACTTATGTTACATGCAAATTTTAAAAAGATTTACCAGCTATGAGCTGTGATATTTGAAACCAAAATAGGGCGAAATTCATTGGCAATATAGGAATAGTTCTCAAAGGAAGGTTTTTTTCGTAGTAACTCACATAATAAACGACAGAATTCAACGTCAAATGTGATTTTTCTTGTATCTCAAATTTTTGAAAATAAAATGAACTACGTGTTATAGTGGAAGTTGTCGGACTTATTTGTAAAAAAAAATGTGCAGAATTGACAAATTTCGTTTATGATTAGCTTTAACCTTTTATTTTTTAATAAAGAAAGCAGATTTTTTCAGAATAATTTTACATGCTAATTGACTTAATGAGATTTTTTGAGATAATTTCCTTAACAGCTGATCAGACCCTTCGAATACTTAATTTTATTGACTATTTTTGCGAACTGTGTTGCCTTAGCAGTGTACACCCCGTTTCCCAATGGCGACTCCAACACTACAAATACATATTTGGTAAATATGAAGAAGCTATGCATTTTTAAAAGTGTTTTCGATTTGTCTTTTACAATACATCATTTAAAAAGAGAGGAAATTTTCGAGCAGCTTTTAAATATTTGAACATTTTAGTTTTGTATTCCTTTTTTGCATATCGTTGATTGCGGCATGGCATACAATATATTCTTCAATCAACGGTTCTACTATATTTAAGCTCTATAAATTGAACGCCTGTTTTGTATGCAGCAACAGTGCACTTCGGACTGGCTTTCTGAAATTTGAATTGTTTGATTTAGTAGAATTATTGGGTCTAGTTTTTGAAATTAATATTAATACTATAATATCAAAGTGCGTAGTTGTCCCAGGAATCCGCTTTATACTTTATATATTCTGATTGGCATGTATATAGCTGATATATCATATACACGATACACGCAATTATTAATTTTGTAAATAATATTAAGAAACTTTAAAATTTCCGTTCATTGATGGTTTAAAATTTGAATAAATAATAATAAATAAAAATAAGATAGTTGTTGAAGTTTATTTACTTGTATATATTTTTTTAATGGTCATTCATCGAAATTTATTTTGCATCATTTGTAGACAGGTCTCAGTGGAAATGCTACCTCCATTCTTTCTCTCCTTCCTTAATATCTGTTAACATTCCAAATTTTCTTCGTCCTCTTTCCCTTTTCCTATGTATTTCCCTCCCTTCATTTATAATTTTCTGTATACAAGCCCTTCTTAAAATATGTTCAATTCAGTTAGCTTCCCTTTTCTTATTTCTTTCAAAATTCTTCTCTCTTTTCCAATCCTTCTCAACATCTCGTCGTTCCAGACTATCTATTTCCATCCAATTTTTTTCAACCGTCACTAGAACCACATCTCAAAACTTTGCAAGTACTTTTTCTCCGTCTTCCTTAAGAGCATTGTGTACACCTGTACTAAAAATACGCAGCATACAACATTTATCAAAGAAATTGATTCTGTACTAGAACAAGTATTTTTAAAAAATCAACATTATAGACAAACCTGCATTTAAAAAAAACCATTATTGAAATCTGTTAGTATTTGACTTTGATTTTAATGGGAAAACAAGAAATGCTACTGAATTTTGGTTTTAAAATCGTACATACATACATAAAATCACGCATTTCCTACTTAGTGGGTTAGCACAAACCCGAAAGAATTAAAATAACATCATCCAAAAAGTAATCAGTCTCTCTTTCAACAACATTCTTACTAACCTGACATCATAGGTACAACATATACTCATCACTCTTAACATATTAAAGTGACCGATTTTCGGTAGCGAAATACCGCAACCGGACCACAATAATAGTTACGAAACAATCATCCTTCGCCACACATTCCTGTCTAAGCACACTTCTTTCGCCTCAGCCACATTCATACACGCTCTTCTTCTCTTCCCACTCGGAAACTTTCTCTCTTTTAGTACCTTATCAATCACATCCATCCACTTACACACTGGACGGCCACGCAATCGAACACCCACAATTTCACCAAGATATATACTCTTTACAAGCCGTTCACTCTTCATTCTCTTCACATGACCAAACCATCTCAACTGGCTCATTCCTACTCTTTTAACAACATTCTTCCTAACCATACATTCTTCATACACCAAATTATTCCTCGCGCGATCCCGTCTTACATATCCACATACTCCACGTAAATACCTCATTTCCACGGCAGTCACTCTCTTTTTATGCTTTCCCGTCCATGCCCAACATTCGCTTCCATACATCAAAGCAGGCACTAGCACTCCATTTTACACACTTAAACGAGCTTGTCTAGATACGTTTCGAGCAAACGTACCCAAATCAAAGTCCAGTATTAATAGATTACAACTTTTTAAAATGCAGATTCATATCAGAAGTATCTTTCCTTCCCAGGTATTTGAAGGAACTTACTTGTTCAATTCTCTCTCCAATCAACCATATGTTTATGTAGTTGGCGGATGTATACAAAAGATATAATCGAAAATATTTTTAAAAATATAATCTGTTTTTTATTGGTAATTGTTTATTACGTTTTTGTTTGTTTTAGGAAAAAATCGAATATGTATTCTTAGTGATATTCACAGTAGAATGTGTTATGAAAATTATTGCATATGGTTTTATGATGCATCAAGGTGCATACCTTCGGAATGGATGGAACTTACTGGATTTTACTATTGTAGTTATAGGGTGGGTAAACGATTAAGTGGTTTGGTTATGGTAGTTGATTATAAAATAATGATGTGGTTTGCTTTGGGGTTTGCAGTATGATTAGTACGGCATTATCAAACCTCACGAAAGAGGGCTTCGACGTGAAGGCGTTGAGGGCATTCAGGGTACTTCGACCGTTGAGGCTCGTATCTGGAGTACCTAGTGAGTAGAGTACCTTTCCATTATTATGGTTTCCAAGTTACCACTGTCTCATATAATTCGTCCTAACGTAATATACGTGTAGGAAATTTATATTGGAAATCAATTCTATAATGAACGACAACGTATCATAATGATATATTAGGTATAATTACAAATTCTATTTAAAAACTAAAGCTATCGGAATGAACCTTATACAATGACAAAAAATCACATCATGGAGATTTCCCCGTTTTCTACAATACATGCAGGCGTTCCCTAATCCCTGACGAACTGCGTTAGTCAACATCTGACTTTTTTTTCTTTGGGGCTCCCGAAATCACGCATTTCTGCCGAACCCTGTATTATGTATAATTACAATGGGTATGTGACCATTTTCGAATTTCAATATATATGTCATAAAATATAAAAACAAACGACTATAGCTTTTTATTATAATAATAAAAACGAAACATTAATTTGTAATAATCTTGTTATTAACAACTTAATGTTTTGGAGAAGGGATATATGCCGTAAGTATGTTAGAATCGTGGACAAAGACAGATAGACTGCAGGAAGGAAAGAGACAGTTATAAATCAGCCTATCAGCGCCGTGTTTATGTTGTTGTAGATGTGGCAGGGTGGGGCATGATCACATCTGGCTATAACTATCTTTTTCCCTCCCATTCTAACCGTCTTTTTTCAAGCTTCTACCATTGATACGTCACAAATCCCTTCCCCAAATTTTTAATAACTATTTTCTCGTAAAGTACGAATAATTAATCGATGTAAAAAAATACGGGTATTTTATTTTTTGTCTAGTATCATATTATGTAAAAATAAAAATTTAGTCACATACCCCATTCTATTTAAAAACTATAACAGGCGTATGCGTGTTTACAAAGAAATAAAATATTTAAAAAAATGGTGAAATAAAAGTGGCGTAAATTAATGTTTTTGACATTATTCCCTTTAATAACCCCCCAACTAGTAAACAACATTAAGTAAACACCTGTAAAAGATACATTATAAAGTAAAATAGAGCTTATAACACAGAAAGTGCATTATATACCTTATACCTTTGAAGCAAAACAAAGGATTATTTTTCTCCTGAAGCCTAATAAAAAAGATAATAAGAGGTTTTTTTCATTTTACAATTCGTCTACATATATTTTGTTTACGACGATGGACAAGGACGTGGTAACCTTGGTAAAAAATTTAAGGGGTCGATCTGATGTCCTAATATTTTCTGTCTTGTGCAGGTTTGCAGGTTGTGTTGAATTCTATTCTACGTGCCATGGTGCCTTTATTGCATATTGCTCTCTTGGTGTTGTTTGTAATCATTATTTATGCCATCATCGGATTAGAATTATTCTCAGGAGAAATGCACAAAACGTGTTTCAATAATAAAACAGGTCCGTACTTGACGTACCTATTTGTTGGGATTGATTGTAATTGGTTTTGTTTGTGCGTTTAGGGGAAATGATGGACGAACCTCATCCATGTGGAGAAAGTGGATTCCAGTGCAATGCTAGTGAAGATATGGTCTGCAAGTTGTATTGGGATGGTCCCAATTCCGGTATTACAAATTTTGATAATTTTGGATTATCTATGCTGACAGTATTTCAGTGCGTTACGCTGGAAGGCTGGACTGACGTATTGTATAATGTAAGTCATTGAATCAATAACTGTATGCAGTTTAGGCCCGCTCCTACCACCTCTAGTTAAAATGACTGTGTTAACCAACAGTTATGTTGCAAAATTGTTCTTACCACCACTGGTTAGAGCTAACTGGAAATTAAAACAGAGGTTATTCTAACGTGCAGTTGGATACAAAATGTGCAGTAGGAAAAGCAAATTGTGCAGTGGGAAATTAAAATCTGTGCAGTTATTTTTCATTTATTTCGAATAAGCCAAATAATTTTTTTTAAAAAAAGAACTAAACATATTAGTCAGTTCTATATACCCTTAAAATTAGTGACATAGATTTAGAAACATCCTATGTAAGCACTAAAATTGTACTAGCTTTTCCCTCAGACTCTTCGCTTGTCTTATCCTCATCATTGGTATTGGCCTTAGCAAAAATACTATTAGAGGTGCTCACGCTTATCATTGTGGCTTTCCGGGGATCTCATTCTAACAGAGAAGGCATGTTGTAATAAATATACAAAACCGCATTTTCGGAATCTACCGACAAGCTATTCCGAGACACGATGTTATATTTTTTAAATTTAATTCCGAAGAAATATTAAGAACTAACTCTGGAAGCGTCAGTTTCCGCAACTTTTCTATTTGTGGATGTTCTAGTATTTCGTTATAATCCAACTTGAATTGAATTAAATAAAGTTCTTTCACCAAAATATTATAAACCTATAATCTGTTCCATTTAAGCCATTCAGTATTGTAGAGAATAGGGAATACTTTTAACCTCTCTGATTGGCTGAAATTGGAGACAAGAGATAAGTTTATCCAATGTAATTTCGGCTACTTAAAATTGGCGTTGATGCGAGCGATATCTGCTGAATGGCTTAAAGGGAATAGAATGTACAGGAATTTATTTTCTTGTGCAGTGGAAAAAATCCTTAGAATAACCTCTGAGTTAAAACTATTATTAAATAAAACTGATTTTTGGACTTCCATTATCTTTATTTAACAAAAACACAAATTTTCACAACGTTTCGGTAGCTAATATCTGCTGCCGTCATCATATATATATATATATATATATATATATATATATATATATATATATATATATATTATCAGTACACCTGATGACGGCAGCAGATATTAGCTACCGAAATGTTGTGAAAATTTGTGTTTTTGTTAAATAAAGATAATGGAAGTCCAAAAATCAGTTTTATTTAATAACGAGACATTATCTTATAAATTCAAAGTTAAAGTTAAAACTGTTGTTCGCATCGCTTCCAACGTACAGTTTAATTCTTAACTAATGGTTAATAAACAGTTACTTTAATTAGAGGTGGCTCTGCCTCTGGATTCAGAACTCGTGGGTTCTAATCCGGACCAAGTCGAATTTTTCTCCACTGGTCTTTATCGGTATCTACGCCCATTATTTTTCCAAGTTGGGATAATTAACTTGGCAATCACTAAGCTATCAGGCACCGGACATCTCAGCAAGGAACTTGGTGGCAGTTGTAAAGAAAAATTAATAGATGTTGTGTGTGTCAGACCACCCTAGGGATAAGGCTTGAAAATTCCGAACCAATATAAATACAATACTTTTAAATGTAATGTAATGCTTTTCCAGATTGAAGATGCAATGGGAAACACATGGCAATGGATCTACTTCATTTCTATGGTTATCCTTGGAGCTTTTTTCGTGATGAACCTAATTCTTGGTGTCCTCAGCGGAGAGTTTTCGAAAGAAAGAGAAAAAGCGAAAGCACGAGGCGATTTCCACAAATTGCGAGAGAAGCAACAAATTGAAGAAGATCTTAGAGGGTATTTGGACTGGATCACGCAAGCTGAGGATATAGAACCCGAGGGCGATGATCAGATAACTCAAGACGGGAAAGGGAAAGTCAATAATGAGATGGAATCTGTAGACCAGCTAGGTGAAGAAGGAGAAATACAACAAGAGTCTTGGTTCAAAAAGAAGAAAAAAAGCTTGGAAAGGATAAACAGGCGAATGAGACGTGCTTGTCGCAAGGCTGTGAAATCACAAGCGTTTTATTGGTTGATTATAGTCTTAGTTTTTCTTAATACGGGCGTGCTGGCTACGGAGCACCACCGGCAGCCGGAGTGGTTAGACGATTTTCAAGGTAATTCATTTCATTACTTATTCTATTACCATTACCGAATAAAGGTCATTTCGTCTCTGGTGTATTTCACATTTCATCACAGTTTAGTTTGTTTTTACTTGTACTTTTAATGCATACATTAAAATATTTTATAAATTTTAAACTCCTTTCCATCAACTTACTCGTAGTTATACCAAATGATTGTTGATTTGGTTTCAGAGTTTACCAATATGTTTTTCGTGGCGTTATTTACCATGGAAATGTTTTTAAAAATGTACAGTTTAGGTTTCCAAGTACGTTATTGTTGAAATATTTAAATGACAAATTATTTATGATATATTTTCAGGGTTATTTTGTATCTTTATTCAACCGTTTCGACTGTTTTGTAGTAATAGGAAGTATAGGAGAGATGATCCTAACCAATACTGAAATTATGCCACCGTTGGGCGTTTCTGTGTTACGTTGCGTACGATTGTTGCGCGTGTTCAAAGTGACCAAGTAATGTTTCGCATATTTTTTCAAAATATTTTGATCTCAATAATATCTTTTTTTCAGATACTGGCGATCTTTGTCTAATCTTGTTGCTTCCCTGTTAAATTCTATACAATCTATTGCTTCTCTTTTGTTATTGTTGTTTTTATTCATTGTAATATTTGCATTGCTAGGAATGCAAGTGTTCGGTGGCAAATTTAACTTTGATGATACTCAAGATAAACCGAGGTCCAATTTTGATAGCTTTTGGCAAAGTTTGTTAACTGTTTTCCAAGTAAGTGTTTTGATTATTGATTCTATTTGGAATTGAAGACCAACGTATAGGATATTTTGAGGATTATTTTGGTTTTGGTTGATTTGTTTTTTGCTTGCAGATTCTAACTGGTGAAGACTGGAACGCCGTTATGTATGACGGTATTAGAGCATACGGTGGAGTTTCATCTATCGGTGTTCTTGCCTGCGTTTACTTCATTATATTGTTCATATGTGGTAACTGTATCCTTTTTATCAGTATCAGCGATATCAAATTTATTCTAATTATTACTGTTTATATTTTCTTTAATTTAAAGCTTATAGATATACTGTTAAATGTTTTCTTGGCTATCGCCGTCGACAACTTGGCTGATGCCGAATCGTTAACCGCTATTGAAAAGGAAGCTGAAGAAGAGGTATTTTATGATGTAATATTAAAAATTTTGTAAAAGATGTACATATTTTTAGGCTGAAAAACAGGCCAAATCTCATAGTCCTACACCTGCTCAAGACGACAATGACCAAGAACTTGACGAGCACAGTATGATGGATGAAGAAGAACTAGAAGACGGCCAATATGACTCTGAAAGGTAATTATTATTATAGCAATAAAAGTAAAATCACGTTTGTTGCACATAGCATTCCTATCCAAGCACATGGAATTTTTTTCTCCTTTAGCATACTACTAATCACTTCTATCCACTTAGACACTGGTCGTGCACCATCTCAACTGACTCACCCCCACTCTCTTTAACAATATTATTCTTCACGCCTCACGATCCCGCTTTACATACCCACATGCACCACGTACACGTAAATACAGTCGAACTTCGATAACTCAAACCATAACTTGCCACAAAAAAGTTCGAGTTATCAAGACTTCGGGTTATAAATAAAATGCATATGTGTAAATATTATTTATGTATGTATGTATTTATTTGAGTAAAAATCACTTACCTTATGATATATACAGATTGATATATGTATACAGATCAAAGTTATAAACATTATTTTAATGTAAAAAAGTCAGTTATTTGTGACTGACGAGAGAATTTTTTATTTTGATTTTCAATAAAAAAAAAGCTTCAATGTTATTTAAACCATTATACAGCGAATCGGTTGTATCTTCATTGGTTTTTAAATACGAACGCAAAACGCTCAACGAATTTTCAACCAACTCGTTTGAAGGTGGTTGCTGCAAATCATCCTCCATCATATCATTTTCGCTGTCATCTGTATTGTCGAGCTCTACAGATTCGAATTCAGATTTGTAGAGCTCGACAATATCTTCATCTGTGGAAAACTACGAAGTAACAATATCATCATCCACATGTATTAAATCATTTAAGGTGGAACCTTCTGGTGTAATTTTGACATTTTTCCAAGCTTCATATTCCAATTGCAATTGAATTTCGTCCTCACGTTTTTCATTCATACGTTCACTTATGAAAATCAAAGGAATTTCATCCTCTTCGTCCCACTCAGAATACTGACCAAAGCCGGCCTTTTTAAAACAGTAGACACTGTACTTGCCGGAACATCATATTTCAGAGCTACATCTTTCTTTCGCGACCTACTTTCCACTTCTTTGATCAGTCTAAATTTTTCATCAATAGATAAAGTTTTTAAAGTATGTTTTAATGACATATCAGCAATGAAAATGTCTTAAACGTGATAAATAAAGTAGGCACATTATTTTTTTTTTTTCACTTAATAATAATTAACAAAGCATATGTTTGAACTTCAGTAGTACAGAAACCGAACTGCCTCCATCATCATGTTATAAAAACACCTGTTACAAAATCATGTAATTAGGGGATTTCCCCCAGAATTCGGCTTATTGAAGCTGGCGCCAAATATTCTGTTCGAATTATGAAGATATTCGAGTAATTGAAGATCGAGTTATCAAGTAAAAATTACCCATAATTTTCACTCTTGGCGCTTTTGCCAACCAGTTTGATTCGAGTTATCCAAAATACGAGTTATCAAAGTTCGACTTACTGAAGTTCGACTGTACGTCATTTATACGGCACTCACTCTCCTTTTATGCTCAACATTCGCTGCCATACATCAAAGGAAGCACAAGCACTCCATTAATACGTTAATGTTTCTAAATAACTGCTCTGAATATTTTTCTGATGTCTGTAGATCGGAACGAGACGAAGAAACAGAATCACAACTGAAAATGCAATTAGAAAATGATGTTGGCTATGAAGAACAAATGGAAAATCAGGGTAAGTACTGAGAAGCGCTACAACCCGCTTAATTATATTTTATACAAACATTAATTCACAGAGGAAACAAAACTAATTGTTTAGCTTAAAGTATTACTAGTAGCATTTTCGCAAATAACATTAGCGGTAGTGTTAGAGCCAAAGTGCAAGTAGTAAATGTCAATTGAATAGGGCTATGATAAAGAATATGACACAATCCCTGTTCAGCCATGTTAGTTAGAACAATTCAGTTGGCACTAATTTTCAGACGAAGAAGTTGAAGTGAATGTGACCTCGGCACGTCCGCGCCGATTGTCAGAAATTAGCATCAAAAAGACTACGCGTCCTATCCCAGTAGGGAGTGCCTTCTTTATCTTTTCCCATACCAACAGGTAGGTCCCTGAAAAAGGACATAGCTGCAGTAGCAGTAGCCGGTGCTGAATCCGGTTCGGTGCCGGTGAAGCAGACTGCGTACTGCCTAGTGTGAGAGTTCGTGCTTCGTGCTCCGTGCCTAGGAACTGTTCTGGCGGTGGCCGGTGGCGTCGTTCAGCCGTTCAGCGTAATCAGATCTGGTGTCCTTTATATCGTCTCTCGCTCTCGTCTTTCGCCCTTTCCTTATTCATTGTTTGATTTGATACTGATGATGTGATTTATGATAGATAGTGTTGTTGGTTGATGCACGTTGCCTATTGCAGCTATGTCATTGTGTGTAACATAGTGTAACAGAGTGTGGTGTGTGGGACACTTTCAGATCTCGAGGACGGTGAGTTGGGAGGCGTGTCAGCGAGGCCTCGTCGTCTCTCTGAGTTCAACATGGCCACTAAGAAGCAACCGATTCCCCAGGCTTCGTCATTCTTCATTTTATCTCCTACGAACAGGTGAAACATCCAACCGTACCGTAACCGTCATAGAGATTGATGTCGTAGGATTGCTAATTTAATTATCATTTACCTATTATTACTGTTTCATAACATACATATAGGTATATGTACTCATTATAAATATTACAACCACATGCTGCGTAGATGTTTGGAAACTGCTAGCGTTCGTTTTGGTATCGTTCCTGTGCAGCCGTTGTTTAGATTTGGGCCCGCTTGCGTAGAAGGATGACCTGTAGATGTGTTTGCCTTCCTTTTCAGCATTACTCTGATCTGCTGCTTGTTTGGGATTTGTAATAGCATTATGGTATGGTATGATATGATATGGTGTATTTACTATGTATCATCGGAATGAGTGTTTTTATGATACCAACTGTTCCATGAATTACGCGACGCTGTTACGCTCACTGTGTCAACAGGTTCCGTGTATTCTGTCATTGGCTGTGCAATCACAGTTATTTCGGCAATATTATTCTTGCCTGCATCATGATCTCGTCGGCCTTGCTTACTGCAGAAGATCCTATCAACTCTAGGTCATATACAAACCAGGTGCACTTTAAAAATAAACAACGGAAATTATAAATTATTCTACTGTTACTGTTACAGGTTTTACTCGGATTTGACTACTTCTTCACCGCTATATTTACAGTGGAACTGTTTTTAAAAATGATATCTTATGGATTTATTCTCCATGACGGAGCTTTTCTGCGCTCTGCTTTCAACATGTTAGATTTGGTGGTCGTATGCGTCTCATTGATCTCCATATTTTTCAGGTATGTATGTATACTAAGATACAGTAATAATCTGAGCAATGTATGTTTGCAGTCATGGAGCAATTTCAGTGGTGAAGATCCTTCGAGTTTTGAGAGTATTGCGTCCATTGAGGGCTATCAACCGAGCAAAAGGTTTAAAGGTAAGCGTACGCGTGATATAGCTGTAGGAGTGCTCCTGGCTGGTAACAGTAACACTCGCATTTTGCGGGTTTAGAGTAGGGTAAGCGTACTGAGTACTGAGGCAAGTTGTGCCGGAGGCAGATGACGGGGTACAGAGTACAGGGTGGTTTGGTTTGATTATCTTTAGACGCTTGTAGTATTGGGTTGAATCGAAACGAAGAGTTAGGGATGGGGTAACACGTTCTCACGTGGTTTGTTGACGATATGTCTGTCCCGTAGCATGTAGTCCAGTGTGTGATAGTCGCGGTAAAGACTATTGGAAACATAGTGCTGGTCACCTGCCTCCTTCAGTTCATGTTTGCAGTAATCGGAGTACAATTGTTTAAGGTAGGCACCACCAGTTAGTCCGTTGTATGTTTAATGAGCAAATGCACCTTTGGGTACTTGTCGCAATGTAATATTATTAATATTCCTTTTGAGTTGTTGATTCTCCCTGTTTTTCACATCACCAAAATAACAGTATCTCTTATTATATGTGTGTTGATGATATCGTACGCCCATTACATAAGGTATCTGTAAGCTGCCTTCCGATGCAACATACACGAATATAATATAATACGTTAGTTGAGACTGTGACGGGAGTCCAGCCCCAGCTCTTCTACGCTGTTCACTGTATGACGTCCACAGTGCTGTGTGTGTTCTGTGCTTCTGCGGTCACACTAACCCGCATGGTCCTCCAACGTACAATACAACCTGTGTGTAATCCTAGTGTGCTCGGAGTGTCATATACACTTGTAGTCATATCTAGCGTCTAGAGCCATTCCTTAACTGTCTCGTCGTCCTTTCCTATCCTTGTTACCCATTATTACCAGTGGTCAGTGACGAGTGAACAGACAGAACAGAACCGAATCGAATCAGAAAACAAGAAGATATATGTATCAACAAGTGGGACACAGAGAGAACGTGTTGGAAAGTGAAAAGAAAACCCTTGGGTGCATTGCTGCTGGCTGGCTGACTGGTAGGCCGTGAAGGAACTAAGCAAAGCAAAGCAGCATTTTCATATCTTTCTTGCTACACTACCACTATTCTATTATTCACATTTATTGTTACTTTTACTTTACTGTACTGACACTTGAATTTTATATATACGTATTATCTGTGTGTTCTCGTTTGTTCCATCATCCTCTATGCTACCTCCATGCTACATCTCCTCACGGCTAGTATGTAGTGAAATGCGTGATAGTAGCCATTAAGACCATCGGCAATATCATGCTGGTAACCTACCTCCTGCAGTTCATGTTCGCTGTCATTGGAGTGCAGTTGTTCAAGGTAACTACCGTAGCAGCTTCCCGTAATACTGTAACTAGAGAGACTGCAGGTTCAGCTGCATGCTTCAGTCACACACAAGTAGAGTACATAGCACGTGCACGCGTGAGTGAACGCAATGAAACGCAACGCATCGCGCGTCCGTTCTCCGATCGAGTTCCGTCCGTCCTTGTGCACCGGCACATGCATATACCCTGCCTTCACATCTGCCAACTGCCACTGATATCCCTACGAGTACTCTACCTCTACCCTAATCACCTACTCATTATACTATGTATATGCAGTATCGTAGCCCAATCCCCTCTCTCTCTATACCATTCATAAACACATGCACTTACCTCTCTACCTTTACCTCCACTAGTAGTTGCTTACACGTGCTCGCTAGCCATTGCCAGAAAGTAGTACTGTAGTAGTTTAGAAAGTAGATTGTATTTAATCCATATCTTGTGATCTTCAACGTACATTTCAAATACACACACCACACACGCTAATATATGAATGATGTAAATCTTAGAAGTCTCATCGATGTTGCATCTAGAGGGAGTCAACAATTATATGCTTCGTTGTCTATTGTTTATATTTTGTAGGCATTGGCGATAACAACAGTTCTAACACTACAGAACTATAAGCGTGATGCAGTTGTAGTAGATTAATATTATCAGTTCATGTTATGTCTCTTGTTATTTTTTAAAGGTACATGTTTCATTACTAGTTATGACTACAAGTGATTATTTATCCATGTGCATTGCTGTTTGCATGATTTTTAATTCAATTACACCTAAAATACATTAATATTGCGTGCTGCAATGTACATAATTGCTTGCTCAATTTTTATTTTTACACTAACTGTCTGTATAAACATAATGATATTGCGAATGAGCACGAAGCATGATTGTCCACTAGGTAAATGTGACGGTTACAATGATAATAAATTATATGTATAGGGGAAGTTCTCCTCCTGCAATGACAGATCCAAAATGACGGAAGCAGAGTGCAAGTAAGCATCGAGCTCAATATTCTTTATTGCTTTGGTGTGAGTCATATATGATTACATGAAATTATTTGCAGTGGTACATACCTCATTTATGAGAATGGAGATATCAGCAATCCGAAAATAGAACCTCGCACATGGACCAACAACCGGTTCCATTTCGACAACGTGGCAAAAGCGATGCTTACGCTTTTCACCGTGTCCACGTTTGAGGGCTGGCCTGGCCTTCTCTACGTTTCCATCGATTCAAACAAGGAGAATTATGGACCAATACATAATTTCCGTCCCATTGTTGCCGCGTATTACATTATTTATATTATCATTATTGCCTTCTTTATGGTTAACATATTTGTTGGTTTCGTTATCGTTACATTCCAAAATGAGGGTGAACAAGAATATAAAAATTGTGAATTAGACAAAAACCAACGTAACTGCATAGAGTTTGCTTTGAAAGCTAAACCAGTAAGACGATACATTCCGAAACATCGCATACAATACAAAGTTTGGTGGTTTGTTACATCACAACCCTTTGAATACACAATATTTATACTTATCATGATAAACACAATAACATTAGCAATGAAGTTTTATCGACAACCAGAGAAATATACAGACGCCTTGGATTACCTCAATATGATATTCACAGCTGTTTTTGCACTTGAATTTGTTTTCAAATTGGCGGCTTTTAGATTTAAAGTAAGTTATTTATTACTGTAATGATTTTTCAAAACTATAGAATAACATATTCTATAATTTTAGAATTACTTTGGAGATGCTTGGAACGTTTTTGATTTTATTATTGTACTTGGCAGTTTTATTGATATTGTTTACTCAGAAGTCAATGTAAGTTATTTAAATGATTAAGTTAGGTATCTATTTTTGTCTGAGTATTCTTTGAAATTTTAGCCAGGATCAAATATCATTTCCATCAATTTCTTTAGATTATTTCGTGTCATGCGTTTAGTTAAATTGTTGAGTAGAGGTGAAGGTATTCGGACGTTGCTGTGGACCTTTATAAAATCATTTCAGGCTCTACCTTATGTAGCATTACTTATTGTAATGCTCTTTTTTATATACGCTGTGATAGGCATGCAGGTATTTTTTAATTTATTTTAAATTTAGATGCGAAATTAAAATGTTTAAATGTTGTAGGTATTTGGTAAAATCACAACTAAACCGGAAACTGCCATCCATAGAAACAATAACTTCCAAACTTTCCCACAAGCTGTTCTCGTATTGTTTCGATCAGCCACTGGTAATTTTGTGGTATTACAATATTTTTGTTGTTTATTAAATTTTATTTTTTGCATAGGTGAGGCGTGGCAAGACATTATGATGGATTGCTCTGCGCGAGTAGAAGTAATATGCGATGAACGTGCTACTGATATTCCTGAAGGATCATGTGGTTCTGATATTGCTTTCCCATACTTCATTTCATTCTACGTTCTCTGTTCTTTTCTTATTATCAATTTGTTCGTCGCTGTCATTATGGACAACTTTGACTATTTAACAAGGGATTGGTCTATATTAGGACCCCACCATTTAGATGAATTTATTAGATTATGGAGTGAGTATGACCCCGATGCCAAAGGAAGAATCAAACATTTGGATGTTGTTACTTTGTTGAGAAAAATTTCACCACCGCTCGGGTTCGGAAAATTATGTCCACATAGAGTAGCGTGTAAACGACTTGTTTCTATGAATATGCCATTAAATAGTGATGGAACTGTGTTATTTAATGCGACATTGTTTGCTGTTGTTCGTACGTCGCTTAGGATAAAAACAGAAGGAAATATAGATGATGCCAATGCGGAATTACGTGCTGTGATTAAGAAAATTTGGAAACGTACTAGTCCAAAGTTATTAGATCAAGTAGTCCCACCTCCCGGAGTAGACGACGAAGTTACTGTTGGAAAATTCTATGCAACTTTCCTTATTCAAGACTATTTCCGTCGGTTTAAAAAACGGAAAGAACAAGAACTCAAAGACGGTAACAAAGAAAACCACAACACTGTCACTTTACAAGCTGGGTTGCGTACATTACATGAAGCTGGTCCCGAATTAAAGAGAGCTATATCTGGAAACCTTGAAGAACTTGCTGATGATAATCCAGAGCCTATGCACAGGGTAAATATTATGATGTCATTTTTAAATACATATATGTACAATATATGAAATTACAGCGCAATCATTCTCTGTTCGGGAGTGTATGGTCTTCCATGAAGAGGGGTCACAGTGGATTCAACAGAGCGCGATCGTTAAAAATGAATTCAACGCAAATCAAAATATCTCCAGCTTCCAGTGTAGATTACATGCCGTACAACTCGTTACAGAAAGCTGTGACTGAAGGCATGAACCATATAACTTCCATGACGAAGAATGTGATCGTTCAGAACAGAACCGGTACTCAGACCATCCCCAACACTGATGGATTACCGGATGAGGAAGCCATTCCTTTGCGCTCTCTCAACATGTTCAATGGAGATGCTGAAAAAAACTACCAAGTTATAGAGTAAGTGTAGTTTTTCATATAATTATTTATTTTTCAAAGATTAATGTAAATTATGAATAATACACTGAAATGAGAAGCAAGCGCACAAGTCACCTTTGAAAAATTTGTTAACTTTATTTGTTAACTTTCAGCAAATCTGGTTCGTTTCTGCACCCACACTACAATGGTAAGATGTCGGAAGATGTGTGACTTGTTTGTTGCTTTGAACTGATACTTATGTAACATGATTTGGAGTTGGTTGAAGACTAAACTAATACTAACCGTATACATAACGATAACTACACAATGTTTGTTGTTTGTTGTGCATCCCATGGATGTATTGTTGTATTAACCTGGTAACTGCAACAGTCTGCAGGGCGAGTACTGCTCAGAGCTGATGCCTCCGACCCCACCTCCACGCCGCATTCGACTCGGTTTGGGGGGCGGGTGCATGACGGCAGCACCGGCGCAACCTGTACGACATGTACAACCCAGCTTTAGTCGTATCGCGAGCGGTCTGAAACTTGCACAAGCACAAGCCATGGCCGTCGCGGGCTTTCTGCCTGAACCTCAGCACTGGCCATCGCTGATCATTGACTGCGAGACCGACGCGAACGGGGACACCGGTCGGCATGCGCGTTGCTCTCTACTTAATCACAGGGCTTCTTTCCATGGCAGAGGTCAGCCCTATACTAACACATACCTAACCCTAACCTGACTAGACTAATCTCGGCCCATATCCTATTGGCGACTAAAATTATCGTGAATCCCTCAAGCGGACGATACTTGCAACTCTTCAAAATGGTATTCTGTTATTCAACTTTACAGTAAATATATAGTGCATTGGATTCCTTGCCGGTTTCTTGTTTGTCTTTTTGTTTTAAGCTACGTTTCCACCTCTTAACATTGTCTTTGTTTTTGTTTTAAATCATAGTCACAATAGTTTGTCATATGGCAACACAGCTGAGTGTTACCAGCTGTTGATTTTGTCTTAGTCTTTGTCGCTGTCGTTGCGCATAGTCAAAAAGTTTGCAAGCTGCAAACATTTTATCTTTGTTTTTGTCACTGTCGATGTTGTGTGAAAGTACATATAAATTACTTTGCAATATGAGTAAAGAACGAAAAAATATTAACGTCAATTGCTACGTTTATGGTTGTCATTCTCGGGGTAGTAAGAAATCTGTTCCAAAAATTGATGAGAGGAAGAGTGACATCCAAAATAAATTTGGTAAAATGGAGTCTATCGACAGAAAAGAGGGCTGGATTAGGAAAATACGAACTGGAAAACAAGTGACGAATCATAAGAGGATAACAAAATAATCCACTTCTCACTTTATGTGTAGCATTCAATATATTTCTTACACTTGTAATTTTCTTAACTAAGTAAAGTAAATACATATTTATTTAACATCCATGAATAATATATGGTACTATTTTACTGTCTTGTACAAAATATTAAGACAGCTGTAATGTGTTTGAACTGGCCACTATGGCCGCTATACAAGAGCATTTTGTAAATAATCAATTGTAAATTTAAAGTTCTTCTAATCTAAGGAGGATCCCAAATTTTTTTTAGTCTGTAGCACTATGTTTATTAACGCCACATAAAAATAACAACCGACGATTCAACAATTCTCCCCCTTCTATAAAACATCGAGAAGTTGTTGTTGCCTCCAAATAAGTAAACATTTCCTTAGAAATAAGTCTAAGATAACTTTCTACGAATGTCATTATAATTTAAGTACGTACACAAAATTATTACTAACATTATTATTAAAAAAAATAACAAATCTAGATAACCGTCGCCTGGCCGAACCCGGTCACGCGGAATCCTCCTCCACGCCGTGATTATTTCTGCAAAAGAATTAACACATGAGAAATACTCAGTGAGGAGGCAATTATTCACAAAAGGTACAGGCATTCACACACCGTACACACATGTTGGCAACTACGGGCAGTACCGCTAGTTACTACGGATCCTTTGCCGCTTCGGTGGTGATCCGGAGACAATCCTCTTAACCAACTGGATCAGATCACTACAGCCCTAACTGCTGCTACCGTTGGCGACCACAGATGCGGGTCACTACAGCCTTCCCTGTTGCTACGCTGGCGACCCTCGGGTTCACACTAGCGGCCACTACGGAACCACTGCCGCTTCGGTGGTGATCCAGAGACATTCCTCTTAACCAACTGGATCAAATCACTACAGCCCTAACAGCTGCTACCGTTGGCGACCACAGATGCGGGTCACTACAGCCTTCCCTGCTGCTACGCTAGCGACCCTCGGGTTCACACGAGCGGCCACTACGGAACCACTGCCGCTTCAGTGGTGATCCGGAGACATTCCTCTTAACCAACTGGATCAGATCACTACAGCCCTAATTGCTGCTACCGTTGGCGACCACAGATGCGGGTCACTACAGCCTTCCCTGCTGCTACGCTGGCGACCCTCGGGTTCACACGATGCGGCCACTACGGAACCACTGCCGCTTCGGTGGTGATCCGGAGACATTCCTCTTAACCAACTGGATCAGATCACTACAGCCCTAACAGCTGCTACCGTTGGCGACCACAGATGCGGGTCACTACAGCCTTCCCTGATGCTACGCTGGCGACCCACGGGTTCACACGATGCGGCCACTACGGAACCACTGCCGCTTCAGTGGTGATCCGGAGACATTCCTCTTAACCAACTGGATCAGATCACTACAGCCCTAACTGCTGCTACCGTTGGCGACCACAGATGCGGGTCCCTACAGCCTTCCCTGCTGCTACCGTTGGCGACCACAGATGCGGGTCACTACAGCCTTCCCTGCTGCTACGCTGGCGACCCTCGGGTTCACACGAGCGGCCACTACGGAACCACTGCCGCTTCGGTGGTGATCCGGAGACATTCCTCTTAACCAACTGGATCAGATCACTACAGCCCTAATTGCTGCTACCGTTGGCGACCACAGATGCGGGTCACTACAGCCTTCCCTGCTGCTACCGTTGGCGACCCTCGGGTTCACACGATGCGGCCACTACAGTAGACCGTACTGCTCACACGCACACGCTAGATTAACTCTCTCACCTGAATCACTACAATATCGATGTTCTCACACTGAAATCTAGAAATAAACTGAAATAAAATACGTGACTACCAGTGTCATTAAATGTAGCTCTTATCCAACAGCATCGGTTACGTACTTAAATAGTAATTGGAGAAAAAACATAATAAATTTAATAAAAATAATCTTACGCAAAATAATTACTGTGACTTAAATTTTAATGAATTTGTTAGTATACTTCAAAACGAATGTTGGTTATACAATGTTTCTGTATGCGATCTTATAGCACAATACCATTTTCAGAGCACGTGTATGCTACAACACTAGCGCCGCCATCGGTAGTTTTAGTCGCCAATAGAGCCCTATCCTGACTCCTGAGTACTCGTATATAGCATGTTTATATGCATGTACTCTGACTGTACAGGTACACGTTGTACATACACACAGATTATTTGGTCTATATCACAAACACTCAATACACTTACACATAACACTGCACATAATATACTACTATATAAAGTAAAGTTTAACTGCTAGCGTGCTCTATTTACCTAACACCTCCTCCAACTAACAAAATATTGCATGGATGATTAGTTTCAGTGGTGAGCGGTGAACCAAATGGTCATGCGGGAGCCATGAGGCTTGCACAATCATTACCCGGCAGCCCGGCTGACCGAAGACCGAACTCGTTCGAGGTGATAGGCTCAGCAGAAAGTCTCGTGGGCAGGGTAAGCCACAGTGACTGTGAGTGTGCTTGGTGGTGTGCTAAGTGTTTGCATGCGTCCTGTTTGTGTGTATAGGTGTTGGCAGAGCAAGGTCTGGGGAAGTACTGTGACCCGGAGTTTGTGCGGTATACGTCCAGAGAGATGCAGGAAGCTCTTGACATGACTCAGGAGGAGATGGACCGGGCAGCGCACCAGCTGCTGTTGCAGGAGCGCCAGCGACATCAAGGGGTCAAACATTCAGTCACAGATACCTTAGAGAACATGGATCCGCAATTATAGCAACCGGTAGGGGGCGCCATCCCCATGCGATCAGCCCTCGCCCTAGCCCTAACAGCCACCTGAACCACACTCGTTAGTCGCTGCACGTGCACGAACGATGCGGTGTCTCGAGATGTTATTCTACCAAGTGCCTAATTCATTTCTTCTGGTCCAATGGAGACTAATTGTAATATTAATGTGTAATTTTTTAACCTGAATTTTAAAAAGGATTGTTTCTCCGGTTAAAAAATCCCAGTATACAGGGTGTGAGAACAAATATTACTTAATACTTCAAAAGCAAATTTTGTAACATGAGATGTGTCAAACTATTATAATAAACAAATCTACTACAAACTATGTAAATATACTGTTTACAAATTCACCCTATTCTGTTTTATACTTCTTCTATTTTTACCTGTTGTCAGCTATTTCGATTACACTGCAACTACAACCATTATGTAAATTATTTAAAGTTTACATCCGATTAAAAATCAGGTTTGGGGCTGTCCTTAAATTACGTAACGCAAAATTAGGAAATTTTTGACACCCCCTCCCCCCTTTGTAACGCACCCGTAACGCAAACATGAACCCCCCCCCTATATATTACGTAACGCAGTACTTGACCCCCCCATTTTTTTACTGGTTATAAAAGTATATGGCCTCCTTAATATTCAGTTAAAATTTGAAACAGAAACTATTTAAATTAATGTACATAAAGATGAAAAATAACAGAACAGAACAGAAACTATTTAAATTAATGTACATAAAGATGATAAATAATGTACTACTCTTGCCCTACGGCTTGTCACCCCAATTTCTTTACTGGATATAAAAGTATATGGCCTCCTTAATATTCAGTTAAAATTTGAAACAGAAACTATTTAAATTAATGTATATAAAGATGAAAAATAACAGAACAGAACAGAAACTATTTAAATTAATGTACATAAAGATGAAAAATAATGTACTACTCTTGCACTACGGCTTGTCACCCCAATTTCTTTACTGGATATAAAAGTATATGGCCTCCTTAATATTCAGTTAAAAATTTGAAACAGAAACTAATTAAATTAATGTACATAAAGATGAAAAAATAACAGCACAGAAATTGAAAGCATATGCATTTCCATATGCTTTTAACAAACTATTGAAAAGTTTTTCCTTATCAACACTACTTGAATTCATGTTTTAATATGAATTGCATTGCACGAATGAAAGACCACTGGCCCGAATTTGAACTGTGCCCGACATATTATGTTGACTGTTATTGAAAACAAACGACTGCCTGCATATACGAATTAGCACCGCGAAATTTGAATGTTTCAAAACTATTAAAGCAAGTTTAGCAATATTTTTTGTATTTTATCGTTACGTAACGCACACATTAACCCTCCCCCACCCCCTCGTAACGCTGCGTAACGCTACTCTTGACCCCCCCCCCTTTTGAAGCGTTACGTAATTTAAGGACAGCCCCTTTTTTATATATTACCGTTGAGTTGACTCATACAAATAATCACCACAAGGTGTGGAAATGGAAAAACTACTATTACATTTATTATTTACAATTTAATGATGTACGTAAAAGTAAATATTTATATACTTCCTGATAACGTCATCTTATCACTTATTTTTATGGAATTCTATGAAAATTTGTTATTAGTAATCAAAATTTTACGAAATCTTCATTGAATGGTAAATAATAAAGTCAAATTTAATACACACTATTGTAAACTTCCAAGGATAATTTCTGTATGTACAAATTCAATTCATACATGTCATGTTGGATGCTGTACTTCAGGCGTATAATTGATTTCATATAAATTTAAACAATATAAATAAAAAATTATACAATTCAATTTTAAAACAAGTTTATATAGTTCTTAACTATACATACTAAACAAAAATTCTGTAAAAATAATTGGAATAATAAAAAAGTTAAATTTTACAAATTTTAAGATGAGCATTAAAATTCCACACATAAAAAACTTCGTTACTCTATCTTACACTTAGCAGTCATTAACCAATTCCTATCCTTTGATCTCTTAAATATCGTTTGTCCCCCACCCTATAACTTATCAACAAGGGAAGCTCATAACACGCTTGTAATCAAGTCAGTACGCGCGTGGTGTTGCTTGTCGTCGGTCGTTGGTAGTGTGTTGTGTACAGTCCAGCAGCAACTGACAGCGTAGTTTTCGTGCCGGTATTGAGAATTTTTAAATTCCGTGACAGAGAGATGGTGTGAATCATTGCTTCGCTCATTTAAAAATAATTCTCGTGCACCTACGTGTATGATATGTTTAATAAATATATTCCAGGATAGTGGTATTCATTTGTTAAAATGGATAATAGGACTGATATTAGATATCCGCAAGAAATGACGATTTTTGCGTCTTTCTGTGCGATTTTATTTTGTATCATTGGCGTAATCGGTAATATATAGTTTAGAATTTTTTATATTTTGTATTGTTTATACCGTGTGTCTGTCTTAAAGGTGTACATACGAGATTAACATGGGAAATCAGTTTTTTACAATTTCCTGCTCGCCTAATTATTTTAACCAAAAATGTGTCAAATAAAAGTTTTAGAGCATAAAATTCTACATCTAAAACAATAAACAGAATTACCTTCACATGCTTTATAACGACAGAAATTAAATATGAAATTATCGAAAATTACGTTGAAAACATCGACAGCCATGGAATTGAACAAAAAATAAATAAATGCTTGACGTTTTATCTGTCACAACCAAAACGTAAGTTGACTTCTTTGACGTTTCTGACAATTTGATTTTGTCTCTAGTTTTATTGTGTGAAATGATTAAAAATGAACATTTATATGAATGAAGAGCTAAATTCGTGACAAAATTTGGAAAGACTGCTAATGTGTCTTCGAAAAATACACGTGAGCCGCGTAATCAGAATATAGGACGAGCAGAACATGCGTTACTCAAGAAAGTGTAGACCCCTTCTATAGCACTAATGTAGATGTATTGATATATTCATATTATTTAAACAAAAACTGTATTTTCTTAACTTTATTTATTAATTTTATATTTCTATTATTGCCATAATTAACGATATTTGTTCAAAACAAATTGTCAGAAACATCAACTTACGTTGTGACAGATAAAACGTCAATTTTTTGTTCAATTTCATGGCTGTCGATATTTTTACGTAATTTTCGACATTTTCATATTTAATTTCTCTCGTTATACAGCATGTAAAGGTAATTCTGTTTATTGTTTTAGATGTAGAATTTTATACCCTAAAACTTTTATTAGACGCATTTTTGCTTAAAATAATTAGGCGAGCAGGAAATTGCAAAAAACTGATTTCCCATGTTAATCTCCTATGTACACCTTTAAAATAGACACACGGTATATAATATTCATTATTAAAATTACTTTGAAATTGGTCGGAAACTCATAAATAATGGAATTAAAATTTGAAATTTTAATACTGTTTAGTAAATTTAAATTTTATCGAGAATTGTTCAATAAAAGATTTTTATATATTAATATTGCAATCATTTTTTAAAATATTGCAATCGTATAAAACTTGATTTGTAGTACGAAGTGCAAAACATTTTTATTTAAAATTAAAACTTGTTATTTCATGTTTTATTATGTTTTGCGAATGGCATAATAAACGTTGTAGTAAATGAGTTTTCCGCTTTATAATGTTAATTTTAATGTTAATCTTGTTGGCAGGTAATTTAATAACAATTCTCGCGTTGATCCGATGTCCAAAACTACGTAAACACGCGACGACAGCTTTCGTGTTGTCTTTATGTGTGTCGGATTTATTGTTTTGTGCCATGAACATGCCGTTAACAGCATCCAGGTACATCTACCAAGAGTGGATTCTAGGGCCTGCCCTATGCAAACTATTCCCTGTGTTGTTCTATGGAAACGTCGCTGTTTCCTTGTTGAATATGGTCGCTATCACGATAAACAGGTAGGCAGGATATATAAAATGTGACTATTCGTGTTTACTTTGGCATCCAAGGTGTGATATAGATATAGATACATCTTTATAATTGTTTATATTATCCATCTGAATATACAGACATTTATCATGATGATATTTGTTAAGGCGGGAGTGACAATTAACCTTATTACCTTAAAATTAAATATCTGCTCAACTTAATGAATTCATTTAATGTGTTAACCTTTGGCTGACCCTTTCATTGTTCAACATCTTGTTCATCATGACATACGTGTTAGATATGAGAACATTTATTTGATATCATTCGCGACATTGTGACTCATTCTTTTTATGATTTAAAGGAAATAGATTGCATATACCTCACAGGTTTCAACACTAATTTCCAGGGTCGGGTTGGCCAGTCGGGAATAGGGGATTCCACCATTTTTTTCTTATAATTTCATCAGAAAGTATAAGTAAAACTAGGGATCGACCGATATCGGTATCGGTATATCGGTCTTCTTGGCCGATATCGGTATCGGCCTAAAAAAATATAAATTGCTTAATATTTCAGTTGCTAAGGATTTTTTAAAGGAAATTAAAACAGAAATACTAAATATAAAACAAATCAAGTTTATTCTTATTCAAAATTTAGCAAAAAAGTCATTAAAAATGTAGAAATAAAGTTACACACTAAGTTAAACAAATTAATATTTAAAGTTAAGTTTTGGCAAGTTGTAATGTAACAAAATTAAGCTTTCTGCTCTTTCCGGAGTTAGACGATTTCTTACGCTTCCATAAACATTTCCAGCTGAAGAAAATAGCTGTTCACTAGCAACACTACTTGGCGGTGGTGCTAAATATATTATTGCAACTTTGTATATCAATGGAAAAATGTATTTTTTTGCATATTTATGGTTAATGCGTGTAACGGTAACAGTATACTATTCTAAATCACTTTTACCTCATTTATACAGCAAAAAATTTACGACAAAATTTTATGGCCGATATATCGGTATCGGCCGATATCGGATATGAGTATATCGGTATCGGCCGATATCGGTATCGGCCACAAAAAATCATATCGGTCGATCCCTAAGTAAAACTAAAACTATTGGTGAAAATCCGGTGAAAAAATTCTTATTAATAAGCGAGTTATGGTCCCCCGAAGTTTGAAAATATAGATGTGGCGTCACGAATATGTTTTTATATAAAACTATTTTCTTGTACGGGGGTACAGGTGTGGAAGCTTGCTAAAATATGGAGTGAAATGAAATCTGTTCTTGTTCTAAACGGAATATAATTCTTTATATTTCTTAAGAGCACGGTACACTTTATTTTCTGTAGACGTAGTAGAATGTTTTCCAAGTTTCTTATAATTTCCTTGATTCAAAAGCTCTTCTATTTTCTGATCATATAAATTGGTTCAATATTACTGTAACACTTTCATTATCTGCGGGTAGAATCTTGGTTGTGTTATCTTTCAATGCTTGATTTTCTTCGTTTTCAAGATTAGGTTTGATCCCATAATTTTTTGCTTCAGAATTTTCCTCACTCTCCATTTATTAATAATTTAATATTGTCTACAACTTTTAAACGAAATTAAATGTTATTTTCTTAACTACAGAATGTTCTATATTTTAAATACTGTTTTTAGGAACGTTTTTTATATTTCCACATCTTTTATACCTAATTTCTATGTAGGCCAGTGGCGGCGCCAGGATGTAAATGTAGAGTGGGTACAAACAAAAAATGGGTGCGCGCCCGGGGGTGGGGGTATGTGGTAAGTTGTAATAGGTCATGCAAATGTGACCGAAAAAAAAGGCGCCGCAGGCAATTTTTTTTTCGTTCAAGGTCAAATGCCTTATTAATGAAAGTTACATTTTATCAAGGGATGTGAAGCTGACAAACTGTTTAAACTATGAAAATTGAATAACAACATTAATATTTCAAAAACAAGCCATAAATATTAACTGTGTGAAATACAATAAGTATTTAATTTTATTCTTCATCTTAAATTATAATATTTGGATTGAGGGGAGTAGGTACCCCCATTACCCCGTGGCCCTTGTATTCGCGACTGGTGGGCACCCATTTATTTTAATAATAAAGATACCTATATAGCATTTTTCCATATACACACATGAATCAAAACAGATACAGGTATCCATATTAAAATAATTACATATACCGAGTGTTTACTTTTTATGAATTACAGGAAATACTGTGGTGAAATTTTCATAGAGCTGTAATTTCTGCCCTATTAATTTTAGAACAAAAATATAAATTTAAATAATGTTCAGAATTAAAAATAAAATGTTATTCACAACTATTTTATATACCAAAATTATTATTTGTATAAATGGGTGGGCACAAGTCTTTTTAGGGTGGGCACTTGCCCACTCTGCCCCCCCCCCCCCATTAGCGCCGCCACTGATGTAGGCAAAAATTCATATTATCCGACACCAAAACTAATTTATTTGTGGCAATATAATTATAAATTTAAAAAAAACTGTAAATGAGGTTGATCATGCTAGAATTTTCCCGGACCGCTAAATCTTTCCAATCCGGTCCTGCTAATTTCTAATCAAGGAAAGTTGTTAAAATTATTTACAGATATTAACAAAATAAATAGTGTAATTGTGTCATTATATTGTAGTTTATTCTATTTAATTGCATTGTTGTAAGAAGTTTTGTAATTTTCCCCGTTTCCTCTATATTATCTACAGATTTTCCAGTTTACGAATGATTAACAGTATGCTTGCCTAGACCTAATTCAGCGCAAAAGTGGTAATTTTGCAAGACAATCGGCAATGAAAAATAGAGTAGGTAATTGGACCAATTGGGCATCGTGTGAACTCAGACGCCAGCTTGAGCACTCCTTCTCGAGTGCCTTAAGAATGATGTATTTTTTGTGCATGCTTTACCATTATCAGTAACATCCTTTAAGAACAGTGCGTATGTTATATTTTATTAAACGCGTGTATGTATGAATGAATCGTCTGTCGAGCGGGCCGATGCCCCTTACTCCTCATTTATCTTTTAAAAAAAACTTTTCTTCGTAGTGCTTCTGGGCTTCTTCACTGCTCACGAATTCATATCTTCTAGCCCAGGAATAAATTATAAATAAACTTAGAGCAATGTCAATGCACTAATGAAATTATTAATTATTCACACTTATAAAGATTTAATCAATTTTTACAAATAAAATTTTATTGTTCATTATTCTTCAAGAAGTAAACATTAGACTCTTGACCCAGATTTTTAGCAAGTATATAAAAAATATAAACCTTATTATCTTCAGCAAGATTTGGCTGGTATTTATACAGGCTGTTATGGAAGTAACGTGCCATACGTTACCACTGAATAAACGTAGTTGCAATGTATCGTAATCTGCAATATTTTCTTTCCTAATGTGCTTGTTGCAGTTATAAAGCACTTCAAGATTTTATTTTTGAAGTTAGACGCGAAACATGAATAAGATACTTCTTATCAGGGTTGGCCATATTTATATACCGGGTGTCTACTTTTTTATGGACCATAGGAAATGCAATGGTAAAATTTTCATATATTTATAAATTCTACCCTATTAGTATTAGAACTAAAGTGTAGATACAAAATTGTTCAGAATTAAATACTGCATCAAATGAGCCTAAATTTGATTGATATAATTGGTTCTTGTCATGAGATAAAAATAAAATATCCGTTTTAAGCTTTTTACAGAGTGCCATGCAAGACATGTTTTGACCTGTTTTATTTATGGTTTTTAAAGCTTTTATAGGTTTTATTACAGATTTCGTTTTCGTTTATGAAATAAAACATTTATATTGCTTTTAAAACAACTAAAAAGTGCAATAACACCGACAGGTCTGTAAAAACAAAAATCATGATTTTTGCCAACCCTGCTTTTTATTAATGGCGACTGTTTTGGCACACTTCAAAACCAAATGCATGTCGGTGTATTCTATATTACTGAAAGTAACAGGCATTTCTAAATATTTAAGTACTAGGTACACCAATTATTGCAAATTCAACGTCATTTGACAAGCAACAATTTTTGTTTTTTGGAACTTGATTTTTAGATTTTAATTTATTATGAAACTTTTACAACTTTTGTCTTTTATTGTCTTTATTACTTACAAAACACCCTGTATATTTGAATTTAGCTAAAAAATTTATTTAAATTAGATTATCTTAATATTCAGTATTGGTTTGCGAATTTTGTAACAGTTATCATATTGGAGACATAATAAACGACCAAAATATTTATTTTTTATCATTTTATATTTGATGACGAAGAAAGTGCAATTAATCTAGGATCACAAATAAGGTTATTTGATAAATGGCAATTCGTCATCAATTTCCTTGTATATTTCTGTATAAACACAAGAAACATTTTTTTAATTGGTAGCCTATCTTTGTACATATTTTTGAAGCAATTATTTTCTGTTTTACAAATAATATGTAATATCAGAACGGCGTATTACCAGAGGTTACTTTTAAGATGGTACCATCAACGAAGCAAACCTATACTACACTTTAGCGACTGTCAAATTTGCCTCAAAAAATTGACTAACGGTTTTGCTCCAATGCTCTTCATTTAGATAACGTTAGCCTATCGTTCTAAATACGGTCTACGTTATTCTAAAGTAATAAACAAATAAATAAAATATTCAAATTATGTGATAATTTGAATATTTGTCATATTGACATATGTCAAAATAATTGTTCTGTTAACCATAGCAATCTGAAAGTAGCATTAATGAGAGAATTTCAAAAAATAATATTTATCAATAATGTCTTCTGAAACCGATAAACTATTGAACAAACCACGGATGTTATTAATCATAACAAGCCTTAGATGTCTTAAAATCCTCGGTCTACGAGCTCGGATTTCAAACTTACAACTGCGGCAGTTATGATGTGCATAACATTCCTAGGTATGTTAATAGCCATAGGATATCTATTTTTATAAATTATTTTACTTATGGAACTTTTGTATGAGAGTACCACCTTGAACGATTTGAAAAGAAAAAGTTATTTCCAAATTTGATGTAGGTCAAAATCGAACCAGGACCTTTAGAACCATAACCGGAACAATGCATTTAGCCATGCGTTTAATTCTGTTTTACATGCACATAAAATATCGCCTTTAGCAATAACAAGTTTAAAATTCTTAGTTATTTTTAACCGTATATGTGATTGATTTAAATCATATTTTTATTTTGAATCTATTCTGGGACAGAATCTGAATTCACGAAATACTAATTTATGTTATTGTGTTCTCATTGTTATAGCCCAATAAAATAGCTTTGAAAGTAACAATAAAACTTGTGAGTTCTTAAAATCTTGTTAAATTCGTTAAATTTCAATCCCACATGTGTTTCTGTGTTCTATTATCCACGACTGAGGGCTACTATGATAAAATCTGACACAGACATATGAACTAGCTGATAGGAAGAAATAAGATAATACTTTCTTGTAAATAAACTGTGGTAGTGTGTGAACAAAACATTTGAGATTCTTTCGCTGCTCAGATCGTTTTCTTATGTGCTAAAGGAATGATTTCATGTTTTAATTGAACATGACTTTCATATAAACAAAAGATAAAATATTGTAAGAAAAGGATGTCAACAAAACAAAGCGAATTCTTTGCGTATTTCCTGTAGTTGACACTTGCATAATGCAATAGTAAAATACACAAAAATTGGTAAAATTATTGATACCTACAGGAAAGTTTGTAAATGACTTAAATTATTGTTTACATTTATTATGTTAAGCAAAACGTCTTGTAACATGAATTGTACTATATAATTAAGATAAGTACTTTCATATACATAGTTTATGTATGTAGGTATTATATTAATGCGGATTTTAGTGTCAAAATTGTTGTAATTGTTAATATATTAATGAATCTTTTTATGATAAGCGACACATATTAATATTTGTTTAAATTTAGTTTTATCAATTTTGTAATCGTAGCTATTTAACACAAGCTCACAATTTTAAACTTTATAAAATTGAAGAATAAGTCTCATATACATATATTTGCAAACCACTATAAAATACTTTTTCTTATTTGAATAACGAAAGTTATTTTTTTAATAAAATGCAATAAAAATTTACTGCGTGTTATTATTATTATACTGTTACATGTTTATTACTTTGGTTACATGTTTTTTTTGTCACATGATCTGACGGTGGTTTATTTCATTTTATACAGGGGTGTTTTATAACGTTTTTAACAATAACAAACGTTAACAGTATATCGGGAGTGAAAACTGTTATATAAACATACCTCGAAACATACATAGTCTGAGATGTAAATTTTATAAAGTTTACTACATTAAATCACTAAAGAGATTTAATTTTACACGTTTGGTAGTAAAATCAAATTTGAAATTTTATAAATGGAATTCAAACAAAATTACAAAGCAATACATATTATTTGAACTGTCAGAAATTTAATTTTATGTTACAAAATGTGAAAAATAATAATTTGCGTTAGTGTAGAATTTAAAAATATAATCTATTTAGTGATTTGGAAATGCAAAATGTAATAATCTATAACTTTTATTTAAAAACCGAATTTCTGACATTTCAAACGATACGCCTTTCTTTGTAATTTTGTTGGAATTCCATGGCTATTGCTACAAACGAGAAATATTTATAAAATTTCAAATTTGATTTTACACGAGCAACATAATATAAGTTTAGTTATTTTTTAGATGTACAATTTAATTATCTACAGCTTTTATTTGAAACATTTTTGTCTAAAATTAATTGGAAACTTTTGCGCAAAGAAAAACTGCTTCCCCATGTTAAACGCCTATGGCTAGCGATTTAATTAACACCCTGTACGTTAAATTTTCTTTTAGTCATATTCTTCAACTTTAGGAAATAGTTATGTCAAATGATAAAATTAAAATCTAATTTATGAAGTTTTTTGGGGTCTCGTGGCCGCGTGCCTGAGTGTCAGGTCGGGAATCTGGGGAACCCGGTTCGATCCCGACCGACGCTAAATATTACAAATTTTAAATGGCACAAAATTGACCCCAGTGGTGCGCTCTCCACGCCAGCAATGAGTGCCCGTGAGATGACGCCTGGTAAACGCCCACACGGTACAAATATGTCATCATCATTACCGATATCTGCGTACAAAGCAGATTGGCACACCCAGCAATGGGTAATATGCCGTGATGATATATTTATATTTATTTATTTATTTATTTGTGATTGAGTTTGATTTATAAATGTTTAATATTTTCTCAAGCTCTTACTATAATTATAACTGGCAAAATATTCTACGTAACTCAATAAAAAATGTAAAAAATATACAATATAATATAACAGGACCAAACAAATATTTTTTGTGCTTTTTTTCAAATATTTGACAATTTTAGAGACTGCCGTCTTTACAATTGGTATTATAGATAAAAATAAATCATTTTGATAGGTTTTTTGTAGTTTTAACTTACAAAGAATTTTTTTTTTAATTAACTACTAGTTTGTATTTATAAAACGACAATGCTATGCAATTACACGTCTAGAAATCGGCATATCATAATATAAGACGCTAAATTAGAATCTTTATTTTTAAATTATATACATAAGTTTGTCCTATATTGACCTCTAATAAATATACTAAAAAAATATAAAACTGAACAATTGGTTTAGGCGTTAAGGTAATATGTTATATAGTTGCAAGGTCAGATACTATTAATTAATAGGTCAATTAGATGATCTATTTTTTTTAAATTGATCTCAATGATCTTAATTTAATTTTTATCGTGTGCAAACTTTATTCCTTCAGCGGACCCTAGATGTACATTGTTCAGTATCTTTTAAATTCACACTTTTTCCTATTCAGTCAGAAATTGACTACGTTTACACGTATGAGAAAAATTTACTTTGTTTTGACTTTTAAAAGGCGACGTATGAAAAGTCAATTTAATGGTGCGTTTACACATAAGGTCAAATATACTTCACTTTGACTTTTACAACAAAGTAAAGTTATAATACGTGTGGTGTAAGTTACCTATTTAACTATTATCATAATCATAAAAAGAATAAATTATTTATAGAAAAAATGGATAGTAAACTACAGTTACTAAATTTAAGCGCGATATTTTTAAATAATATAACTATGCAGCTACAATATTGGATGCGAAGTAGATTAAAAAATAATCGCATAAAATATTTTAAAATTCGAGAATATTTTAAATTCAAATATAAAACACAAAATTGTCTAATTAAATATCTCGGAATTTGTGGATGAAAACTAGATGTCACTGTTAGTAAAGTAAAGTATGTTTTTAAAACTCACTTATATGAGTCAAGTCTGTTTTATTTTGGACTTGACTTTAGGAAGAAAAGTTATAGGCGAGAGTGTTTACACAACGGCAAAAGTCGCCTTTTGAAAGTCAAAGTCAAGTCAAAGTACTTTTTTGCTATACGTGTAAACATAGTCATTATAAAATATAACGCATCAGAATAATACAATAATTTTAAACAATAATTTTCTTCGTGTGAATAATTTTCAATAATAATTCACACATAGCGTTTCTGACAAATAAAATGTCACAATGTGACAGATACGCGTATATAATGTCATTATATTTGTTTGTGAAGACATAATTTTACAAAATTTTAAATTCATTTTCTTCGGTACGAACCTTGCAAAATCAAATGTGATTGTTGAATAGGGTACAGAATTTAATTCTCTACAACATTTATTCCAAGCATTATCGTCTAAAATGAATAGGCCACTTTTGGGTGAGGAAAAACTGTTCACCCTTTTTAAACGCCTATGGACCGCTTTTTGTGTTACACCTGGTATATCTACATCTAAATTTGTAATGGAATTTTTTTTATAATTAATTTATACTCATTGCATAAGTTGTCGATAGGTTTGTTTGAATATTGTCGCACGTTTAAATTAATGGGCCAGTTTGATCATATTTGTTTTCATTTTAGATACCTCCTAATATCCTGTCATCAATTGTACGTGCAGTTCTATTCGCTGAAATCCATATGCGTTCAGCTGCTATTCGTCTGGGGATTCTCGTTTGCAATAATGGTAAGTTGCTAACGTTATTAGCTCAGGGCTGTAATAGCCCACACTGGTTGAAAAATTCCAATTTTAGTGATTTGTGAGTTTGCAACATAGGTTGTCAATGTTAAATAGAATATTTAATTTGCCAAAACTTTTGTAGACAGCTGATTATTTTATTTACATCCATCACTTTTAAATTTTGTAAATATTCTCGACACTGTAGAAGGATTTGGTCTCGGATGTATAGGAGATAAATTAGCAAACATCACAAACATTTCTCAAACTATAACCAGCATTGTACCAAGTAACCATTCGAATTTTTTCATCTTTAGTAAACATCTATAAAACGTGATGACAAGTTCATTTGACATTACTAACTTTGACAACCTATGTTGCATTTTATCTGGTACAGTATGTATAATTAGTATCCATAGTAATACATTAATAACAGAAGAGTAAATATTGCATCTTAGCTACAACTCACGATATATATTACTTATACAGGGTGTTTCCTTTAAAACAACCAGCGCTTTTTTGGGGCGAACTAACAACTTTAGAGAAAAATGTTTTATGCCAAAAATGATCAAGAATAAGGGGATAATGTATCAATAGTAACAAACCGAGTATTTAACCAGTGGTTCTCAAACGGTAGAACAAAATTATATTTTTTTAAATGGCACCCTATATCATTTTTTAGCCCTTTAAATAGAGTATTATTTTCTCATATCAACGATATAAATTTAGCATAGGGTTGTATAACAATTATTTCGAGAAAAATGGTATTAAAAATTACTACTAGCGTAACTAGGCAACAGATCAATACTTGGTATTGCATAGCCTATTTATAACATTATTTTTAATACCATTTTTCTCGAAATAATTGTTATACAACCCTATACCATATTTATATCGTTGAAATCAGAAATAATTCTCTATCTAATGGGCTAAAAAATTATATAGGGTTCTATTTCAAAAAATTGAATTTTGTTCTGCCGTTTGAGAACCACTGGTCGATTTTTCACTTTGTTATTATTAATAAATTAGCCCCTTATTCTTGATCATTTCTTGTATATAACATTTTTTTCTATAGTCATTAGATCGCCCAAAAAAGCGGTGGTTGTTTTAAAGGGAAAATTTCAATTTGTGTGTAAACTATGAAGACATATATGTTTGAAATTTGATGAATTTCTACTAATTTATTTGTAATCAGAAATAGATGAAACGCAGCACTCCTTCATTGTAATATATAAACAACATTATACAAATAAACATATCAGAAACAAACTTAAAATTACTCATTTACGTATGAATTTTTTACAAATTTATAGTAAATTTTCTTGAACATTTTATATTATTTTCATATTCATATTTTAAAATCAAATATCGACTTTTTTAAACAGATTTTTCGTAAATGTTTGTGCTAAATTTTATCATCTCCTTTGAGCAGTTCAGCTGGTTTCGGTATAGATAATGGAACAGACACTGAGACGTCGTTTCATTTTGTAAATAAATATAATCACACTTTCTATTTCTTCAAATATTTTGGTATAATCTATATTTTAATTAAATATGGTACAGCAAGTATTAATATTAGTGAAATATATCTATTCGATAACAAACAGAAAAACACACATACTTGCAATATAGTCTTGACTCCAGGCGCAAAATTTTGCACTTATTAAAAAAATGAAAGCTGTCATGTCATAATGAATATAAAAATAATAATTTAATGTAAATAAGTACATAAAAATATACATACAACGGTCCGATATCTACTGCCCGTATCAGAATTTATCTCCGGATTTATTTGTAAGCTGTTGAATTTGAAAGTGAAACAACACAAAATTTTAGGTGCTTGAATCTGACATAATCATTCTGGCACAATGACACGAAAGCAATCAGAAAATTGATTACTCATTAATTTCTAATTATTTATACACTGGTGATCCGCGGGAAGCCTATCACTTCGCTTCGTATTGGCTCCCATCGATGCTTAATATAACAACCCAACTTTTCCGAGACGGCAACTATATTAACCGTGGTTTTAGCTGGGATCAAGGATGGGCTGAAATTTAATGTTCAACAAAAATTAGTTCATTTGGACCCTGTAATCCTAGTTAATATGTTTTTTAAATCAACCGTAATAAATTATTGGTAATTAGAAAATAATGAGTATTTTATTGATTTCGTGTGATTGTGCCAGAATGGTTGTGCTTCAGGGACTATAACCCTTCGTTGGTATGGTGAAAAAAAGTTAAGGTATTGGTGCAGTGGGGTATGACATACCCCAAAATATAAATAATAACTGCTATGGTGTGAAAATAAACTAAGTAAAAAATTGTTACGTATCTGCTAATTTGCTTACAAAAAAATGAAAAGACAAACAAATTTTGGAAATATATATTTAAAAGTTACAAAAACGGCATTTTCTCAGAATCTGACCCTACTTCTTCCCATATAGCTAATAGTATACAGGGTGAGTCTGGGAAGACGCAACCACCTTTAACTTTTTATTATAAGTAATCGAAAAAAATGGCTCATATAAAAGTTTTATTATTTTACATATACTATTTGATGGCAGATGTAGATATTTTTTATAAAGTCAGGTTTACAAGATACGACTATCAACTTTTATTTTTCAAATGGTAACCTATAATTATTTTAATAAAATAGAAACCGCCATTTTTTTCTCTTTTCAACGATGTATTATTTTTTATTCATGTATTTGAAAAATTTCGAGAAAAACAAGATAATTTAGAAATATTAGAAATAATTTTTAAACAAATATTATAGGTGGCTATGTGAAAATAAACAAAACGTAACAATGTAAAACAATTAAATTAATGTCAAAAAAGTATACATTTGTTTGTTACTTAATTTAACTTATTTTGTAAACAAAAAAAAAACATTTTGAAATGTTTACGAAGAACGAATTAATTGATATGATTCTAATAATTTTGATTTTTCTCGAAATTTTTCAAATACATTAATAAAAAATAATACATCGTTGAAAAGAGAAAAAAATGGCGGTTTTTATTTTATTAAAATAATTATAGGTTGCCATTTGAAAAATAAAAGTTGATAGTCGTATCTTGTAAACCTGACTTTATAAAAAATATCTACATCTGCCATCAAATAGTATATGTAAAATAATAAAACTTTTATATGAGCCATTTTTTTCTATTACTTATAATAAAAAAGTTAAAGAAGAGGGCGTCTTCCCAGACTCACCCTGTATTTTCTTTCCTTGCTTGCAGGTAATTTTATAAATAAATTAGTCGAAATAGATCAATAGAATAAAAAATAAAAATACAATTACTTTTTATCTTTGTTCAAAAAGTTATGCCAGTGGTTTGGTGTGGTATACCATACCCAAAACGACTTTAAAACGTTGTAACACGCGTACTATAAGATTAGAGTGATCATTTACTTTATATATTTTCAATTCATTGTTATTTGAAGTTACTGGAACATACATGGCACTCGCATGAGTATTTCAAATGTTATACATCAATTAAGTAGACGTGGGGTATGTCATACCCCACCACACCAACGAAGGGTTAAATAAAATATAAATTTCAATATTTGTTGATATTCATAGTTTAAAAAGCACTATTGAAGATAATATTAAAATATAAATAGAAGATGTGATAATATTTTTAAAAAATATACGTGAGTCCCCCCCTGCATTGGTTATAGAAGCAGCCGATGGTTGGCTTTTACTGTCTATTTATTTGAGTTTGGTGCTTATACATTCTATTGTGTTGTTTTCAGTTACCACCGTTGTTAGGTATCTGGGGACAGCTGGGCGAACATAAGCCGACCTTCTCCTGTACTATATTGGAAAAGGACGGTCATTCTCCCAAAAAGATTATCTTTTTAGTTGGATTTGTTCTGCCCTGTATAGTGATTATTGTTTCATACGCTTGCATATTTTGGGCCGTCAAATCGTCTAGACGTAAGCTTAAAGCTCACGAGTAAGTATGAATTATATTATTTTTTTTATTACAGTTTTGTGTGGTCTTGAAATTATTGTAAACAGTTAATAAGAAAAACTAGTTCTTTTTATTATACAGTGTTAATGAATACGTATTACAAATATGTAGGGTATGTAGGGAATGCAAAATAGACTAACTTTTACTATCATACGATTTTTTCAATTTTTAGACTTTTCCTTCTGGAGACCGTAATAGTTGTTCAAACATTATGAAAATTGGTATACTTATGTAATTTTGCTCGTAGTATTTAATGGTGCAAGCGCCAGGCGCGTATCATTGACCGTTTTTGAGTTATGGCCCAAAAACAGAAAATTGAAAAATCCAAAGGGGTACCCCTTACGATTTTTTCAATTTTTAGACTTTTCCTTCTGGAAACCGTAATAGTTGTTCAAACATTATGAAAATTGGTATACTTATGTAATTTTGCTCGTAGAATTTAATGGTGCAAGCGCCAGGCGCGTATTATTGACCGTTTTTGAGTTATGGCCCAAAAACGGAAAATTGAAAAATCGAAAGGGGTACCCCTTACGATTTTTTCAATTTTTAGACTTTTCCTTCTGGAGACCGTAATAGTTGTTCAAACATTATGAGAATTGGCATACTTATGTAATTTTGCTCGTGGAATTTAATGGTGCAAGCGCCAGGCGCGTATCATTGACCGTTTTTGAGTTATGGCCCAAAAACAGAAAATTGAAAAATCCAAAGGGGTACCCCTTACGATTTTTTCAATTTTTAGACTTTTCCTTCTGGAGACCGTAATAGTTGTTCAAACATTATGAGAATTGGCATACTTATGTAATTTTGCTCGTAGAATTTAATGGTGCAAGCGCCAGGCGCGTACCATTGACCGTTTTTGAGTTACGGCCCAAAAACGGAAAATTGAAAAAATCCAAAAGGGCACCCCTTACGATTTTTTCAATTTTTAGACTTTTCCTTCTGGAGACCGTAATAGTTGTTCAAACATTATGAAAATTGGTATACTTATGTAATTTTGCTCGTAGAATTTAATGGTGCAAGCGCCAGGCGCGTACCATTAACCGTTTTTGAGTTATGGCCCAAAAACGGAAAATTGAAAAAATCCAAAGGGGTACCCCTTACGATTTTTTCAATTTTTAGACTTTTCCTTCTGGAGACCGTAATAGTTGTTCAAACATTATGAAAATTGGTATACTAATATAATAATTGTTCAAAATGAAAATGACGACCACCAACTTTAACAAAATATACTTTATATAATCGATTATAATTTAGCTATTTTAAATTTAATAATTACAATAATTATTTGATTGTGTTGATACTTTAACAATTGCTGAGTAATGTACATTTTTCATTAATTATTAACAAATATTGACAACTAAAAAAATCAATATTTATGATTATCAAATTGTTAAATATTTTTGATTTTAAAGGTAATTTAAAAACAACAATCCAGATGGTTATAAATATTTTAAATTTGAAGCAAGATATTTTTAACATAAAATACGTATTTTTACGAAATGTAAATATTACTTTATCAAATATATTTACTTCTTGTTTATCGCTACGTATTCTGTTGACAGAAATATGTCATATCGGTACTTAATCCCCCTATATAAAATTCAAAATCTTAATATACTAAATAGGCTATTAAAAAAATGATATGAAATAATAATTTTATTTCAAATAAGTAATGACCACCACCAGCTTTGTAATTATGATACAATAAGTGCTAGATTAATTAATTTACGTACTATTCTTATTCATTGAATTATAATAGATTTTTTATTTATGTAAATTATGCCTTTATTATTTTTTATGTGAAACATAATGCCGACTTCGAAACTAGTTTGAATTGATTTATGAGTGTTTGGATTATTGTCATTTAAATTATTCTTCTTTTAATAAGCACATCATTTTATAGAAAGATATATACATTTAATAGAATGCACGAAGAAATATAAATTTTATAATTCATATAAATTTTGATTTCTCTTAATGTTATATTTTTTATAATTGCATGTAATTTGTGAAACTAAAATAACTCAATTCCGTATAGAATTCAAAGAAAATTGCGTTCATTTCCAGAGAAAATTAATTAGAATAAGTGCAGCTCTCAACTCAATATAAATATAATTGAAATAAGTATTTTGTGCTATGTATTGAACAGTAAATTTTATGTATGTAGGCATTCCGCTACTCACTAGTATAATGTGTTATGCCTATTTTAAAATATTTAAAAATTTAGTACTCATTAATAACTAATTAATTAACTAAAACTCAAATTTATTACGGTTGTTTTTATAAAAAAACAAACAGATTTGTGCAAATAATAATAAAATATTTATTAGAGTTACTGGGTCCAACAGAAATAATTTTTGTCCAACATTAATTTCCAGTCCTTTCATCCCAGTTAAAATCACGGTTAATATAGTTCTTGCCGTCCCTTTGGCTTCCGACGAATCGCTAGTGAGTAATTAACTAAAACTATTATGATTACCCCTTAACCTTAAAATTAATTTTAACAAAAACTAAATACGTATTTCGAGAACTAAGTTCTTATCATCAGTAGTACAATAAGTGAAAGTTAAACAGAGTAGTCAAGATTACTCAACATATCAACCATGCCAGAGGTCCTAACAACTCTGAAAAAAAAGGGAGAGAACTGGGATTATATAGGGATGGGAGTCACAGGTGAATGATTACCTATAAACTAAGATAATTTTCGTCCAAAATCATTAAAATTTTAAATCGTCCAATAAAATTTAACTTTATAATAGATTGAAAAGTTTTGAGTTTACTATGGGACCGAGATCTGCGTTCATCAAATTATTTTTATATTTATTTATTATTAAACTCTCATATGCATCTAAATATCTATCATTATTAATATGTTTTAAAAGTTTAATATTAGAATTGTTAACTATGTGATTATTAATGAACATATGTTGAGCTACGCTAGATTTTTCTGGATTACCGCTTTTTATATGATAAAAATGTTCTTTAAACCGAGTGTCAATTTGTCTTTTAGTTTGACCGATGTAAAATTTATTACAATCATTACAACTAATTTTATAAATACCGGATTTTTTGTTAGTATTTATTTTATCTTTAGGGTTACCTAATAACGATTTAATGGTATTATTTGATTTGTAAGTTGCGGTTAAATTTTGATTTTTAAAAATTTTGTTTAAACTTTTGGAAGCTTTATCGTACGGTAGTGTTATATATTTATTATTATTATTATTATTAGATAGCGTTAACGTTGTAAAATTAGAAATTGGATTGGCGATTTTTAAATTTATGAACTAATTTATCGATAGTGGGTAATTAGTAAATTAATGAGTACTAAATTTAAACTTTTCTAATTGATTTCATGTACTTAAAATTTGGTATTTAAATATCAGTATAAACAATAATATTAATTCTTGCTTTACTCCCTAAAAAGCGACCATAATTTGAAATTCAGTGACAGGTTTAAAAAAGTGTAATAAACGCTAAAATTCATAATGTCATTGTATCTTTGAGAAGTGAATATTAAAAATAAATAAAATATTTATAGAGAATATGCGTAGAAAATAAAGTAGCATAATTTGAAGTTTATATTATAATCATTATAACATTGACAATGACAAATTACTAAAGTAAACAAGATATTAAAATGTTATTTTGTCATTGAAAAAAATTATAATTATTGGTTAATAATAGAAATTATTTATTGGATATTTATATTTTAGGATGAAAGCTAGCGTCAAAACAAAAGCAAGAGCAAATCGAGAAAAAGAAGACAGACGTTTAACTCGACTAATGTTGATTATCTTCGTGTGTTTTGTTTTGTGCTTCTTGCCTTTGATGATGATGAACGTCTTCGACGACAATATTAAGTACCCAACGCTGCACGTGATGGCGTCCATATTGGCTTGGTTGTCTAGCGTAATAAATCCCTTTATATATGCAGCCAGTAATCGACAATACCGTTCTGCGTATAAGAAGCTGTTTGACAACGTCAAGTCAAGTATGATACCTGGTAGAGTTTCAAATTCAGGTAATTCCTTGAAAACGTGCGTTACAGATGTGAGATCCGTGCAGATGAACACGACTTCGGCTAATAGAGATCCAGCCAGCCATGACAGAACATAACCTCATACTCACCAAAGCCAGTAGAAGAATATTTTTTTTTTCATCGTTTTGATGATTCATTGTGATACTCCTCATGATTTTTTGGGGACAGACTGATAGCAACGATATAATGTCTTTTATTTTTGTATAATAGCACTTTTTAAATGCTGCATTATAAAATGTTTGTAATACCAAATAGTATAGATATAGATATATAATACCAATTTACATAATAATTAATATCAAAGATTATATATAAGAATAGAAAATATATTTTTAATTTTTCAAGTAAAAGAATTATTTAATTGGGTATAATGATTGAATAGCGTCACAACTATTCAAGTAAGGTAAGTATAATACTGGTAATCTAGGAAAATGTTTTAAATAAAAAAGTTAGTTATTTTTATTGTTTATCCAACGGTTGTTTGAGTTTTGCTGCAAAAATATTCATTTCTGGTTCGATTTAAATTTTTACCTTAGATATATGCAACGTGCATTATACTAATGTAATGAAATTTGTAAATAGCATAACTTGATAATAGTATAATATGCCAGTTCTAATTTTAACGTTAAATGCGAATAAATGATTGCCTGTTACATTTTGCCATGATTGATTCATAAAATTAAATAAGTTACAGTAACATTAATTCTTATTTAGCATATTTATGTCTGAAAATATATAAATTTTTTGTAGCGGAAACGTGAGCCTTAGCATAGCACAATATTTCTCCCGGTAGGTTCGCTACTGGGCTAGTTTTTAACCTTCAAAAGATTTTGAAACGTCAAACATAACTATTAATTAAAATAAAAATAATAAATTTAGACTACGTATTTGTTAAAAACGTTTGTTTTATTGCACCTATAGTATATTATTCTATTTTTTGTGGTTATATAATGTGCCACAACCATGAAAAATCACGGTTACACACAATAATATCTGTGTATTCTTACAAAAGCCTGTACATTGTAATACGTATTTACGAGAATGCCCATATGCTGCCATCTACGCTAAGCTTTGCGCTAAGGGTCTCATTCCCAGAAAATTTCATTTTTCTTCTATTGGCAACACTACACTACGCATATATTTCTCAAGAAATATTACCTACAAAATAAGTATTAAGTCTGCTAATCGCAGTACAGTAATGTTACGCCTTAACCCAATTCCGATAACCCACAATAAATTAAAGAAAACCTGGTGGTTTCTGGGAATATTCGTCGCTCAGAGCTAGTTGTA
This sequence comes from Harpalus rubripes, assembly GCA_963082715.1. Taxonomy (NCBI): domain Eukaryota; kingdom Metazoa; phylum Arthropoda; class Insecta; order Coleoptera; family Carabidae; genus Harpalus; species Harpalus rubripes. The sequence continues at coordinate 2,933,219 of OY720458.1, read as the reverse complement.
GAAGTCATTAGCTGTCAATGTCTGTAGTGCGCATGCGTTCGACGACATTTTGTAAGAATGGGGTGGTGTGGGCAAATGAGTAAGAGTGATGTACGTTAACGTACGCCATTAGGTTGTTAAGGGCAAAATGATGTAGTTTTACAAATCAAGACTTTTCTTTAATGTGTATATAAAAATTGTGTATATAATTGTGAACTGTGACTTTAGTGACTAAAATTAACAATGAATTGTGATCGTCATTCACCTCGCCGAAGAAATATGTCCAGATCTCCACATTATGGTAGGAATAATTCCGATTATAATGAAAGGAGTTTGTCTCCACATAGGAGATATTCATCGGGGCGTCGAAGTCCTTCAATTTCGCCCCACAATCACGTATCATACAAAACACGTAAGAGCAATTTATCATTTACAAATACATATTACTAATTCACGTGTTCCAGTTCAAAAATTGATTGTGTGGATATTTTCAATGTTTAATGTGTTTGTTTGATCGAAAAACATTTGTTGTAATAAGTATGTGTATAAATATTTTTCTTAAAAATTACCGTTGTAAAACATATATTTTTCAGTATTAACTAATTGTTTGCATTTTTTTTTTGATATTGAAAGAATACAAAAGCCCCCTCTCGAATTTTCTATAATAGGTTCTACAAACCTTCACGTTACTTGTGAAATTCATTGTCAGTGCTGAGCAAACTTTATTTTATTTTCAAAGGTATAATTTGATATTCGAAAAAGTGTATGCTATGATTACCATGTGAGAAATAATAATATGAAATTTTAAATAATATACTTGGTCGTGAAATTTACTAATTAATAAAATACATATATAACGTCTTCGTAAGGAAATTGTTTGATTTTTGTATATTTTAACCATTAATTTACAACGAAATTTCTGAGGAAATTTCATTCATATAGAATATTTAACTGATAAAGAAATTAAATTATGAAGTTTGCAATTAAATTACATAATTGTATGTAGATTGAAGATGTTCATTTTAATGACATGTGTTCAAATTAAAGTTGCCAAGTTCTGATTGAAAATTAGTCTATTCACATCGCTGAAAACCGGTGCCAAAAATAGAATTTATTTGAGCTCCCAGAAAGGATCAAAATAAAAGAAAACAATGTAAAGCTAACATAAATCTGAGCAATGTTTATAAACATCAAAATTTAGACTTTTGGTTTAGTATTTATTACATAGAAACAAAGAATTATTAAAATCAAAGTCGAAAAGTATATTTTTTTCCTTACATCCTGCATTGTAATAAAATACAGTACATATTTCAAATCCTATAAATATTATATTATATAGTTCGATAATTATTTCCGTAGATAGTTAATGAATTCGTCAATATTAACAAATAAATATGTCATCATGACCTTCACCCGTATTGTGTGTGTGTAGTATAATAGTTGTATAGAAAGAACTCAGAAGAGAATGATAATTTAGTTTTCACATGGTTTTGCACATATCTAAAATCTCAAAAGTATTGAAATTCATATTCAAGTGTAATGGCGTCATCAGTGTCATAACAAAACTGTTGACTGATGATGAACTATATTATATTAAAAACTGTTTTATTTATATATACATTGTTCTATTTACAAATGTCATGTAATTGTTATAATTCTTTAAAATTTAAAGTTTATTATTTACCGTTCTACGAAATGCTTATTTTTAAAAGCTTTACATAGTTATTTGCTTATCACTAAGTATCAGTATTGTTTATTTATTTTTAGTTTCTAAATTATGTTCAGTACTATTAAAGTATACCAATTATATTTTATAGTAATCCGAGCAATTCAATTGACAATATTTAGATTTAGAAATTAATTTTGTAATTATATTGCAAGACAATGGAATAATGTTCTAGTTCGTAGAAAACAATAATGAAAGTTAAAAGTTTTTGTTTTACATTCCGTTTTTCTATATTTTTAAAAACAGTTACTTAGCAATAATATAAAAGAAATATAATGTTAATGTTTACTATTTTTTAGTTTCTAAATTGTGTTATGAATATAATTATAGTTAATTATTTTTGTAGTACTCCAATCAAAGTCACTTATCAATATTTAGAAACTCGAATGCTATATTTTTATTGCGAAATAATGGAATAATAACATACAAATTCGCAGAAAAATAAGAAGGATATTATAGTATACTACCATTTAATTAGGGGTTGGGGGTTTTACCTATTTCAGTAGGGAGTCCCACTACATCTGGGAAAGGGGCGCATTAAATAAAATTATAATGGTCAGGTAGTAATAACATAATTACATAGACAATTAAATAAATACTAATATAGCATTACTGACAAAATTTGTACACTCACTTAGGTACCTATAGGAATAGAAATTACAATGAAAAAGATGTTTTTCTTCAAGCGTATTATAATATGCATATTATGCTACTGTACTCACGCTGTAGAAGATATTCATTGTCTTACTAGTACAAAAATGTTGTTATTGTTGTACTAGTAAAAAAATGTTTGTCTCTTAGTTCACCGCTGGCACAGATCATATTGAAAATTGTTATTTGACAGTTGAATCGTTTGTGTTTTGTAGCGTACACAGCCAGCTTTGACTAAAATTGCAAATTTTACAGGTAAATAAATTCCAAAAAAATGACTAAAAATTATTTGAAACGCTTGAAGAAAAAGTAGTATATGTCATTCGGAGTAGAACGCCCTTTTTGTGTTTTACCCAGCTTGCCAGGCCTCGGCTAGCGCCTCGGCCGCAATAGCTGGGTTCAACACTTTCTACTCCTAATAACATAATATACTATTTTTTTGCATCTAATCCAAAAATAGGCCATTATATAAAATTCGAGATGGCACCAAAGTTACGAAAAAAGTATGTAACTACTTCTATTTGTTTGTGTCTATTATAGAAAGTTTGAATAAACAGGTACATTTATTTCAATTTTCAATCACATTGTTCTATATTTAGTTTATATTGCTTCCGCACGATCGCAAATAACTGCAAATAGTTTCTATTGAAGAATTATCAAACTCATGCCCCTTTCTTCATCTTGTAAACTTGTACATTTTCCTCACGAAAGGTTTCTCTTGATCACGAGCGAGATAAATTGCTTTCTCATCTGTTTCATTTTTAATTAAATATCTGCTTTTCAATAAACAACAATATAATACTGTTATAATTATTTTGCGATAAATAGTAATTTATTTTTTATATTGCTTTCAAAAAATGTCGGATAATTTATTCGAATATGTCTTCGTCATTACCGGTATCTGCTTACAAAGCCCAAAGCAGGTTGGTAATGGGCGTGATGATATACATATCTATTATTTGTTTGTTTTAAAATACTTCAGCTGTGAAAATATTTAGAGTTTTAATTCTTCTTATAGTTTATTAAATATTTTCCCCACTATTTGTCGTTACAAAAATAACTAAATTACTTTATTACATTTCGTATTCAAGCTAAGTGTTTGATAAATCAATAATATATGCATCAGGCACTTTTTAGAATACCTAGAGGTTTTTTTTTATCAGTGAACATGGGCGTATGTCAGTTACATTTACAATAATTGACAGCAATGTATTGGCGCGTTTAAGAAAAAAAAAACTGGACATAGGGAGTTGTCAAAGTCCTCAAACTGTCATTTTCCAAAATTTGTATGAAGAAAAAGTACAAATCATAATATGGTATAAGTCCAATGTGAGTCTGAAGCAAGTTTTTATTGCTGCTACTTGTAATAAACGACCCAGACCAGCAACTCTTAGAAAAATCTATAATAATTATAGATCTATGTACAAGATGCGTCATTGGACAGCATTAAAAGAAAATCAAAACAAGTAAGGTAATAATTAATGATATGAAACATTAAATTATACAGTTAAATGAAACTGACAATTCTATTTCGATAAAAAAAGAGTATCTGAAATTGACACATGACAGTTTGGTAGCTTTGATTTATTTTGTTAAAAATAATAATTGTACACAGAATAATTTAACGTCATTAGTATCATTATTTAAAAAAGACTTTAAGATTTGTTTTATCAATATCAAAAACCTTTAGTCAAAGTTTTGTAACTTTTCTTAACGTCGAAAACAGTATCAAACAGAATTAATTAAATATTGACCACATGTTTTTAACAAAAAAAATCTCAAGAAAGTTCCAGTTTATAATGACTGTTGTTTCTTTTTGCTTTCAGAATACCGCAGCAGCCAGGATTCGGACTATTCGGACAGCCACCATTCGCGTCATAGCAGAAGAAGTTACAGCAGCGGGAGCGAGTACGAATACTTTGCCAGAGAAAAAGAGCGCGACTATGACCACAGAGATCGCGATAAAGACAGAGACTGGGATCGCGAAAGATCCAGAAGTCGAGAATATAGAGACCGTGAACGCCATCATCATAAAGACAGAGAATATGATTCACATCATAGAGACAGATTCCGAAGAGACAAGACTAGAGATAGACGATCAAATAAAGAAAATAGAAGAAGTCGAGATCGTGATAGGGACAGAAATTATCGTGATGATGACAGAGACAGTAATGAAGGAAGAGACCGTAGTCCTATTTCTAATTCAAGTAGTGGCTTTGATTCAGGGTTTTATAAAAATCAGCCTCCCAATAACACGATAATGATTCGAGGATTAGCGCAGCATATTACCGAAAATGACGTAAGATATTCACGTGATTTTACATGCGCCATAATGCTCGGACTAGCGCTGGGTAGCGCTAGACTAGCAATCCAATTGAACGATTTGTTAGAATCTAGCGGTAGATGAAATATCTAGCGAGGAATATTTCGCTAAGACATCTAGCGAAATGATAGAGCTGCACGCGACACTTTTGGTATTTTTTTTGTTGTGTTTAGGTACGTTTTAATTTCAAGGTTAAGTACTCGTGCAGAACACTGTAGCAAAATGTCAAAAGGAAGTACTTACATTCTCTGACGGTTCAAGTAATAATATTAGATTTATTTAAAAATGAAGTCTTTGAATTTTCAGTACTAGACAAGAAGAACTGTCAATTTATAGTCATCTTATATGTTTTACTAAAATCTGCGTTCGCTCGGTAGGTTCTACAAAATAAATATCGTTTAGTACGCATCTAGCGCTAATAAACAGCGTTAGTTTTTGCTAGGCTAGCGTTATCCCAGTTGAACACGAGGAAATGTAGCTGGGTAACATACAAATCTTGTCCATGAAGTTAGCGCAGGTGGCGAACTTCGTGCGCTACAATAGACCATTTCAGAAATTCAAAGCGCATGCGCCAAGTGTTAGACTGCGACAAAATAGTGCCGTATGCCCATCCTTGTTTATATGACAGTTCTGTCTGTTTCACACTTTTGCTTTGTTTTGTTGGTTTTTCAAATATATATCATGGGTACTAAACTTCTGGTCCCAAAAATACTGACTTTGGAAATGTGTTGTCTGGTTTGGAAAATAAAAAGTTAGGTTATGTATAGTAATACAATATTTTATAATTGACTGATGAATATACTTCACTTTTTCACGAACTAAAATAAGTTTTTATTTGTAAAATAAGAATTTAAACCATTCCTTATACTCAAATTCATTTTAACAACTTCTATGTAGTTTTAAAATCTAAAACTATATGCCGGGGTCTAGTATAAATTTAAAATGCCGCCATTAAACGGCACTAACTTTTTAGTTCAAAAAGTAATAGGGGATTCCGATCGTGACGTCACAAAGTACGCCATTTGCGGTGAAATCTTGAACTATATGGACAAATAGACATTTTCTGTTGACATGTGTTCGGTTAGTGATGAAAATGATTTTTTTTTAATGCAGAGTTAGTGCCAGGGGGAAATTAAAAAAGAAAAATATTGAAAAGCATTCTGTTTATGACCTAAAAAAGATGGTTAATATCGTGGTCTGAAAAAAGGCGAAAAAAAAAGATCTTATTTTAAGGTTTTAGTTCCGGTTAGTTACTGGGTATTTACTGATTTATACTAACTCAAAATGTTTCAACGTTTTCAGAAATCAAAATTGTATGAATGCGGGACGCAGTGATAATATATTATCCTGCATTGATGATGGTAAATGGGTATCTGCGGTAATTTCATGTAATACGTGTGTGGTAGTTGATGTAAATATAAAGTGGGGCTATTTTTCATCTCATAACATATCAAACCTATTTAACTACGGACACATATACCACTACTTACACGAAACCATATAGTATGATGTATATAGTTACGCATAAACTATGAGAGATGAGATCGGCTTGGAAAATGGCATAAAATTAGCTCTTCTCATATTTTTTATATTTATTCCTGTAATCATTGTACTATACGCGCACCTAATACCCACATTTTTAATATAAAACACAAATTGACAGCTCCCAGTTTTGACAGTTTTCCCTAGGGCTCCGCCGATAGTGGTTTATGATGCCCACGCAATATACCCACCCAAACTGCCCACGCAACATGCCCACTCAAACTGCCCACGCAACATGCCCACCCAAACTGCCCACGCAGAGAGGCCATACTCGTACCTAATACCCATATTTTTAATATAAAACACAAATTTCACAAGGCTATCAACTTGACTGCACGATGACAGTTACTTGTATGTCCACATAGTTCATAAAAATACCGCGACGGGGCGCATAAAATTCGCTTAATCGGAAACCCCTATTGTAGTGGTCGCGTAAATTTCTGAAATGGTATATTTAAAAAGTCCACTACGCAGTACAAATAGACACACAAGCGCAATTTGCGCATCTAGCGATACTGCTTGGAAGTAGTGGTTACTAAGGTTACGGCAATAGACCAGAAAAGTGTAACGGTCAAACTTAGGCGCGAAATTCAAACTCAGTTCATAACGCTGAGAACATAATTTCAATCCCCGTGTATTTTTTACCAAGGAAATTTTTGCTCAACTTTAAAGGCCGAAAAATCTCATAAAAGTAAATCTCTTATGCAAAGCATTATATGTAGCATCTAGACCGATCCTTTATCTCCAGATTTGTGGCGCGAGCCAAAGGCAAATTCTAACCTAACTTTTCTGGTGTATACAAACAAACCTAAATAACAGATGGAAAAAAGGAAACGGGAATTATTTTTATTTACAATTTATATTTAATGGATAAGATTTGTACGTTATGACGCAGTACACAACAAGGAATTTACAGGACGATCTTGCACATTCTGCTTATACTATTTGTACAATAATTTCATTATAATTTTGCGCAATCTGAAGGGAATGAAAATGAATGGAATTATTAAAATAATATTAATTGTGTTTATTGTGTGTACAGGTCCGTCAAGATATCATAAACTGTGGTCTAATGCCGAAGGACATTCGCTTGATTAGGAAAAAGGATACAGGTAAATGCAGAAGATATTTTTGTTGTTTTCTATTTGTTTAATTTCTTAAAACACAAAAGAAAATGAGAAAAGTATTCGGTGGCCCTATTTCAAAGCAATTTTAAATTCTGTCGAATCCTTCCTTATTTTGCCGGTGCGTGTGGGTCCGAAAATGCCGTTCAACACTATTGGTTATTTGTGTGATTATTTACTGTGTAGGTGCATCTCGTGGATTTGCGTTTGTCGAGTTTACTACTCTGCAAGAAGCTACGCGCTGGATGGAGATGAAACAGGTATCTGAGCCGAAAATGGAAGAGAAACGGCCAGTAGCAATCGTACAGTACACTATAAGTAGTAACCGATAATTACATATTCTTAATAAAACACGGCTAAGTATTTGATTGATTTGGTGCTCGAGCTCTATTCTGATTCTGTAACAAAACAAAATTACTAAAGGAGAGGACCATCTTTTCATTTTTTACTATTCCAATCATATTTTCAATACTTATAAATGTTTCCAAAACGACATGTAATGCGGCATAGCTTTGCACTAGCGTTGCGCTGTTCTATTCGTAACGTACATAAATCAAATGCATGTTGTAATTTATTATTAGAAAAGTGGTTCATTAAATTCATTTTATTATTGAATAATTTTACATTACATGTTATAGCAAAACGTCATTATTCCATTGAATTGTGAATTAAATATTATTTACATATTATTGTTTAATTAGATTTTTCATAAGAATTCGTAATGGTTTGCTGTTCCGAGACAGCAAGGAATAACAGTCGAAATTCAACTTATTCCTTACATATCTTTCATAATTTGGGGTCTTGTTGTTGACAGGGCGTGTTGATGCTGCAAGACCAGTATCGAGCTATTATGCAATACAGCATTCCCAAAGATGCTTCTCAGCAATCCGAAAAACCTCCCTCATCAAAAGCTACGGCTGATTGGTTTTGCATCAAAGTTAGTATTCTTTATTAAGGCCGTATCCCACGATTTTCACAATTTGTTGCCGTTAACAACAGTTGGCCGTATGCGCGACAAAATATCGCGTGCTACTCAACATTCTAGCGGCATTTTTTTCGGGGCAACTCATTTGAGCGCATGCGCTAGATTAAAGTACACAAAAATAGCCAACATCAGATGACTGGGCAGGCGTAATTTATGTCAAACTCATACTTGTCATAATAAACGTTTCATTTTGTGTTTTCTTGATATATTTTTGTTTACACTCAATATACAGAGTGTCTCACAACTCGCGCCCCAGACGAAACTGACGCTTGCCAACGACAATAGGTTGCTAACAAATAGAAGAAAATAATTTGCGGCTGCTTGCATAACGGAGTTACAAGACTTTTTAATCCACCAATCCCGGAAGGATATCTTGAGGTGTGATGATATTATTACAAAATAAAACTGGTTGCTAGGTTTTAAAAATTAGTGAGTTACAAAATTTGTTTGGCCTACTGTAAATTTGACACTTTAGAGTTGACTTTTCACTGTCAACAAATTTAGGTTAGCGAAGGTGTCATCCGAGATCATCATTTATATCGTACAGTGCAACGTGTTGTAGCAGCTGTGTAAAATGTGTTAAACGAAAATATTATTGTCATTTGAATTCTTTGAGATTAAAATATCAAATGGTGGTTCTAAAAAGAACCGTTTTTATTGTAATGCAATTTATACAATGGTAATAACACCCATGGAACGGTTCAATCAGAGCAGATTCTCAAAATGTCCTCCGTTCATTTGTAAACATAATCGCGCCCTTCTTAACAGGCGAAACAAAATTTGGTTCGAGTATCTCTTGATTTAGCAACAACGTACAGAACTCTCTTCTAGCAGGGTAATCTTCCGGCTGTAGATGCTGTACACGAGTGTAATGATACGAATGTTGCCGATTATTTTTCAAAATTCGATGTACCAAAGCCCTGGAAATACCTAATTGGCCCGCAACTTCTCTGATACTTCTGGTACCATCAGTTTCTTTTCGATCTGGCATAACTTGACCGGTCTCATGCGTCCTTGCGATGGCTCTTAATATCACTTTATGATCCACAAGATTTCTATCCGGAAAACGTTCCGAATAGACTCGTGCTGCCTCTCTGGCGTTACGTCCACATTCTCCGAAAATTATAATCATTTCTAAGTAATCGGCGACTGAATACATGGTAAGAATTTGCCTTTTTTATTCACCTTGTCAAATTTAATTTGGCACTGACATTTTTCGAAAACTACAGTCGTCCATACATTTTAAAGAAGATTTGATTTGTATAAAACCCTAGTAACGTAAAATTACGGCAAACACACGTTAAAGGTGTAGGTCTCTGATTGGTCAATTTTAAGACGTCTTTTCTCGAATATCTTTTAAGCTAGATTTTTTTTCTTCGAAATTACACATCCGAGTGCAGTCTCGTGATTCCTCATTCGCTCTGGGACGCGAGTTGTGAGACAGTCTGTATAAGTTTAAACGCAAATAAGTAAATGTTATTTTCCAAATCGCAGGTTTATACTAAACATTAAATAACATAATTCCCTAGATTTTAATGCAACGTGTGATAGAATAATCTTCATCTTGCCAATATCAGCAACCTAAGTTGCTCGTATTTTTCATCGTGCGATACGGTCTTTAGACTCACGTCAACATACCCTGAAACAACAAAGCAACAATTATTATTTTTGTTATAGTGCGGTGCTCAGAATTTTAAACGACGTGACAATTGTTTCAAATGTCACGCTTCACGAATGGAAAGTGAAGAAGGTGGCAGTGGTAGCGATGAAGTATGTACTTACGCTACCAAAACAATTATGTTGCGCAATTTAGATGCTTTAACTACTGAAGATTCAGTGATGACTGTTTTTAAAAGCGTTATCCCAGATATGGTTAGCTTAGTTTCTGGAGTTTTAATAGGTAGAGATCCTTTGACCTCAACATCCAGGGGAATTTGTTACTTAGCTCTTGAAAGTACATGTGATGCTTTATCTTTATATGGTGCTCTGACATCTTTGGAAACTCCACTTACTATTGATGGAAAGACTGGTAAGTTTCACCATTTTTTGTATAAATTTAGAAATGAAAAGAAATGCTGTGATTATTATAACCTTGCAGACTATGTAGTCGGTTGAACTCCACGAACTTTTCAAATTAAATATATTACGAAATTGAACCACGCGGTTACTTTTTCAATAACCGGTGGTATTTTCGGAACACAGTTACTTTTACTAAAAGATCTGGTAACTTTTCCTTAACCAAAACAACCGCGCTAAATAGGCGATTACATTTTGGCGCATGACAGATGAGCACTTACGTCCACGTATCACTTGTTTAGATTTAGTTTTTTTCCATATCTTTAAGGTACATTCACAAATGAAAATTAGGTTTAGATTTATGGTTTATACTTTAGAATTAAAGACTTTGGCCGTATATTATGTAATGACTCCATTCACACTTCAGAATTTAGGGTCTCTAAATCCAAATAATAAAGCTAAAAATTGCAAGGTCCAAACTTTAGGTTTATGATTTAGTTTGACGTCACAAACTTCACCAATGAGAACGAGTCTGAAATGATATAGACATATACACCCATCTTTATTTATTATCCACTTGGAGGATTTGGCTTTTTAAACAAATACGAGAATGACATGGTGACTGTCATAACTTAATTACTAAAATATAACCAATAATGCCAAGCGAATGTCAGTTTCACGGCCCACAGGTGTGTTGTTGAGTACTGCTCTACCGATGTTTTAATCTTGTTTTTGAAGCATTTACATAGATGTCTGTACATATCAAAACTAATTTTCAGGTAATTTAAACTCACATTTATGAATGACCAAAGGTACATTCACAAATGAAAATTAAGTATAGATTTATGGTTTATACTTTAGATTTAAAAACCTTGGCCGCATATTATGACTCCATTTACACTTCAGAATTTTCTTCTAAACCTAAATCATAAAGCCAAACATTGCAAGGTCCAAACTTTAGCTTTATGATTTAGTTTGACGTCATAAACTTCACCGATGAGAACGGGTCTAAAACGATATAGAAATATACACCCAGCTTTATTTAGTATTCACTTGGATTTGGCCTTTAAACCAAATACGAGAAGAACAAGGAGACAAAACCAATAATGCCAAGCAAATGACAATTACACGGCGCACGGGTATTTGTTAAGTACTGATCTACCGATATTTTAATCTTGTTTTTGAAGCATTTACATACATATCAGTACATACAAAACCAAATTAATGTTAAATTAAACGTGCATTTCTAAATGACTTATTTAAATCTAAACAAAAACCATAAACTTAATTTTCATTTGTGAATGCACCTTAAAGGTGAATTCACAAATGAAAATTAGGTTTAAATTTATGGTTTATACTTTAGATTTAAAGACTTTGGCCGCATATTATGTAATGACTCCATTCACACTTCAGAATTTAGGGTCTCTAAATCCAAATCATAAAGCTAAACATTGCAAGGTCCAAACTTTAGGTTTATGATTTAGTTTGACGTCACAAACTTCACCAATGAGAACGAGTCTGAAATGATATATATATATATATATATATATATATATATATATATATATATATATATATATACACCCATCTTTATTTAGTATCCACTTGGTGGATTCGGCTTTTTAAATAAATACGAGAAGAATGTGGAGACTGTCATAACTTAATTGCTGAAATATAAATAATAATGCCAAGCGATTGACAGTTTCACGGCGCACAGGTGTCTTGTTGAGTACTGCTCTACCGATATTTTAATCTTGTTTTTGAATCATTTACACAGATGTCTGTACATATCAAAACTAATTTTCAGGTAATTTAAACTTACATTTATGAATGTCTTACTTAAACCTAAACAAAAACCATAAACCTAATTTTCATTTGTGAATGCACCTTTACTTAAACCTAAACAAAAACCATAAACCTAATTTTCATTTGTGAATGCACCTTTAAATTTGAAGAGTTGAAGTTACCAGACGTTAAGAGAAAAGCGTTCCGTTTTTCCATTCCGGTGCCGGTAACATTGTAACCGCGGTTAAACCGGAATATTTTTCAGTAGTTACCGTGGTTCACTTTCGTAAAACACTATTTGATGACTTCATATGATAGGGATGCGCAGTATATTGCAGCGCAGTGTAACTTCAAATTTAACACAACACGATAATTGATAATTGTTTAACGTTATGTTGTTTTCGAAGTGAAAAATGCAAACACTGAAATGTTGTTGAAAGTAATAAATCAATCAATGATTTAATTACGAAATAAATATAACTCTTTGTTTCTGAACACACTCATTCGAGCTGCGAACGTGTGAACGTGGTGTTCAACTTCCTGTTTATAGTTTGCAAGGTTATATCATTTGCAGTGAACAAAATTATAATTTCTGTGTTTTCAGCTATAATTTCTTATTGTAAATATCATATGGGCGATGTAAAGAAAGCGTTTTCTCAAATGCAATTTCCAACGGCATCACAGCCCAATTTCTATAGTATGAATGATTTAAATTCTCTGGCAGATTACAGTGCAAGTCGATATGCTAAAAATTCCACTGAATATCAGCAATATTTCCAATACTATAAAATGTATTTTGCGCAACAAATAAATGAAGGTGTGTCAATTACTTTAAATTCAGAGAATCAAATGGATTCTGCCAATGCCGCAGCGGCCTTAGCGCAAAAT